>OY282559.1:38994986-39022403 GCA_958295665.1 Tipula vernalis
TTGTAAAATGGTTTCTTGGAGTTAAACGTAGGAAGATCGATTGTAAGTTTGTTGAGTAGGTATGCTAAAGGGCTCTCTAGAAACGTCTGCCAAAAGGAATTATTCTCTATGGACGAATGCATTAAAATTGCCGGTGTCAGTAATGAATAAATTAATGATATCCAATTTTTAGAGATCTTTCGATGAAATCTAAGAGAAATTCTTCCTTAATTTCGAAATAGGAACACCACAGTTTTATGATAGCAGAACACATGATGTGCCAGCTCCTAAATGTATACATCTTCCTTGATTGCTTCGGCAACGATTTTGAGTTATGACATATCGAGGTGAGAAACGGTGCGAGAGAGGTATATTATATGTCACAATCTTAAATTTGTATTTTAAATGCTTGCCCTGTAATTTTAACTGTGTTAGGACTGTCAATCAAAAGTAATCCAGAAATCATAGTTTTTTTTTTAATGTTAGTTAACTTAACGATTCACAATAACTCCTGTCTATCTATAACGATAACTCCCCTAGCTTTGAAGCTTTTGACGGTGGCTCGCTCGACCATCAAATTGGCAGCCTTATAGAGAACTGAATGCGAATGAATACATGATTGCAATATACGTTAAATTCTAACATTTATGCATTGATCGCTAAAGGGCGAGTTTGCTAATACCGACCAATTTTAACCTAAAACGGTCAATCACTATCGAATCATTTTAGTCTTTGACATTGCAACACCAACTGTTTTACATTGAAAAGTTTTGTTAAACTGTTTAGAGCGACGATTGTCCTCGGCAGGTGGTACCACGGTAGCTATTTATGAGTACTGAGAGAGTTACTTCTGTAAAACAATTAGATATTGATTTCTTGTTATTTATCGGTTTCTAACAAACCTAATCCAAAATGGCGAAACAATCGGCAGAATAAATTTTTGGGTGCTTTGGAAGATGTGTTTAGTTTTAAACAAAAATGTTCACCGATAGAGACACTACCATCTGTATTTCATTTATTAAGCGTTACATAAATATTTTTGAGAAGAAATGAGAATGTTATATAACAATTAATGTAATAAAAAACATTGTTTTATAACACCTAAAAAGAGTTATTTTACATAGTGTTACATAAAATGTTTTATTCATTTGTGTAACATGTTGCATAACATGTTATATGACATTGTTACTATTTTATTTAACATTTTGTGTCATATAGTGGAAATTAGCCTTAATATAGCATTATACAAAATGTTATATAACATGTTTTTTTTTTAAATTGAGAGCAGGCCTTAACACGTGTTGCATTTTTTTTTATCTTATTTTATGTACCTTGTTATGTGACATAGTTCTATAATACGTTATGTTATATACTGGAAATGTGCATTAATAATGCATTTTGTAGCGTTACTGTTTTTTACATAATGGAAATGCGCCATAACAGTATTGTTACATTTTTGCCTTGTCAATCAAGGTTCGAATCACAGGATTGTGAATAAAACAAAATCAATTTAATTTATCACGAACGGATTTTATTTATTTCACACAAAAATTCACAAAAATTACTTTATATAAATTATTCGCATAATTTTTCTGATCGCTTTTATTTTAATTATCGCACTACAACTCTTTTTAAATCACTTTTTAATTCCTTTTAAATTTTTACCCCATCGCTTTCCAAATACTAATAATTTTTACAAGTTTACACTATCGCGTTCCCAACTCGAATAATCCAATTCGATATTGTTCGCCTTTTTATATATAGTATACAAACCAAACTTTCAGTTCATGACTTTTCCAGTTAGAATAGCGTAGAAACATTTAAAACAATTTTATCATGGAAAATTCCATTTTAGTACAGTTTAACATTGGGCTATTAATTTAAACTTATTCTATTACACACTAGGTGTCACCGTCACAATATAAATTTATTTGATTGAATGTGAGTTTCCACTATACAAATAACAATGTTCAAATGTACAAAACCAGCATAGGGTATGTTGTGCAATATATGCAGATAGCAAAAGTTATTAAAATATTGTTGCATAACATCTAACATATTATTTTGCTTAATCTTACGCAAAAATTTTATTTCAATATTTTTTCTAACATCTTGTATAATTTGTAATGTTATATAGTCAAAACGCGCCATATTTTAGAAGCTTCAATCATCAACTAACTCATTCCTAGCCTTTTGGGACTGCTGTATAATATCTGCCGCCTTTCATGTCGAATCAAAATAACGAAAATGCTACTGCCTGTAGTTCGCTTTTTTATAGTTAGCTTCTTTATGGAAAATTAAATAACGGTAAAAACCTTAATATTATAAAACATGATTCGCCTTATTCTCTGCCTCAAATAGTTTTTCAACGACAAGATAAATATTCTTACCTTTCTAAATAATCTAATAGAAACCATATGTCGATTTATAAATACTGTCATGTTTATTTCAAGCAATTCGTTAAACAACGACCGTTGTATGATTTGGGAAGATTCGACAATATGATAATTCGGTAGAATTCGATAGATCCCATCTAACTGACATGTTATTTAGTTCAACCCTTTGTAAATCTTGTTATCAAGTGCTTCGGAACAGTAGCAAATCCAGAAAAATTACTGCTATTACGCTGGCTTTTCGTAAATGACTGTGAGATTTATACAGGTGTCGGCGATAATAAAATTTTTGAAACAGAGTCATTTGAACAGCATCGAACGTTGTCGTCTGCCTATCAAAAAGTATCCTAAATTAACCAACATTTGTAAAATGTAAAAACTGAACTATTTAAATGTGGACGACGGTAGTACATATATTTTAGTTTGGGCTCACGCATGAACACGCTACCTAAAGCTACCCAAGTGAAAAGCATTCTTTCATTAACTATTGAGCGTTTGAGCCATTGAGCGATTGACCTTGCCCTTTATTTATGGTCATCGCAAAACACACTCGAATTGTATCATATGCATTCCTGGAATCAGAACCGTTTCACCTTTGCCACAGCCAGCTAGTATTGTCGCTTCAATTAGATAGTTAAGTAGAGCTATTACTTTGAACCGAGTTCCGTTGCATATTTTTAGAGGGTTAGGATTTCGCAAAAGTATAATAGGAATTCCTACTTTAACTTTAAAGTTATGTATTGATAGACAAGCTATGTTTAAATAATTTAGGAACTCGACCGGATAGTGAACAGAATCCTGTGAGACAATCTGAGTGTTTATGGATTTATATTCTCGATATGGTGCTTGAAACTGGTTCAAAATTAAGTCGTTTATTTTCTTTAAGGCTTCATTTTTATATAACATTGTTGCTTCATCCCAAATAATGAACATCCACTTTTGTAGAAGTTTTTACATAATACTTCGATTAGATATGCAACAAACTGGAATGGAAGTTTAAACGTTGGACGCGCAGTACGTCCTCCTTGAAAAAGAGTTGAAGCTATGCCTAAAAGAGTCACAGCTAGCACTATTAAACCTTGATACGTAATTTTGCCTAGAATTAAATTTAAAAGGAAGGTTTTTCCAGTTCAATACGGCGCATCTAAGAAATAGGTGTTCCCAGTTCTAGTTGTAAAACTTGATAATACGTAATTATATGCAAAAGTTTGCTCATTATTTAATTTTGGCTCATTTCTAGAGACAGTTTCCTCTGCTGAAATGTTTATCTGGTAGAGAAACGCAAAAGTTAATAATATTTTCTTCTGAAAATAACGTCACAATGTTACTTAGTTGTCACTTTTAACTACTCCTAATAGTGTCACTTTTCAGGATAAGTTACCTGGATGGCCTTCAACTTGATTCCTTATCTACGTATTCTATAATACCGACACCTGAGCTAAAATTAATGTTCTCTCGAAACAGTCTTGCGTACACAATTTAAAAAAGGCTGTTAGTGTAGTATCTTAAGGATTCTCAAATTACGTCGTTGTTGCCTGTTTTCTAAGTGAACAGCGAGACGTATTATTGCAGGGTGCCTTACATGTATGTATATTAAATGAACACAGAATCCAAACCACTTCCGAGAAAACCTTCCTAACAAAAACTATATATGGGCTTTAAGAGATTTTAGGAGAACCGGATTTTATGCAATCTCCCAACGATCATCAAGATCGATCTGGGTATTTGGAATGTTGCCAAACTTTCTGCGCCGGTACATTCATCTTCGGCTGTAATAGTGATACTTTGAAATGGCACTGTGAAACTCTATTTACATAACCACATGGTCCGTGAATCATGTGGCCTGCAACAATATCGCATAACTCTGGATCGGCCTTCTTATTTGAAATTTCGGTGCTTATGGCAACATCGTTTTGTTCTCGTCTTAAATTTTTTGGAAGCCACAATAACAAATGAATGTGAGGGAATCTTTGTGCCACTAGAAAGTAAACACATAACACTTAACTGTGTCAAACATTTCGACTTTTTAACATAAGTTATGTCTCTCCTGTGGTATATTGCCCGGCAGAAGGCTACCTTTAATTTCAATCCATTTAAGATTGCAGGTGACTAATTATAAATAGATTTGGCCTTCCGTAGTGTCGTACGTAAGTCAAGGTGTCTTGACAAGTCCCTCAAGGTCTCAAGGCAGCACCTTTCTATTTTGCCGTACATGATACAGTTTTGTTGGCCTACGATTAGGCCTACTACTTCATTGTTTGATAGTGCAGTATACCTCCTTGAATTTTCTCCTTAAGATGTTTGATTTGCTCGTATGATTAATCTCAATTCATCTATTCCATTTCATTTTCTATTACGTTTTGAAATTTAATAATTGCTTGAATTAATAATGAGGCTGCTCGCCGTTTTTGTGGCTCTTATTTTTATTAAATATTTAGCTGGGTACTGTACTTTGTATTTAGAAAGCATGAGAACATCCAAATATATCCCTACATAAAAATACAACTGTAATTAAAATTCTACTTAATTTACTGTAATTAAAGACATTTATCAAATAATCTGTTAGTGGTCTAATTGGGATATTAAATAATTAGCTCACCAATTTCCGATAACATCATTTTTTGATACCGACAAGAAGATAAAGTAAAATACCGATTTCCATTCTGGTTCTAAAACATAGTTCCAAATTTTAAAAATTGGAATACAATGTTTCAATTTAAAAAATTTAAATATCAATATTTTAAATGTATTTTAAAAATGTTTTACATAATCTCTAAATGTCTTGGATTAATTTGCTTCTCGTATTCTGATAAGACCGGGTCGTTTCGCAGCTCCCGACTATCGCAATTCTATAGTGTATCGTTTGCTATCATTATCAACATACTAATTGCGATTTATGTACCGCCTGTTTTAGAAGCCCTAGGCACCTGGAAAATTGCAACGTTTTCATTAAAATTTACATCATCACTAACGTTTATGGTAATAATTAATACGCTTGGATGCTATGCTTGTGGTTTTATGGCCAGTAACTGTGTGCAAATAGCATTGAATTGTATTATATATTGCAACCAATTGATTTACACACAATACAAGCAAAAATATGCCCCAAAGTCTGTAAAATACTTTGTGATTATCGTGCTAAAGGAGTTAGTATTCGGTTGGATCATGGGATTTTCCAATATACTGGTCGTACAACAGCTAGTTGGATCTCAGGTTGGATGGATAACACCATTTTTGACGGTACTGAATACTGTGACAACATTTTTACAAATTTCACAATTTTTTATTGGCCAACTTAATTGCTTGCATCTATTTGAAATTGTGTATGACGAACTAGATGAAGAATTACGATTGTATGTGGAAAAGCAACAGATTAGTGATTTTGAAATGTGCAATTTATGTAATCGACTCAATAAATTGTCATACTATCAGACAGTGATTTGTGAAACAGTAAAAATATTGTGTCGTGCCTATTCATTACAAATGCTTTCACATCTTATGATTTTATTTTTTAATATTGTTATGCTAACACTCATCGCCCTTTTAGTGGTTTTGGAGAAAAATGTATTTGAACAACAGCAGCTAGTTTTTTATTTGGAGCTGAGTGCAGTGGTTGGTGTGATTCAAATGGCGTCCGAAGTGAAATTGGGTCAAGAACTATTGGAAAAATCGCACAAAAGTGGAAAACTGTTGATGAATTTTTTTAGTGGGCGTTATGATGCACGTGTAATTGAAGCGGTAAGTCCTAATCCTAGTGCGATGTTTGAGTTTATTGATTAAGCATATTTCTATGTTAAATAAACTGTTTTTCCGTTTCGTAAACCGTTTCGTAAAAAAATTGTGTAGTCAAAAAGTTGAATTCGAATTAAAAATCGTAATAATGTTCTATTTCTGATGAACATGCAACGGCAAACAGTTCACTCTGTAGTAGGTGAAATTTAACTGAATATAAATTTTAGGCTGTAATTTTGATGGACCTTAGGTTGAGTTTCATTCTGAATTTAAATCTTAATTTATATTTTCTCTCAACAAAATTTGTATTTTAAGCCGAATTTCTAACTGCAAAATATTAAATTAAGGGCAGATTTTTTTTTGCTAAATTTAAGGTTAAATTTTAAACTTAGTTTAACATTGAATTTTGGGTGTGAATTTGAGGCTGAATTTTTTTAATCTGAATAGCAAACAAATTTTTAAATTTATTTTTTTTTAATTTGGAGCTAAATTTAAAGGAAATTTTTTAATTTAATTAAACCTAGATATTAAGCTGATTTTAAGGCTAAATTTTTGACTAAATTTAAAATTAGTTTTTTGCTTACTTTTGTTTTAAGTTTCTTGCAGATTTAGGCTCAGTTAAAGGCTCAATTTTGAATCATAATTTTAGATTTAATGTTGCTTCATTTTATGCTTAATTCCAAGCAAACTTTTAAGCCTCAACTTAAGGCTGAATTTTAGGTTCCATTTCAGAAAAATTTTAAGAAGAACTTAATTTTGATATTTGAATTTGTACGTAGTATTGGAGGCTTAATTTTTAGTGGTACTTTTGGTTTAATTCAGGTCTAAATTTTAAACTCCCTGAATTTTTACTGGTTTTTCTGTAATTAAGTCAATGTTCATATATATATATATATATATATATATATATATATATATATATATATATATATATATATATATATATATATATATATATATATATATATATATATATATATATATATATATATATATATATATATATATATATATATATATATATATATATATATATATATATATATATATATATATATATATATATATATATATATATAAATATATATATATATATATATATATATATATATATATATATATATATATATATATATATATATATATATATATATATATATAGATATATATATATATATATATATATATATATATATATATGTAGGATTTTATTTGACAAGACTCTTAAAAATTAAATAAAACAGTAGTGGAGTACGATATTTTCCTTCGAATATTTATTTAAAATAAACTGACATTTCTAGTGCAACAACTCATCGACGACTATATTTATAATTTTTTTAATATGCCGTTTTTATACATTTAGATACCAATACTATTTCATCAAAATTTAAGTTACGTATAGTTGAAATATAGATTACGGAGACATCTGGAAGATTTATTGGTAAGCATATTTACAAGGTGATCCCACACGGCCCTCCTGCTCCCTCATCCGCCTCGGATGAGTCTGAATTTTTATTCTCGGTTTTTTCGTCTTCATCGGATATCCCGTTGTAGTACAATTTCAAAAATTCCGCCGCTGTGGAAGTGTTATTGGGTCCCTCAAATCTCCCAATTTTTTTCACATCATAGCGGTCTTTGTCTTTCACCTGCACAATCTCGTATGAACCCAAATATTTTGTCTGGATTTTTGAACCACCTCCTAATTGGGTTCTCTACGATGTCTCTAATTTTATACTGATATGCCTGTTTTCTTCGTCGGTTATAATCTCTCCTATTTTCGTCTTGAATTCGAAAAATATTTTGCTTTGCTTTATCTCGCATGTACTGTCGCTCATCAATAAATATTATGACTTCCTCTTGCTCGATTAATTTACTTAACTGCAAATTTTCAGGTCATCTCATCGTAACTCTGGTTATTAAATGGAATGGGCTCATCGCTTTACTTCGATTGAAAGAATTGTTCAGGTACCTTTGCAACATCTCTACGTATTTGAACCAATTTTCCTCATCGTTAAGGTCGAGTTTGGTAAGCACTGGAATAATTAAACGGTTAATATACTCTACTTGCCCATTCCCAGTAGGTACACCTGTCGTTATTCTCGAATGCCTTATGTTTTCTGCTTTACTGTATTCTTCAAATTCAGATGACGTTAATGCAGTTCCCCGATCAGTGATGTTATGTTCTGGATTTCCTAATACTGCCTTCTGTATATCCAGCTTCTGCAATGTCTCCTTGGTAGTAACAGTCTTCGTTGGATAAAGCCAAACAAATTTAGAAAATCCGTCCATAATGCACAGGATGTATTTGTAGGACTTTGATAATTTACTAGTGGTGTGTCATCTTTTGGTAGTGGATTCAGCAACCCGTCCTTCTTTCCAGCTTACCTCTCAACCAGAGTACAATGTATACAGTTCCTTATTGCCTACTTCAATTTTGATTTTAGTTTCGGGATAAAGTATTCACGCCCTCTGAGTTCTGTAGTTTCTCTTACTGAAAAATGACCCTGATTATGGTAAGCTGAGATCACTTCTCGTTCAATTGCTCTTGGAACCACCAGAGAGAGGCTACCTCTGACCATCTTAAAAAGAAGACAACCATTAATAGAGTAATCATCGAACTCACCTGATCATAACAGCTCTAGTGCATCGTCTTCACGCTGTGCAGCTCTTGCTCTTGTAGCAAGATTGCATTTAAGAGTCAGTATCACAGGATTTCGACTTAAAGCGTCGACATGCCGCATTCGATTTTCAGGACGATGCTCCAATTTATAAATGAACTCTTGCAATTGAAGAGCCCATCCGGCAATCCTGGAAGTCAGCTCCCGTTTCTCCATAGTTGCTTTAAATGCTGCACAACCGGTTGCGATAATAAAGTGCAAGCCCAAAAGATAAACACGAAATTTTTTTAGCACTGTAATAATTGCTAGAACTTCTAGTTCATAACTACCATAATTCTCCTCCGCCTTAGTCGTTTTCTCGATATAATAGAAGACTGGATGGAATCATTTGTCTTCGTCTGACAGAGCAATAATTACTCTGATACCCATCTTGCAAGCATCCGTGTGTAGCTCAGTTCCAGCCGCTACTGAGTAAATTCGTAATACAGGTTCATCAAGTAACTGCTCTTTCAATTTTACAAATACCTGTGCTTTTTTGTCCCTAAAAACAAAATTAATTCCCTTCCGTAGCATATCTGTTAGTGGTTTTGCAACAATGGCATAACCCTCCACGAATGTCATTTCCCACCTCGTATCTCAAATATTCGACAGTTTTGCAAAGAAATTGACATTTTCTCCATTTAATTTGAAGACACTCCACCTTTAAAACTATCGCGAGCCTTTCAACTGCTTCCTCTAAGCTGCTCGCATGCACCACTAAATCATCCATGTAGATGCAAACTATCTTCTTTGAACTAAGCGGGGCGAAAACATTGTTGATATATCGCTGGAATGTGGCTGGAGAGTTACATAACCCGAATAGAACCCTCAGGAACTCGAACAATCCAACAGGAATTATGAGTGCAGTATACTTAATGCTAATCTAATGTTGTGAAATATTTTGCGATCTGAAGTTGATCAATCTGATCATCGATACGTGGAAGTGGGAGTCGATCTTTAACCACTACTTTATTAAGACGCCTGTAATCAATACAAACTCTTTTCGTACCATCCCCCTTGTTCGATAATACGATCGGACTAGCGAAACTTGATTTACTTGGACGTATGATGTCTCCTCGGACCTATTCATGAATTTGACTCAATTATCCAATTCTAGCGGGGACAGTTGACGACAACGTTGCGCCACCGGTGTTTCGTCGGTAAGTATAATTTTCATCATCATGTCATCGGTTGCCACCGTGCACGCCAATGTTTAGTGTCAAATCTCTTCATTCAATATATATATATATATATATATATATATATATATATATATATATATATATATATATATATATATATATATATATATATATATATATATATATATAATGGTATATGTATATATATATATATATATATATATATATATATATATATATATATATATATATATATAAATATATATATATATATATATATATATATATATATATATATATATATATATATATATATATATGTATATATATATACATATATATATATATATATATATATATATATATATATATATATATATATATATATATATATAGATACCATATATATATATATATATATATATATATATATATATATATATATATATATATATATATATATATATATATATATATATATATATATATATATATATATATATATATATATATATATTTGAATACAATTGTTTCTGTAATGTTTTATAAAGTGATCGTAATCATTATTATACAAATTAAGTGTCATCTGAAATATTACCCTAATTAATTTAAAGTTTTTAAATTATTTTTTATAAAAAAAATTAATAAATCCATGACTAAATTTTGGTTAAATTTTTAGCAACAGTTTGAGGCTAAATTTGGTGGGGCTTAATTGTAAGCTGATATTTTAGGCTAAATATTAAGGCTTTATTTTTAGCTAATTTTCAATATATTTTTAGCTAGATTTCAACTTCTCAGATTTATTTTCAGATTCCTTTTTTGAAGCCAACTTTTCATCATCAAGGTTGTTTTTCAGAGATCAAAACAAATAGTAGTCAGAAGGTTTCAGGTCCTGGCTGTATGGTCGATGCATAAAAACAACTCGGCCAATCTCTCTTAATTTTGACGGGGTCATCAAATATATGTGTAGTCTAGCGTTGTCATGATGAAAGACAGCAAGCACCCTTTCTATTGATCAATTCTGGTTAATTGATCTCAGTAGAGATTAGAGTCATTCGTTTGAACAGGTTCAACCTGATAATTTACAATTCCCTTCCAATCCAACTTACACACAGCATAATCTTATAGGGCGCCAATCTTGGGCTTAAAGTCGTCTGTGGTTGTTCACCTTTTCATCGTTCAAAATGATTTGCTTCCAAAAATAGATCGCCAGTCTCACGCAAATGGTTAAACACTATTTTATGATCGATATTTAATTCCAATAATGATCAATGCTGCTTATGTGTCGGTCGTCATAGATTTTTGTAAGATTTCATCGACTTTTTCAGTGGTTGGCCAAACAGAGCGAGGTACATCTTCGACATCGAAATTTCCATAACGGATGTACATTCGATAGAGCATGTTAAACTTTAACTCCACAAATTTTTTTCCAGGGCTTGGCCAGCGATTTAGTGAATATTTTCAGAAGTTTCACTCGATTTCACACTAAAGTAACTTTTGACCTGATTGGCAAAATCCACAACAACCTTTATGAAAATTGGAAATGGAAATATTACCCTTTACGGAAAAGTCAGTACTATGCAATCTAATTATTGTATTGCGCAATATATCGCACCAATCAACATCCAGTACCAAGAACCTCTCAATACGTTCTCCCCAACCTAATATTAAGCCAAATTTATAACTAATTTCCAGAATTTTTTAAAAATTTAAAATGGACAGCTCCCTTTAATCTCATGATTTTTATTTGAGTCTTTAGGCTTTCTAAGCTGTATTTGTTACTTCATTTGAAGCTGACTTTCGGCGGAATTTGAAGCTTCATTTATAAGCCAAATTGACTGAATTTATTTTAAGTTTAATTTTGAGAGTGATTTTAATGTTGAGTTTCAGGTTGATTATAGGTTGAATTAGAATGTTCGGTATGCGGAATTTTTTGATAAATTTTTAGCTGAATTTAGAGCTAAGAGTTATCTTAATTTAATATGTTTTTTTATCTTTATAAATAACAGGTGAATTTAGGTAGAACTGATTTTTAAGAGGCTGGATTAGAGGCCGGATTATATTGTGAATTCCAAGCTAAATTTTCGGCGAAATTTTTGAACTGAATTTAGGTCCTAATTCTAATTTGTAAGCTTTAAATTCCGCTGAAAACTTAGAAAAGAAAATTCAAGCTATAATTCTGCACACTGCACAAAACTCAGTCTTAAATTTAGCTGAAAAGCCTGTCTTAATTTTGGCCCAAAAGTTTATTTTAAAAGGCAGCCTGAAATTCAGCATATAATTCAAACCAAAATCCAAGCTCAAATTTAACCGACGGTTCAGCTTGGATATTTTTAAAATGCAGGCCTATATATACATTTAGCTTTATATTTTAGCTTGAAAATCAGCTTATATTATAATTTAAAACTAAGCCATTAATTCCATATCAAATTCAGCCCTAAAATTCATTTTAAAATTCTGTTTAATTTATAACTGAATGACTTTAACTGAATTCTTAGCTGACATATCGCAATTTAGGGCTGAATCTTGGGTTTAATTTATGCTGAATTCAAACCTGAAAATGAAACTCAATTTTTAGCTTGAAATTAATACTATACATGTTACCGAATTTTTCCCTATAAAATCAAGGTCTTGCTTGCTTAAGGCTTAATTTAAGGCTTAAATTTAAGCCTTAAGTTTTTACCTAAATTTAGAGGTACAATTTTAGTTGGAATTTTCGGCTAGATTTTTTAATGCATTTTGGTCTAAATTGGGAAATTTGCTGTTAAAAGATCAAAGAGCAAACAATTTTTCCTCTTTTATGACAAGCTCCCGATTTATTCAATTTTTATGGGGCTACAACACTTTTACGTTTTTTTTTTGTGACTACGCAATTACTTTTGAAAATCGAATATTGTTGAGCTTTATCTGTATTTAGGCTGAACTAAATTATTTGACTTAATTTAAGACTGAGTTTTAAAGCTTAGTTTTTTTGCGGCTTTAATTTTAAGATGAAGCTAAATTTTATTCTGAGGATTATCAGATTTTTTAAGCTAAATTTTAGCTGATTTTTAGGCATTTTGAAATTCAGCTTTAAAGTTCAGTTTTTCAGTTTTTTTTAATATAGGTCTAAATTGATTACACCATTATTAATTAAATTGATATCATCCTAGTTCATACTTTCTTCTCCTCCAAAAAAATGTCTTTGTTTCTGGCAAGGATACTCTTTCCAACTACAGTTCCACTTTAATTGGAATTCAACTCGTTTACTGTAATTAACGGCAGTTAGAAAATATTTTGTTTTATAATAATTATAGTTCTAATTGGGTTATTAAACAATTAATTCCCAATTTTTGGTAATACCTTTTCGTTTTGATGCGGATATATAGATAAAGTGAAAGTCCTATTTCCATTTTGCTCCTAAACGAACAGTTACAGTAAGACAAATTTCGATACAACATGTTCAAATTAAAAAAATTTAAATATCAATATTTTAAATGTATTTTAAAAATATTTTACATAATATCAAAATGTTTTGGATTAATTGGGTTCTCATATTCAGAAAAGACGAGGTCATTTGAAAATTCGCGAATTTCAAAATTTTACAGTATATCGTTTGCAATCATTATTAACATACTAATCGCGATTTATGCACCACCCGTATTAGGAGCCCTAAGCAACATGCGTATTGCAACAATTCCATTACAATTAACATCATCAATTACATTCTTGGTAATTGTAAATACGTTTGGATGCTACGCTTGCGGTTTTATGGCCAGTGATTGTGTGAAAATCGCATGGAATCATATTATAAATTGCAATCAAGTGATTTTGTCACACTACCAGCAAAAATATGCGTCCAGATCGTCAAAATATTTTATGATTATTGTAGTAAAGGAGTTAATATTTGGTTGGATAATGAGTTTTTCAAATGTCTTGTGCATACGACAAATAGTCGGATCTCATGTTGGCTGGATAACACCATTTTTAGCCGTATTCAATGTGGTAACAACATTTTTACAAATTTCACAACATTTTATTGGCCAACTCAATTGCTTGCATCTCTTCGAAATTGTGTCCGAGGAAATATGTAGAGAATTACGATGGTATGCAAAAATGCGACGGATTAGTGAATTTGAAATATGTAAATTATGCGATCGACTCGATCAATTGTCGTACTATCATAAAGTGATTTGTGAAACAGTGAAAATATTGTGTCGTGCCTATTCATTACAAATGTTTTTACATCTTATGATTCTATTTTTTAATATTGTGGTGTTAACACTTTTCGCGCTATTAATTGTTTTGGCGACAAATGTCTTAGACCAGCAGCAGCTTGTTTTTTACTTGATGCTGAGTTCATTGATTGGTGTATTACAGATGGCGTCACAAGTGAAATTGGGTCAAGAACTTTTTGAAAAATCGAACGACAGTGGAAAACAATTATTGGCGAACATTTTCGTTGGACGATGTGATTCACGTGTTATTAAAGCGGTAAGTATTTTTACAAAAAATGCCCCTGTCCTTTGAAAATTGTTGGAGAATTTTTTGATTTTTCTTTTTGGGTCATTTATGCTTTGGGGTATAATTATCAAATTTGAACGCTTTTGTAAAATCCTCATTTTTGTTGAATTATCCGAATTTTTGATTTTTTTAAGATTTCAATGAAAACTTTAGGAAAACTTAATACCAATGGAGTGAAATGGGAATATTAAGCGTGAATGCGGGGAGAACCGTTATGAACAAAAAAATTTTTCTTTATATTAAAGTATCAGATCGAAATGTTTGAAAACCTAAACTTTATTCCTTCGTAATTTTTGGGATTTTAAACGTTACGTTGCTGCATAGTATTCAAGTAGTCTTTGTTGAACTTAATCCAACAACTATTAAACTAACTACACTACTACCATCGTATTAAGCGATTAATTGAAACATTAGAATAAGGGACCTCAGGTATAGATGTTATTGGGCCCATAACAAGAAAATGAGCTGGTGTTATTACTTCAAGCGTAGTGAGCACACAATGGCCTTGAGTTTAAACTACACTCAATTTCTGAAGTTAATGTGTTCATTTCCTCAAATGTCAATCGAGCCCTAACTGTGATTATTCGCAAATGAGTTTTCATGATCTTCACCGCCGCTTCCCATATCCCTCCAAAATTCGCACTTGCAGGTAGTGAAAAATGCCATTTGATATTTTGGTTAGCGCAGAACAACCGGATATTCTCAAAATTTGACAGTAATTCTTGTTTGGAAAATATGTCAGCGAGTTTTTTTTTGAGCCCCGAGAAAGTTGGTTCCGTTATCAGTGTAAACATCTGATGGCAGCCCTCTTCGGCTAACAAATCTTTTGAACGTTGCAATAAATGAGTCTAAACTCATGTCTAATACGATCTCTCTAGGTGTATAGCCTTCACTGTTAAACACACAAAAACACAAATGTAACCTTTGATTAATTTTGCTCCTCTCCCTCGTTTGGATAGCAGCAAAATTTGACCAGCAAAATCTGTGCCAGTGTGGGTAAACGGGTGTGATTGTGTGACTCTGGGCTCAGGTAACGTTCCCATCATTTGCTTTGACGTTTGTGCTCGAAATCTGATACATTTGACACACTTCTGTGATTCTTGTTTGCTCGTGTTTGCTGCTACCAACTATCCAGTAATTATTTTTGAGCAGCGAGTAGGATGTAGAAAATGTTTGTGTTGGTGAGCTATTATCATTTTGCTTATATTATTTGTGTGATGCAGTATGAACCGATGCTTTGTGTTGTGTGAACAAGATGCATGGTGTAGTCTTTCTTCAACTCGGAGAAATCTTTTTGCATCTAAAAATGGAGCCAGTGATGTCAATGATGATTTAGGGTTAGACTTCAATGCCTCAAATTTGATTAATTCGTTGATTTCTTTGGCGAAACTTGCTTGTTGTGATACCTTGATGCAAAATTTTCTCTGCGGCTTGTTGCTCTTCCACAGTGACTACTCCAAAATATTTCTTGGATGGTGATAATTGCAGGTGACAACCAACCGAATGGGTCAAATAACTTGGCGGATTGTGACAGAAACTTTCGTTTTGTAAGTAAGCTGTCACTATAGTATTCTTCTAGCTTGTATTTGAAGCTGTCTGTCTCAGATTGCTAATGAATACCAAGTAATTTAATCACTTCGCCATCGTTTTTAAAGATTGGCATGCTATGACCATTTCTTGATTGATTGATTTCGTTCATAAATTGTAATGAGTTTGACGACCATTTTCGTAGATTGAAGCCTCCAGACTCCAGAAGTGCCATTATATCCTCCGGCAACGAAGAGCTTGAGGTATTGTATCAGCACCGGTCAACTGGTCATCCACGAAAAAGTCCTCCGCGATTACTTATCCTGCTACTGGATGTTGTTGTTCTGTTTCGATGGAAAGTTGTTTCAGTGTACGCGTTGCAAGAAATGGTTCGCACGATGTTCCGTAGGTCACAGTTTTTAAGCAATAGTGCTCAATGTTGGATGTAGTGTTAAACCTTCACACAATTCGTTGATAGTTTCTCTGCGACGGCTCAATGAGAATCTGTCTGTACATTTTCTCTATGTCAGCGCATTTCGGTAGGGTCATCTTGTATAGTTGGACCGACGAGCAGCTTTTGATTTAGAGATATGCCGGAGTTGGTTTGACAAGGCCCGCCAAATACCACACGCAACTTCGTTTTTGTCGAATCGAACTTGAGGACGAAGTGGTCAGGTATAGGTAGAAATAATCTGCCTCTTTGATATGTATTTGCTCCAGTTGGATTCTCTCCATATGTCCGAGTGCCAAATATTCAGACATGAATGAGTGGTATTCTGCCTTCAAGTGTAAATCACGATCCAATTTTCGTTTTAATGCGATGAGTTTAGAAACAGCTGACCTTTGAGAATTCCCCGAATCTTGACATGCCTGAATTTGCCCAATTTGTTTCTTCTAACGGTTTGACAGTAGAGTTTTTCACACTGTAACTCAAAATCGAATAACTTGGACACTTTACATATTTCTTCAGATTTCCAGAACAACTGAAGCGATTTGTCGTTGTCAATACATGTGTGCATGTTAAGAGATGTTGAATCGATATTAGAACAATTGTTTATATCGCCCGCTAACATTAAAAAAAAAATAGTTTTTTGTGCTGTGACTGATGTCTTAATATCTTTAATACTACCCACTAACAATGTACTAAGAACTGTACCCGCATTTATAATTATGTCAACTGGACTGCGTATGTTGAACCGTTGATCAGCCAGCTTGAAGTGCTCAAATTGTTGAATTCGTGGTTTAGAAAACAAATCATTTGGCACAGATGTGAGTTGGGTTAAAATAAGGGCATCAATAGTAATATATATCTTTGGATCAATTCTGGATGGTATAGTAACCGATGTTTTAAATCGCGACGTTGTGTTCGATGAATACGCCGCTTATGATAATACTGAACTTCTGCATTGGAAGTTGTATTTTTTGTACCGATGAATTTGATATTGAAATTACGTGAACATTAGTCACATTTACTAAAGCCGTTGGAAGCAAGTGCTGCTTTCTGAGCCATATTAGTTTGATACACTGTGTTTGGTTGTGATAATTTATCAGTTTGTAGTGAATATGATTGAGGTTGTGATTCTGTTTTATTGTGCATTAAATTTCTAAGTGCGACTGTCATTATATCTGACTCTTCGTTGTCTGACTTAGGCGGAACATAAAGCTTCGTGTGGTGTTTACCACGACAAATATGACAGCTAAATTTTGGACATCTATAAGAAGCGTTTGTGGAGTGATGAACTTTGACAATGGTTGCTGACTGCTGTCTGCTTGTTGATGGATAAATGCTGAACGTTTCGCTGGTTTCAAGTGAATTACGTCTGTCATTTACGAACTTCAAGAAAGATTCAAATAAAGGAAAATCATTGCTCAATGTTTTTTGTGCCCAAAGTTGACGTGTATCCGAATCTAGCTTACTCAGTAGAATGCTTACCAGCCATGGATCTCTGGTTTTAGCTTCAGCTCATAACGCCCTTAGGCCAAGAATAACTTCATCAGAAGTATTGAAGAGTTGACGTTAATTAACTGGTAGCTGTTCATATTTTATTGTAACGGTCGACCACCTTGGACCACGCTTCCTCATAGTTGTTAGAAGTAACATTTATGTGGCGTATAATATTTATGCTGCGTCCTTCAAACTTCTTTTCAAATACACCAAGGTCCCGCTTTGCGTCCGTGTTCGGTTACACACGGAGAGACGCAAACTAAATTTCGACGCATATCGAACAATTTTAAATATTTGTGGCCGAAAAGTATTGCGGAAGATTAATCCACATAGAATTTAAAATAAAACAAATATGTATGATAAATAATATAAAGAATATCACTTTATTAATAATAATTCGTTAATTAATTTAACGTTTTATTAACCGACGCAAGAGCGAATAGACGCACATATAGAATAGACGCATAGCGAGACTCGGGTGTACTGAAATTTGTGTACCTTGCTCAATTTGCTGTTACTATGAATGGATGATTCGAAGAGATCCTTAAATGCTGAAAATTCTGCATAGCTACCTTCCAAAAAATGGAATGGTAATGGTGTATCGGTAATTTTAGCAAATCGCTCAAAAAATTATTTTTGTGTTTGTGCAAATTGAGTAATACTTTGAATAAATTGATCAGATTTATCTCGTAAACCAGTAGTTTTGTTTTTATCATTCTGTATGTGTTTTAATAACGCCTTAGCATCAAGGTAGTTTGGTTCAAAGTCCTCAATTTGGGTAACTTGTGAAGGATGCGCCATTATTCTATCTTCAATTTTAATGAATTTGCTCATGTTAGTATCTAATGCTTTAATCCTAACTGCAAGTGCCTCGCTTTTAATATCAGCGTTAACATTTTCAATAAAAGTCTCAACTCGATGTAAACTATGGAAAATTCTTTGCCGCTTTTCCAACAAACGTTCGAGAGCTTTCTCGTCAGCTGCCATTTTTTATTATTTAATTACACTACAAGCTATCTCGAATTACAGCTATTTGATTTACAGCTATCGCGAGCTACAACTATATCGATTTAAAGCTTTCTCGATTTACAGCTATCTCAGTGGATAATGTTTGCAATATTTCTTACAAAAGGACAAAGTACTATAAAAATTAGAACAGAATATAGATCAAGTACCTATAACATATTTGGTGTAAATTACATATGCTAGATGGCAGTAACAGTCGATAAATCGATATTTAACGATATTAGAAAAAACTACAAATTTTACGTTTTAATGTCAAATCTATGAATGGCTTACATTTGTTTTGATTTGGAATATGCCTTAACAGTCAGTATTATTATTATTATTAAAGAGCCTTGTGGGCAATCAGTCACTTCGCATTGCGACCTAAAAGATCTATAGTGCTGGACCCTGCTTAATTATCCGTCCAGTCAATATTCAGGTTATTAATGAACCTGACAATACTGCCTCTTGGTACGTGATACATACTATCTGGGTTGATTGCTCTCCCTCCTAGATATTTACTACAGCAGTTCCGCTAGAAAGCATTGAAGCCCAAGGACTTCGAGAGGGCTGTCTCACTCCCGTATATTCCTACTCCTGCCCCGTATTCCGTTTCATTTTACTCTTACGAGTTGCTGGGAATTGAAAATCGGCTGTAGATCACTCAGCTTTACTACAGGAAGGCTAAATAAAATTGGAGAGGCCTGGTATCCAGAGTCCGCATATTTGGACTGATTAACCTATCAGCCATTCATCTTTCGGCATATGCTCTTCCACCATAGATTAGGGTTTTTTGTCAAAGTTTTCTCTTTTAGCGCCCTACTTTAGCCTGTGCCAAATGGCCAAAAATGTGCCAAATGGCCTTAGTTACCAGTGGTTGCCACGATGAGGCACTTCATACACTTGCAAATTGTGAACAGATTACCCCTTACACAATACCCATCACGCAGCTGCCTAATGACAAGACCAGAAAAGCTCACGTTATGCGCACCCTACTGGAAGGTTGCGGAGTTGGTAGATTAATCTACTCAACATTGCCCCCCCCCCCTCCAATAGACGCCAAACCACCATAACAGTTAGTAAAAATGCCATAATTTATGAAATCCATTTTATTCATACTTTTGCGTAGCAAATATTACAAATTGATGTAACCACTGTGTCTTTGGCCACAAAAAATACCGTAAATATTGCATAAATCGTTAAATTTGAAAAAAACTGCGATAAAAAATTCATTTAACTTTATAGGAACTGTGCCAAATGCAAAACCACTTTTAGATATATTTAACAGTCACTTTTCAAAGGTACAAATAGACCAGAACTAAATCTGGAGCCGAGTTGTATTAACCTCTTTCCACAGAATATTATTTTTGAAGAAATTTTTAAATTGCAAAATCTTAAAAATTTTGTTCATTAATTTTAAAAATTACTAAGATTCACATAACAACAAAAACCTGATTTAAAAATTTTTGATTACACCGTTTCTGTGTTTTTAAAAATTCGTCAAGAATACTAAAAATTTTTAAAAAATTTCCAATTTTAAAAAATGTTTTAATCAGAACCTTAGTTATTTAAGAATATAAATTTCAAAAACATTTAATTGGTTTTAATACTATATTGGCATATTAGGGATATTATAGATTATACAGCTCGCCGATCGATGCGCCGCTGCTTTATAAAATTTCAAAATAGTTTACAAATTTTGAGAATTTTAAGAAATTCAAAAAATTTCAGAAACATCTGCGTGCAAGGAAATTCGGAATTTTTAATAAAAAATCCGACGGCCATATTTTTACCAATGAGGAGAAAATACCGTATTTTTACCATATCTACCTACTGAAAGATTATTTATGCCAAGCCAATAAATTTGTGAAAGGCCTGATTCTTAAAATATTACAGAAAAATTCGGCGAAATTAAAAAAAAGGAGTTACGTGGTTGGTGTTTTCGATACGTCTAGTATCATTGCAAAGCTCCATTTTTAGCCTTTCACTAAAGGAACCGCCCAGAACTTCGATTTCCCAATAATTGGTGATTGCCATAGATGCTGTGGATTACACCATATACGGTATAGACGCTGAGTACTATAAATATTAAAACTCAATTTCAAATTTCAATGTCATAACCTTACAAGAAACTTAAAGCCAAATACAACTTGAAATTGTCCCAAAAAACCAAAGCATTGATAGGATTGCATGACATTTCGTATGACATTTGAAAAACTAATGTCAACTAATTGAAAGTTCGCATAACTACTCAAATTATGTCGCTCCAGGAACGTGAAGAAGAAGAAGTCGCAACCAAAAACGAATCACATACTCTAACTGTGTACATTCTTCCAACTATTTTTTGTCGCGCTCCTTTCCGGTGCACGCGTAGTTTAAAGCTTTATTTTCCAGACCTTTTTCAAAAAATCCGCTGTTATGGCCTTTAATTCCAATTTAAACACTCGACCAACTAATTCTTGACGATTTGATGTGGTTTCTCCTTTTGGAGGTTGTTAACAATTTCAGGCCATTTCAGATTTGACATAACTTTAACGAAAAAACAATCGAGCCGAATTATCCAAAGGTAGACATTGTGTAACATTGCACCTATCTATCATGTTCTTGGTGAACCTCAGCATGACATATAAGGATCCATAATAAAATGGTAATATGAATGAATTGCTTGGTGGTATCATCCGGATATATTCTAAAGTCTACATCATTGTGAGTTGAGTGTTATAGCATCTTTGATTTGACCGATAAGCTATCCATCCACGTGAGATAAGAATTCTGTCCATCAACACGAAACACATAGGAGCAGGAACCTGGAGGTCTCTGAATTTGTGTTCTCATTGATGCGAACGAAACAGACCTATTGTGAGATCTGATGATTTTTTGGAAGTTTTTTAGTTCCGAAGATTTATATATGACATTAACTGTCGTAAAATTGTGTATAGCCCCATTCGATTCCATTATCATCTCGAAGTTTTCTAAGGTGAACTTTACCTTTATGGCAACAACTCTTAAACATTTAGCAGAGATTCAACGTGCAATAGTAGTGATTGAAGGCAATACTCAGCTTGATGTCATTTATACCGACTTCAGTAAGCAGTTTTACTCAATCAATTACTTTATTGTTCTGCAAAAATTAAGATTACTGGACGGGTGCAGCGTTAAAAAATTATTATTAATTTATCTGAGCCAATTTACGTACATTCTTCAAAAAGCCTGTGAGCTAAACATATTTCCCCCTATTCGAAATCTATCTAATGCAGAATAGTTACAAAAGGATATAAGAAGATGCGATTTACAAAATGCAAAATGATGGCTTTTACAAATTCTGATTCGCATCTCATTTATTATTATAATATTGCGATTTGCGAGTAATACTTTAACATTTCTAAATAAAATAAAAGATCTTGTAGATACATTTAACCCACCTTATCATTTAATCGTCATTTCGACTTGATCTGTGCCAAGGGCCTTACAGATATCTTACAAAAAAATTTTCTCATTTTTTATGCAAGGTAAAGAAGTGGGTTTGACAACAGATAACAATGGTGTGAAAATATTAGAAATCTACCTACAAATATATAAATCCTTGAAAGTTGTGCCTCTGGAAATTCGTCGTCAGATCGATGTAGCCATTTTTATTTCCAATTGGCCTAATACGCACCTTTCAAGTTCGAACTTGTCGTTGCACTTAAAGATGTATGCTTTAACTACAAATTTTTTGAACCCCTACACTCTTAAAAATAGATTCTCATAGACTAATTATGGTCAGTTCTCATAGAACCAATGACGGACTACCAGTTATGTCATTCTTTTGATTTTTGTTGAACAGATTTCGTCGTTGAAATTTAATGCAACATGCCGTTTATATATTGCCTGTAATTTAAATCGCTCACCCCTAGGATTGATTATGTGATCGACTTTGTGACATTTAGCCTACTCGATGTACTTAGCTAGTAGCTTAATATACAATATTTGATACTTCAGATTTCAAATTTAACTTTTTTGAGATCGCGAATATACAACATTTGATGCACAAAATGTCGCCTGAATCAATGCAATTTGTACAAATACATTCATACATATTTATTGTTATTTGGGAAGAATTTAACTTCGGTCATAACTATCATAAGCTTCTTAAAAGATTTAAAGCGACACCTAAATTGGTTTTAAAAATAGCTGTTTTCAGACGCCTAAAACTTTAACAAATCTTAAGTGCTTATAGGTATAACTTCTCACTAGTAAAAATTAAGATACATTTTTTCTACTTGTTAATGGCAACCTGGTATGCGTAGTCAAATAGACCATAAGATCGCGTATGACTTTGAAAATTGAATGTGGAAGAGGTATTAGCTACGTTAATCCACTACGTTTACAGCAAGGCAAATTTTGTTTACTTTTTAATGAATATTTTTGCCCTGCTCTCGAGGAACTTTTCCGAATTCAATTTTTCTCAGTGGGTGTTAAAAGTTAACTCATTCCGTAATCGGGTAGCATCCCAAACCGGACCAATTTTTTTAAAGAAAAGCGGCTCGTTGAAGAATAATATATAGTTAGGAATACATATTGCCTGAAGTTTTCATATTTTTTGTGTTGTGAGAGTCAGTTGATTATGAAAGTACTCTCTACATTTCTTTTGAATCTTGTAGCTTAAAATGGTATTGTGAAGGCGGCTACCAACAAGCCTAGTTTGAACTTCGTGTATAGAGGCAAGATGTAGTGAGCGTATGAGCTAGTATATACCTACAATATAATACAATTTTAGAAAAATTATTTATCGTAAACAATTTTACCAGCTAACACTTCATACAAATCGCATTAATTCAGAACAAATATTTTCTAAGAAATACAAAATGTTAAGTGGTTGCGAAAAACGAGGAAATATTTTTAGTAAACACTTTTCGTTCATTTTAAGTGATAGTTATTTTTAGTTCAAACACTTAAATTAATTTCAAATTACATACTCTAATTTTCATTAGAAATAGTTAAATTATTTGAACCAAATAAGGCCAAAATCACAGTAAAACAAAGAATAGTCGTATCAGCATCTGTTTCTGTCTGAAAAATTAGTAACCGTTAATATTTACCTTATAATGACACAAAATGTGCTTTTTAATTTCTAACTTACTCGGCTCAATTTTAGAATTTATGAAAGTGGAGAGAATGCGGGGAGTAGGTTGATTTGCGCTTAATTTAAAACTGATTTAAAAAAAAATTATACTAATCAAATTGATCAGATAAACAAATAACCGAAATCAGATACAATCCCAAGATATTTTAAAAACGTTGGACTCTTGTCAGTTACCATATCAATAATTTATCTTACCATTTCATTAATTTTATTGCAAGTAAAGTTAACTTCTTCAATGGGTATATTTTCAATATTTGTGTATCTCCATTTTAACTTACTAAACTGAAATTTGGTACACAGAAAATTTTTCTACTTTGCACTTAAGGGCATCTTGTAACTTTTTCTGGTCGGAAGTTAAAAAAATAGAAGAAGCGTAAGAAGAAAAATTGTAAGAGAATTTAGCTGTATTTGTATAATTCGCTAGTATATACCGCCCGTACATTCTGTATCTATAGAATGTAAATTGTGGTATAATCAGCCCAGTCGCCGCGACCTGATGAGAAGATTGATTTTTTCATATAATAATATAAGCTCATCAGTTCGAAACTGTATTCAATTCCCTTACAATTTAAAATCATATACATTTAAAAGACTAAATAAAATTTATATTAGAGAAAATTAAGCAAAAAATCAAACAATTATTTTATTATACTAAAACCAAACATTTAAACTTTAATTACAAGCTTCAAACCGTTGGATTCAGTCAAACCAGATAACTTTACTAACTATACATATACTATACATACTATACACGTTTGGCAATGTTTTTCAAAGGTCCGTTATTTTTGTAAGGAAAATCGATACTTGAATTTATATCTGATTCTGATTTACACAGTGTAAATTACACTAAATACATACACTTACAAATTAATTAAGCTGTAGAAATTAAG
Source organism: Tipula vernalis (assembly GCA_958295665.1). Lineage (NCBI taxonomy): Eukaryota > Metazoa > Arthropoda > Insecta > Diptera > Tipulidae > Tipula > Tipula vernalis. The sequence continues at coordinate 39,019,885 of OY282559.1, forward strand.
GTACGGTGAAACTACTTTATAAGCCGACCACATTCTCTATCGGAGAAAAATAGTTAAATGACCGGGGAAGGGGACGACGCGAGCCATTTTCGAAAAAAGGTCATTTGTGAAAGTTTCACTATTCTCAACTCTGTGGAAAATTATAATATTTTAGCTAAGAATTTTACGAACGTTTTTTCACTAGAATTTTATTTTTATGTATGTAGGTACACGTGTTGCTTTGAACTAACTACAAACGGATTTGTTGCTTTACATTTAAAAAATTTTCATTTTACAAATAATTGAACAACCTTAATCATAATAACTAAATCACTAGTTGATAAATACGAAATTCTGCCAAATAATAGTAGAGAAAATGTTTGGTTACGCCTCCATTACAGATACTAATTTTTCGATTCAACTAAAGCTACCTAATAACGCGAAAACATTTTATTATGAATTTTGTATGCTGTAATTGTAAACAGTGAAGAATTAATTAAAAATATCGGAATTGTTTCCTCTCACCAAATAAGATACATGCTCTACTTAATAACCAATTAATCATTTGATGCAGATAACTCACTTTTGGTGAGGAATCGTCGGATTTGTAATTGTATTACGATCCAATAAACCTTATTTTTGCAGATAGCGTTATTGCGATGATTCAAGATAATCTAGAAAATGTTGAAACGATAAAACAAATTTTGGTGAATATCAGGAAGAACAAATCAAGCAACATCGTATAAAGTAACAGATAAAACATAATTAGCTACTACTATATTACCGCCTTAACCTATTTGTATGCATACACAGAATATGTGGTGTTTACTAAGTCTTGTGTCTGTTTAGCCGCTATTGTCGCTACAAAATCTCTTTATCTAAAAAAATTGAGGATTATGAATATTAAGGCAAACTGAATTAATTTGTATCTCGTAGTTAGTGTAATTTACACTGTGTAAACCAAATGTTTGTGTGCACGTGCTTGCGTAATAATCTATTTTTATTCAATTTGAATACAGTCAATCTTTGTTTAGTTATTACATTTTTATTTAACAAATTATTAGTCAATTTTGAGTTTTAGCTTTTGAACTTCAGCATGTAGGAATAGGTAACCAACGAAACGTTACGAGATTGGTCATCAACATACAAAACGTGAATGTACCATTTAATGAGCAAGTTATACAATATGGTTGCGATCTGCATATGGAATAAGTTCGAAAAATATTGCCATATTTCAATTCTACAGGACATAATTAATATGTAAGATTTGCTCATTTATATTCGCCGGAAATAATGGATTTACCAATAAAACCGAACAATAAAAAAATTCAAATAATTTCCCGACAAATATTTTAGAATTAGAAGAAAAAGTTGAGCAATGTTTCGACGAACAAGCGCATAGAGTCATAGTCACTTATTCGGTCGATGAGGGTAAGAGGATGATTATTTCAACAACACAATTCTTGTGTTTTCCGCTAAAGAAAGTTTTACGGGAAAAATCATCCACTAGCCTCATGAGCTTCGAGAGAGTAGCAAAGTAATAGATAACCTGGACATAAACAAATTTATGTTATGGCTTCAAAAACATAATCCATTTCGTAATCGGCCTTGTAATCTCATTAGTTAAGTGACAGGGCTTGTTGTAGAAAATCAATCAATCAAATCAATATTTAAAATACAAATATCACTAGGGATAATTTTAAAACATATTCCAGATATGTTAAAGATAGAGAACATTTGCTATTACATATATGTTTTGAATCGGTTAGGTAGAGAAAGACTACAACGGTAGTATTTGATGGTTATCCAATCTACCAGGATTAGAGCATAAAATCGAATGATAGCCAAAATTTCATCAAACATCGAACTAGAAAAGAATATGACGTGTGCTAACTGCGTGATTTGAGGTATTTCACAGTTTGTGCTGTGTACCGCTCAGGAGATTTTTGAACATCTCAACTAGTTCTATAATAACTATTTTGTACTTGTGTACAAACTTCCTGAAGTATAAGAACAACAAATAAATTATGTTTATTATTTTTAAGGTTTCTTCATAACCTGAGAACTTACACGTGGTTTCGTATATTTCATTTATTTCTTTTGTTAACTGCAAGCCTTTTATGATTATAACCTAAGATATTAATTCAGGGCATCCGTGCTTTCAATTTTCAATTTTACTTCAATTTTCTACATTGTCAACATATTGCCCACATGGTCCACTTAGAAAATTATTGTCTACGCTATTTTCGACCTTTCCGTATAGATAATCTCAAAATAGGCTTAGACGCACAACACTGATGGGCACTTCTGGACCCTAAATATTAATAGAAAACTCTAACATCTGAGATAACATTATGTACAAATTTTCAGTTATTCATTGTACGCCTCAAATATTGTTGACTCTAATATTCGCCTTAAAAGAATTCTGATGTGAAAAAAGCTGTTTCTTTGTTTAAAAATTATATAATAACTGTTTCGCTGTAACTGGTGACGACAGATCACGTGACAACAGATACGCATAAACTGATTTTCTGTATTCG
>OY282559.1:39022603-39153970 GCA_958295665.1 Tipula vernalis
CCTTGGCTTTATAGATAACTTTATTGCAATATACTTTGATTTTTTTAAAAGTAGTCACAAGCAGTATCACTTAAAAATAAATTATTTTTCAACAAATTGAATTTATTTATATAAAATTAAACGTTGTCAATCAAATAAAACAAATTTACATGGTTCAAAAATGAAATAAAAAATTTTTATTTTTGAAGCTCAAAGCCGAGGCGCTTGGTGTGAAAAGTACTTTACTCTTTATTAACTACTGTCAGATTGATTTGAAAAGTAGTATGATGTATGGTTACTGAAATGAATTGAAGGTTTTAGGAGCAATTGAGCGTTAGGATTTTGTAACATCACTTTTTTTCGATATTCGACCAATTATTGAATGCTCAACTATATTTACGTATATTTCCGGGATAGTATGCATACATTTTGTATAAGCTAATTCACAAGTAAAGTTGAAAAAATCGATTTTTGTCGAATATCGGATAAAATGTTATACAAAATCTCAGTCCTGGTATAAATGGAATGAATGTTTAGATACTATAATTGTCACATTGAGATTCACCACCTATTCAAACTGATGTGATTCATTACAACTGGCCAATTTCCATTAATGGTTTCAATATCGAAATCCGCAGAACGGCAATGAAAGCCATTGAAATGTTTTGTTTGAAACAGCACTCATATCGTTTGTAGTGAAATAGATAATGGTAAAAAACACATAAGCGGATTAAAATTATAATATGCATAGTGATTTAGGAACAACATATTCCGTATATTTACATATGCGCCAATTAATCATTAAATTATAAATAAGTACAGATGGTTTTCATAGTTGTTATTCAGCATTGCTCAATCTGTATAAAGAAACGTGTTCATATAGGTATGCATAACTAGAATCACATCAAGTATTTAATTCTTTATTTCTTAGCATTATTCAAATTTTAATTTAATCAACAGTTTACAAGTACTAAATTTGACTGTAGTAGTCTCAATTTAAGATGATACATATCGAATGGAATGAAATATATAAATACATTATGTACTCCAGTGATGTATACTAATATCAATATGAAACTAAATACGTACATTATTCATGCAGGTTTTTCTTGCCTTATCCTTAAATTGAGAATAACATCAATAATTTGAAACTGAATTATCTTATGTTTTTGAGAATACTATTCATACTCGTTGGAACAACGTATCAATTACATTTATCTCTTGTTTTCATTCAGTTTGTTTGAAGAATTCAATCAGTGAAGACTTGTGTTAAAAAATATTTTATTTGTATATATGGGGAATTCTTTTTCAAATCGGCCCCCCTCTGCCCATTTCAATTTTGGGGAAAAAAAATTTTTGAGCACACGAAAAAATTCCTCAAGAAGTCTAGTTTTTGATATCGTTAGGGGTTTAGAAAAGAAAAAAAATTCTAACCTCAAAAAAACTATCTAAAGTGAGGTATATTTACCAGCCGTAAACGCCGAAGTTCTAAATCATCAGGTGAATATTGAATTACCTAATTAAAAAATTTTAAAATTTATGAAAATTAATTAAAATGAATTTATTTGGCAGACGACTCATCAAAATTTACAAGTGAAGTTAAGGTAAGCGAAACGCATTTAGCGAACAAGAAGTGGCTAAGTTGCTCTCACGAACCGTGGGAAGCCGTCGAGTTGAAGTGGCAGTCAACATTTGTGGGAAGGCGAGAGGAACTACACAGATTAAGTTCGCCATCGTTAAAAATTACTAGTTTTCTGAACGAGTGGAGCCGTTTGAAATCGGACAAAGGGTTTAGACTGGTAGGAAGGGGCATATTTTCATATTTAATTTATACTTATATTAAAATAGTTATTTTTTCCAGGTCGATATAAATTTTGAAAATCTATTTCAAGACAAAAGCATCCAACTATTATCCTGCTGGCAAGAATTTGTCGATAGAGTTGATCAATTATTTGTGCGGCACATCAAGGACGCAACTGCAAAAAAAGATATTCAAAAAATACAAAGCATTAGTGACATAGGTAAAGAAATTTAAAAATTTATTTCAATTAATTTAATTTATTAATTAACATATTTTTTTGCTTATTTACAGGTCTCAAAAACACCAAAATCCTAAAATTACTCCACTTCGCTCTACCACCAACCTCACGGATCAACAAGGTGAATAATAAACAAAATATTTGGAAGCCGTCAATTGCCAACTCAATTGCATCCTTCCTGTTGAAGGTTTCTTGCCACAGCCAGATTGAGGTCGAGCTGAAAAAAATTAAAACCAAATATTCCGAATACGGGCTGAGTTTACAACCTTTGGTGATGGCAGTGGGACGGGATACAGAATGGGAATACTTTACGGTGTTTGATGGCATTCACTACAAATTTTCTTTTTTGATGGCCGCTGTCGATTGTTGCTTTAAACTGTTCTTCTCGTCTTCGACATAAAATACCCGTTTGAATCGGTCAAGGTATGGACATTCATAAAAGAATTTTTTTATAAAATAACAAATTTTTAAATGACTGTAGATGAATTAAAAATTAATTTATATTATATTAATTATTAATATTGATAATTATTTATCAATTAAAACAATCATGAATTAGATTAGATTATTATTAATTAATATTACTCGTATGAATTGATAATTATATTTTTTATCAAAATAATAACTTAGAAATAAAACTGTATAATATAAAACATATTTCAGTTGAGAATAATAAAGTAATTGTAATTGCACAAAACATAGCAACCAAATTTGATAGTCATTACAAAATATATTTAACTGAAAAAACATTACTAGAGTACCAGATTTTTAAATTAAATGAAGTAGTTTTAAAATTAACAATATTGAGGAAAACTAAGAATGGAAAACCATATGCAAAATATAATTTATTGTACTATACAAAATTTACATAAAATATACAAAAATTTATGTAAAAATTATAAACTTATTATTATTTAATAAAAAATTAGAATAAGAACATTACGTTATGTTTGATTATAATAATAAATAATTTATTTTATTTTAATAAATAAATAGTAAAAAAATTAATTAAATCAAGTATTTTATTTATTTTTATTAACATTTAAACACTCACTACGGAAATATTTTATTCTTAAATGGAGAATTACTAACCGTATAATAATCGTCAATATTTCTGATACAAGAATACGAGAATGGAAATCATAGTCTCAAAATGTGAAGTGGAGTCTCGAATAATTTCTACTGTATTCTAAAATCAACCAACATCTCAAATTAAGAATTCTGGTTTATAACATCTTCTGTATTCTCAAAATAAACCTTACCCAACATGTCAAATTAAGAATAGTAGTTTCAATAACATCGCCCTTCATCTCAAATGATATCATATCCTGTCAAATTTTTATGATTTTTAGTCTCAACTTGAGGAAACTTTTCTTAATATTACTGCTTTTCGTCTCAAATGAAAACTCACTCGCTCAAATTTTGTGAATTTTAGTCTCAAGTCATGTACAGTAAGCTCAAATGACATGAAAGTTGTTCTCAAATGATTTCTTATCAAGAGAATTTTCTTATCATTTATGAATATTAACATCATCATGAATATAATTTTTCATCAATCAAGCAGAGAAAAAATATAATCTTGATCACTTTAGTCTCAATTATTACAAAATTATTTATATTTTGAGCAAACGTAATAAAAACTATTGATGATTTGCAAACATATTATTCCTAAATTAATTTTTTTATTCTTAAAAACAAGTTACACTTTCATGAATTGAGATTACTTTTTTGAACACATTTACAATTTATAAACTACAAAATTGATATTAAGAGTATTAGATTTAAATGAAGAATCGTACTTTACTTCGATTATACATTTATTTCTCAATTTTAGCATTATTATAAACCATGAATTATCAAGGTTTTTTACAAATTATTCTCTAAATGAGACAAACTTTGCTTAGCGCATATTTAAGCAGCTTTTTTGCTCAATTTCATACCTATTGTAATCAATATGAGCAATCATTTCTTTCAGTGTATGAACGTGGAGAGAATGCGGGGAGTAGGTTGATTTGCGCTTAATTTAAAACTGATTTCAAAAAAAATTATACTAATCAAATTGATCAGATAAACAAATAACCGAAATTAGACACAATCCCAAGATATTTTAAAAACGTTGGACTCTTGTCAGTTACCATTTCAATAATTTATCTTACCATTTAATTAATTTTATTGCAAGTAAAGTTAACTTCTTCGATGGGTATATTTTCAATATTTGTGTATCTCCATTTTAACTTACTAAATTGAAATTTGGTACACAGAAAATTTTTCTACTTTGCACTTAAGGGCATCTTGTAACTTTATCTGGTCGGAAGTTAAAAAAATAGAAGAAGCGTAAGAAGAAAAATTGTAAGAGAATTTAGCTGTATTAGTATAATTCGCTAGTATATACCGCCCGTACATTCTGTATCTATAGAATGTAGATTGTGGTATAATCAGCCCAGTCGCCGCGACCTGATGAGAAGATTGATTTTTTCATAATCATAAGCTCATCAGTTCGAAACTGTATTCAATTCCTTTACAATTTAAAATCATATACATTTATAAGACTAAATAAAATTTATATTAGAGAAAATTAAACAAAAAATCAAACAATTATTTTATTATACTAAAACCAAACATTTAAACTTTAATTACAAGCTTCAAACCGTTGGATTCAGTCAAACCAGATAACTTTACTAACTATACATATACTATACATACTATACACGTTTGGCAATGTTTTTCAAAGGTCCGTTATTTTTGTAAGGAAAATCGATACTTGAATTTATATCTGATTCTGATTTACACAGTGTAAATTACACTAAATACATACACTTACAAATTAATTAAGCTGTAGAAATTAAGCTACGGTGAAACTACTTTATAAGCCGACCACATTCTCTATCGGAGAAAAATAGTTAAATGACCGGGGAAGGGGACGACGCGAGCCATTTTCGAAAAAAGGTCATTTGTGAAAGTTTCACTTTTCTCAACTCTGTGGAAAATTATAATATTTTAGCTAAGAATTTTACGAACGTTTTTTCACTAGAATTTTATTTTTATGTATGTAGGTACACGTGTTGCTTTGAACTAACTACAAACGGATTTGTTGCTTTACATTTAAAAAATTTTCATTTTACAAATAATTGAACAACCTTAATCATAATAACTAAATCACTAGTTGATAAATACGAAATTCTGTCAAATAATAGTAGAGAAAATGTTTGGTTACGCCTCCATTACAGAGACTAATTTTTCGATTCAACTAAAGCTACCTAATAACGCGAAAACATTTTATTATGAATTTTGTATGCTGTAATTTTAAACAGTGAAGAATTAATTAAAAATATCGGAATTGTTTCCTCTCACCAAATAAGATACATGCTCTACTTAATAACCAATTAATAATTTGATGCAGATAACTCACTTTTGGTGAGGAATCGTCGGATTTGTAATTGTATTACGATCCAATAAACCTTGTTTTTGCAGATAGCGTTATTGCGATGATTCAAGATAATCTAGAAAATGTTGAAACGATAAAACAAATTTTGGTGAATATCAGGAAGAACAAATCAAGCAACATCGTATAAAGTAACAGATAAAACATAATTAGCTACTACTATATTACCGCCTTAACCTATTTGTATGCATACACAGAATATGTGGTGTTTACTAAGTCTTGTGTCTGTTTAGCCGCTATTGTCGCTACAAAATCTCTTTATCTAAAAAAATTGAGGATTATGAATATTAAGGCAAACTGAATTAATTTGTATCTCGTAGTTAGTGTAATTTACACTGTGTAAACCAAATGTTTGTGTGCACGTGCTTGCGTAATAATCTATTTTTATTCAATTTGAATACAGTCAATCTTTGTTTAGTTATTACATTTTTATTTAACAAATTATTAGTCAATTTTGAGTTTTAGCTTTTGAACTTCAGCATGTAGGAATAGGTAACCAACGAAACGTTACGAGATTGGTCATCAACATACAAAACGTGAATGTACCATTTAATGAGCAAGTTATACAATATGGTTGCGATCTGCATATGGAATAAGTTCGAAAAATATTGCCATATTTCAATTCTACAGGACATAATTAATATGTAAGATTTGCTCATTTATATTCGCCGGAAATAATGGATTTACCAATAAAACCGAACAATAAAAAAATTCAAATAATTTCCCGACAAATATTTTAGAATTAGAAGAAAAAGTTGAGCAATGTTTCGACGAACAAGCGCATAGAGTCATAGTCACATATTCGGTCGATGAGGGTAAGAGGATGATTATTTCAACAACACAATTCTTGTGTTTTCCGCAAAAGAAAGTTTTACGGGAAAAATCATCCACTAGCCTCATGAGCTTCGAGAGAGTAGCAAAGTAATAGATAACCTGGATATAAACAAATTTATGTTATGGCTTCAAAAACATAATTCATTTCGTAATCGGCCTTGTAATCTCATTAGTTTAGTGACAGGGCTTGTTGTAGAAAATCAATCAATCAAATCAATATTTAAAATACAAATATCACTAGGGATAATTTTAAAACATATTCCAGATATGTTGAAGATAGAGAACATTTGCTATTACATATATGTTTTGAATCGGTCAGACTACAACGGTAGTATTTGATGGGTATCCAATCTACCAGGAGTAGAGCATAAAAGCGAATGATAGCCAAAATTTCATCAAACATCGAACTAGAAAAGAATATGACGTGTGCTAACTGCGTGATTTGAGGTATTTTACAGTTTGTGCTGTGTACCGCTCAGGAGATTTTCGAACATCTCAACTAGTTCTATAATAACTATTTTGTACTTGTGTACAAACTTCCTGAAGTATAAGAACAACAAATAAATTATGTTTATTATTTTTAAGGTTTCTTCATACCCTGAGGACTTACACGTGGTTTCGTATATTTCATTTATTTATTTTGTTAACTGCAAGCATTTTATGATTATAACCTAAGATATTAATTCAGGGCATCCGTGCTTTCAATTTTACTTCAATTTTCTACATTGTCAATATATTGCCTACATGGTCCACTTAGAAAATTATTTTCTACGCTATTGTCGACCTTTCCGTATATATAATCTCAAAATAGGCGTAGACGCACAACACTGATGGGCACTTCTGGACCCTAAATGTTAATAGAAAACTCTAACATCTGAGATAACATTATGTACAAATTTTCAGTTATTCATTGTAAGCCTCAAATATTGTTGACTCTAATATTCGCCTTAAAAGAATTCTGATGTGAAAAAAGCTGTTTCTTTGTTTAAAAATTATATAATAACTGTTTCGCTGTAACTGGTGATGACAGATCACGTGACAACAGATACGCATAAACTGATTTTCTGTATTCGAAATGACGGTATGTATACAATGTGATGATCTCAATAATTAAGTTTGAGAAATAGAGACAAAGAGAGAGAGAGAGAGAGAAGAAAGAGAGAGAGAGAGAGGTAGAGAGAGATAGAGAGAGAGATAGAGAGAGGGAGAGAGAGGGAGAGAGAAAGAGAGAGAGAAGAGAGAGAGAAAGAGAGAGAGAGAGAGAGAGAGAGAGAGAGAGAGAGAGAGAGAGAGAGAGAGAGAGATGGAAAGAGAGAAAGAGAGAGAGAGAGAAATAGAGATAGAGAGAAAGAAAGAGAGAGAGGGAGAGAGAGAAGAGACAGAGAAAGAAAGAGAGAGAAGAGAGAGATAGTGAGAAAGTGGGAGAGGGAAGTAGTGTCGTGTTTACCTTCGTTCGTTCGAAGATAAATTATTTTGTGAACATCGTTAAATTTTCTTTTGAAAATACTCGAAGCTTCATTTCTTAAATCTTTAGAAAAGTGAAATTTTAATGGTTTTGAGATTGTATTTTTAGTGAGTAGCAAGATTTTTTTTAGTCAAGAAATTTTGCCATTTGAAACTTTTATAACTTGCTGAAACTCCTATTTTGCAGATGATTCGTTCCTATATACAGGACGGATTCAAATCACATGCATGAGTTATATAACACGCATATAGGCTTACGAATTGTGTTTAGTTGTACATTCCACAACAAACTGACTTCACGCCTCTCAATTATAGACTATTAAATAGACAATAGCGAGGTAGGTACGCACCGTTTTTGTTTTCTAAAAAAAAATTTGGCAAAAATCTGTTTTAATATTTCGAAGACATTTTCTCGGAATGGAACTAAAATTTTCTTACGTTTTTGCCGAAACATAAAACATTTTTTGGTATCAACATTTTTTGCATAATTGTCATACATAACAGTATTGGATGGAATCCACTAAATTCTATGTTGAACAAATTTAAACCAGACATGAAATTCCATTTAAACGCAAGTACATAAATTATTATTCGAAAATGACCGTGATGAACATTAAACTATCACCTTTGATTAATCATCATAATTAAATTAAATTTAATAAGTAATCAATTTTTCATTTTTGTGTTTATCTGAACATTATTGTTCATTGTATTCCCTCGGTTGTGATTAGGATTTCATTAGAAACAAATATAAACTGTGTTATTACGCCGCGACCGTTTCATAAATTTTTATTACATGTAGTTAACTTTAAACACGTGATGATTCCCAACTTTAAGTACAAATATTTTAAATTATTCGCCTTCTACTACTATGGTATCGGTCGATTTTTGGGTCTAATCGCATACCGCTACAACCATACGAGAGGCAAATTTCAAAAGTCTCTAATCGCACCAATTTATTCAATAATCAGTGTTATTTTGTTTGAGTATGGGGCGGCTGTGATGATGAGCAAATTAAAAAGCAACGTTCAGAATGATTTTGAAAAATCATTTTCAATGCGCTTTGGCAAATTGGTTATGATAAACCGAACTTTTGCAGCGATTTCCATGTATATAGTAGGAATACTATTGCGTCACCGACGTATTAATGCGTTGAATAAATTGAAACGGACCAATTATCGAACTGCATTGCATGTCAAAGAGCGATATGTTCAACGTAGTTTTAAATATTTTGTGGTCATATTTTTTAAAGAGGGAGTTGCATTATGGGTTTCGTATGCAGCACAGGCAATATCCGTTTTAGAAATGAGTAATAATAAAGTTACTACAATCGATTTGGCCATATATCTTGGGAATGCTGTGGCAAAAAGTATTTTTTATACTGAAACTACGATGTGCTCATTAAATTTATATCATCTGTATGAGATATTCAACTGTGAATTAAATGAACTGCGAAATTTGATTGTGGTTGAACGGCCAAAAGGTAATAATACCTCGGGGATAATTATCGATCGACTACACGGGTTAATGTTTGAGTATCGTAAACTGCACAAATTGACCAAGATTGTAATTCGGGCCTATGGTTTCCAAATTTTGTTACAAATTTTTATGAATTTTACGTCATCTCTAACGATGTTGTCTATACAACTGTGGTTTGTGCGGGATGCAGGTTTGAACGAATCAATGGAACTGCTCTTAACTGGATTATTCAATATTGGTTTGAGAGTTTTTCAACTATTTGTCGTCGTTAAGTTGATTCAAATAATTTTGGATAAGGTGAAAGGTATTCAGCATTGTTTTTGTGAGATATGGGGCCAGATTCGAGTAAATCATGAATTTGTGAATACGGTATGTAGCAAGCTAAATAATAATTTTTTTAACAGACAATGACAAATTGAAATTTAATTTGTCAATTGTTGATTTGTTGATTTATTGTTCTAGAGTGCGTTGTTTTTTTAATATTTTCAAAATCTAACTAGCTATTTAAAATTTTGTTGGTTTATGAAACGATCTGCAAGGACCTGCATTTCATATCATTAGGTTTATTTTCCGAATTTTATTGAGAAAATTCTAGGAAGGGAGGTTCAAAATGAGCTGTATACAAAAATGTCGTAAACACCATGATCCTCTAATTTTTCTAAAACTGGAATACTTTTCGGATAGCTTAGATACAGAGACATTTTGATATGCAGGTCATTTTGGTGCTTGCTTCCTGGGATATTCTCAAGAAAATTCGGAATGTCAGTTTTACTTATATTCGTTACGTTATATGAGATGCCATTAAACTTTGTTGCCCTAAACAGCCTGATCCCATAATTTTTCCAAGACTGGAATAATTGTCGGATAGCTTAGGTCCAGTGATATTTTTGATTATGAGTGATTTTGAATGCTCGCCTTCTATGATTTTCTCAAGCAAATTCGGAATATGACTTTTACTTATATTCGATATATCATACGAGATGAAATTTAATTTTGTTGTCCTAAATACCCTTATCCCCAAAATTTTGTAAAACTTAAACATTTTTCAGATAGCCTAGATACAGTGACATTTTGATGTATGGGTTATTTTAATGCTCGCTCCCTAGGATTTGCTCAACAAAATTCGGAATAGACTTTTACGTATATTAGATATACTGCCTTGATCAACAAGTTCTCGGAATTACCACCGTGTGGCGCTCCCATCGTTCCGATTTGAGTTCTGTTTTTGTTAAGTTGGTACATCTGTTGTTGATATTCCCTCTAAATCTTAGCGTGATAGCTTGACATTTGCAAAAGTTACGTAGTCAAGAGTACATCTACTCTGTGTGTGTGGGCGATTTTTCAATTATTTCCTCTCGGCTGCTGAAACGCGTTTCCCGTAATGGTTTTTTAACTCGATTGAACAGAAAGAAGTCACAGGGAGCCAAATCAGGTGAATTCGGTGGCTGTTGGATGGTATTTGTTCCATTTTTCGTTAAAAAATTACGAATAATTATAGCACTTTGCGACGGTGCGTTATCATGGTGCAAAACCCACGAGCTTTCTGCCCACAATTCTGGTCTCTTTCGCGAATTGCTTCACGCAAACGTCTCATAACGCCCAAATAATACTCTTTGTTTACGGTCTGGATTTCTGGCAAAAATTCATGATGCACTACACCGTTGTAATCCATGAAAACCGTGAAAAAGACGTGTTTTTTTTTGGTGAACGCCATTCACTTGCCCGATGTCTGGATTGCGTGTCATACTCATAAACCCACGTCTGTCTCCAGTAATGATCCTTTTGATGAATGTGGGTTAGAATTCAGCCTCGCAAATCATGTCTAAAATTGTAAATAATCGCCAACACACACAGAGATAGTTGTACTCTTGACTACGTAACTTTTGCAAATAACAAGCTATCACGCTAAGATTTAAAGGGAATATCAACAACAGATGTACCAACTTTACAAAAACAAAGAACTCAAATCGGAACGATAAGAGCGCCACACGGTGGTAATTCCGAGAAGTTGTTGATTAAGGTAGTATTCCGGAAAGATTTCGACTGATCGCACCCAGGCATAAAAGCATCAGTTAAAATTATGACAAAAAAAATTTGATGGGATAAAACCATTTGGGATTTTAGGAATACTACCAGAGCCTGCATATCATATCAGAAGTAAAAAGTTTCTAAACACCTTAAGTCTCCAATAGGACAGTATAATATTCCAAGTAAACGTTTTGACGAAGGCATCTCCATTATCATCATCAATTGATTCATACTTACTTTAGTTATACTCGATGGCCGAAAGTTATACCGGTGGCAGATATAAAGGCGCACATCACAGCAAATTCTAATATTAAAACAGAGTAGGGTTCGCAATTTGAATCAGCATCGCGTTCGATTGTGCCGATATACCGTACCGTGCGATTGTAGATGTAGTGGTGTGTTTCTGTTTTTTCTCATTCCAAGCAGCTCCATCATGTGTGTAAAATCCATTTCTCAAAATTACAGCCCTTATCAGAGTTAAGTTCAAGTGGTACGCCATTCTGAGAAATTATTTCTCACACCAGCGCTTCCGGTACAGCCTCGGCAGTTTAATCGGGAATCCATTATAATCAATATACAACGGCTTCCATTTTACTGTGGTTGGTAATGGCAATTCATACAAAAAGAGCGCTAACCAAGTTTCGTTTCATTCGCCCGCATGTAATACGATGAAAACCTTTTCGAGCTGCACTAATATCACAATTCCGACACCAACGTTCAACAGCTGTCATCCAACCAAACTAATACAACTTTGTGACAAATATAGTGTTTTGTTTTCGCGACACCGAAGTGGCCAAATATCTATCTTCAGAGATCTCTCGTCTTAAGGGTGGCAGTTATTCCTACTGGTAACTCAAACTTACGAATTACCAAACCGGATTGACCTTAAATCGAGTCCCATTGCGCCCAGTATCTTTTATTGCTGCCGGTTGTGCCGAAATTTGCTCCCAAGTTGGACGGGTTACAATGGATTTCCATAATACAAGTTATCTATATCTTATCTTGCTGTTCTTTTGCAAAGCGATCTTCCCTTCCTCCTTCGGGCAAGATCGTCGTGGAAAGCATCGGTATTCCCATAACGCTGATCACTATTTATTGAATCTGATAATCGTACTGGTAAATGATTTTGATCCAAGTGGCTACTTGTCCTTTTGATCCACCTGGCTTCCTCTCTTTCTGATTTTCAAAATTTAAGAGGCATGTCAGCGTTTTCCCTATAGACGTGAATGAAGTTGTTGGATTATCTCTAACTTGCCTTTCTCAGCTTGTAGCGCAATAGTTCCGCTCAGCCTTTTTTAGAATTATGGAAAAGTTACCGATCATTTGCTTGATCAAAAGCTTGATTTGTTCTCTCGTTCCACTCGAATATCAGATGATTTTCCGTTAACACAAACAGTGGTTTAGCTAGTTAAGCAAAGATTTTTATGAATGGCCTGTAGAATGAACAAAGAGCAAGGAAACTGTGCATTGGTGTTTTTCTGTCACGAAGTGGCCATCCTCGAATTGTAGTACCGCCTTTTCAACGTCAATTTAGTTTAGGCTCCTATAATTTAAGCAAAAAATATCCTGATTTTCAGACAAAAATTGTTCGATTCGATGCTGTGTGTTATAAGGAACATCTTTCAGTGACTTTGGCCGAACCGAGTATTCCCAGTTAGTATAGTTGTGAATATTGCAACTTGGGTCAATGAGTTCTCTAGCGACAAAAAATCGATATTACAGTTTTGATACTACCGGATGCCCTATTAACTGAACGCGCGTTCGAATGGTGTTCAGTTTGATAAAAACGCTCGTTTACGACATCGGTGGTAAAGTTACCCTTAACGTCGTTGTAATAGCTGGTTTTCTGGCATTGGTAAGTGGTATTTGGTTCCCGTCAAGAATCAACAATTCATCCTATAAATTGATTTGGCAGCCAAATTTCTAGAGAAAATCCATTCCAAAAATTCGGTTATCAGTTATATCTGCGATAATAAAACTGGATGTAGCTGTCACCGTTTTGACCACCTTTCACCATTTTGACTGGTATCGGACAAAGCACAGTTGCGGGCCAGTCCCATAGAAACATACTGTTGACAATTTCGCTTTGCCACCAGTGTCTATAACAAATTGGCATTTCTGTTTGGATAGGAGCCCATCGGCGGTTAAAGATGATGCATCCGTCGCCTGGATGGTGATTTCTTTAGGGGCATCACATTTTTGGGAAGTTGCTGATAGCAAAACAGAAACGAATGTAGTTACTTTCTCGGGATAATGCTAATACCGGGCTCTGCTTTGGCTGTAGATGCTTACTTATCTTATTCCCTTAGATGGCTGTCGATAGTATGTTTTTCCCTAAGTATCGTGGAAGGAAAATGCTTTCCGCGACAATTTTTCCGTATCAAGACCGAACGCGGAGACTTTCCTTTATCGACTGCACAAGGTAATGTAGAGCATGTGGCTAACCTTCTTCTAACATTACTGCGTCCCGAAACGTAAAGTTAATGCCCCACACAACCTGTTGAAGTCCCGTCCCGCCATTGTCTCCATGTTGGATAGGAGGGAAAAGGCACCCTACCAAGCTGTAAAACTTTCCGTTGTGAGTTCCAACCATTTGGTTGAGCGATTAACTCGAAATGCTTGATGTGCTGTGTGACGCATCTTGATCGATTCAGCCGGTTAGCCACTCAGATTGTGCCGTGAGTTGAGACCGCTCTGATCTGGCGTTGCTCCTAAATGAAACACTTCGTTGAGAATTTCCTTATTTTTTCCAAGATTCATCCTATCAGCTTGACGCTGTCTTGTCTTATCATAAGGGACCACCGTCCCTTCCATATTTGCAAAATATGAAATTATTCTCATGAGTGAATCTACCTCCCTTGGAGGTCTACTGCCTTCTAACCTGCCTGTTCGGCAATTGTTGGCATTTCTGCCCGGATTGGTTCAAACTGTTATTTAGCTGTGGTAGTTTCCTGCTCGGCTTACGATGTAACGCAGTCACTTCGGCTTTGCTTGCCTCTACCTGAAGTTTTGCTACGGTACCATCGAAGTTGGTGCCATTATCATAAAACATTTTAGCTGAATACCCATTCCTGTTACAAATTTCATTATGGCCACAATTGCACTATATGCATTTAGTAAGCCTGCAATCTCCAAGTAGACGACTCTGGTGGTTAGACACGTAAAAACGACTCCGTATTTTTTTTCAGTACTTCGTTTGACATTCAAAGTTATATGCCCGAAATAGTCAATTCCAGTAAACTAATACAAACGGTTTACTTTGTCCCCCCCCCCCTTCTACTGTCGCTTTTTCCCCAAGCAGTTTTCACTGCTGTTTGTATCGTTGCTGCTTTCAATAACGTAGACACAACTCGTTGATACAGTTTCTTCACCTTAGTGCTTCTTCATTTGTGATAATGTTGAATTAGCAACTGCACACTGCGATCCTTAGATTCCGAAATAACTTGGTGTTTCTGCCTAAACTGCAATTCATCAGCATTCTAGCTACGGCCTTGCATCGTGCTAATTCCTCTCTCGCCCAGGCAGAGTGAAAAATTCAGCAGGCGGCTCTTTTAACTGACTCGTTTTCCACTTGTTAAGTTCTCGAATTCTTTTGTTGCAAATGTATCGTTTTGACTTCTTTTTAGAAATAACATCTAGGCCGCATTTAACTTATCTCAAAACTTTTGACTTGTGACAGTTATACCCAACTTGTTACTCTAATCATTCTCCTCCAGGATGAAAATTTCTCCTCATATTTGTCGGCATTGGCCCCATTCGCCAACAGTTATAACATTGGGCCATTCCTCCGACTCCTTTAGAAATCCAGGCCGATTTGCCCATCCACTAGAACAACCGAATCTGCAAACCATCAACATCACGCTTCATCTGCAATTTTTTCTTATATTGGAATTCACCCAATGGCCAACGAAAGCTCGATGCTTTTTTCCATCTGTCAATTTTTACTCAAGACTCTTATTGCAGATTCGTTGAAAGTGTGCTTCCTAGTTTTGTTGAACGGCGTCGACAAACCCGTGTAGCTGCACTTTATCTGTAGTTGCACCTTCAGAGAAATGCTATCGGTGTATTAACACACCAGCTGTAGCCACCAATCAACTACTAAGAGCTAATTGTCACAGGCTCCGAATTCAATTTCACCGACCAATTCAACACCAGACCTTTAGATATTTTGCATCAAGATTTTTCCATGTGTGACGAAATTTGGTAGAAACATACATTGATATAACGACTTGTAGAATTGGTCTTTAATTGTGAAACTGTGTTCCATAATACAATTCTTTGTTGATTTCCGGGAAGGTTACGACGTAAATCGAAAACAATTTAAATTCAGGTCCAAAAATAATCCGAGTACTCTTTCCGTGGGTCTCTTTTTTCTTTTGACTCCAAACTTTGTATTTTATGTGATCGGTATTAT
This sequence comes from Tipula vernalis, assembly GCA_958295665.1. Classification (NCBI taxonomy): domain Eukaryota; kingdom Metazoa; phylum Arthropoda; class Insecta; order Diptera; family Tipulidae; genus Tipula; species Tipula vernalis. The sequence goes on from OY282559.1 coordinate 39,038,283, forward strand.
GGGAAAAGGCTTTTAATACTTCTCGATTATTACAGGTCCAATCAGATAACTCAAATGCTTCTTGTTGGTTGGCATGAATAGTATCGTTTATCAATTTTATAAACTTCTCCTCATCAGCGACCCAAGTAATCGTCAACATATATTTGATTGATTATTGCACTTGCTGCTTCAAGAAAATCCTTTTCATACTTCAGGGCGTTTCTGTTGCCATCATCCACCAACAAGAACAATAGCATCGTTTATTATTTTACCTGCTTTTATATTAATCCTTAATATTGGCAGATTCTACATCGACTGTTCACTACCCTTCAATACTGGACGTTTATCTATTAAGCTGGTCTAGCTCTTCCGACTTGTTTCAGCTAGTGAGGTGATTCTTGTTGGTCCATGTAATGCCCATCCTAATTTGCACTTTGAAAGAGATTTGACAGTTCGGCTGGCCTTCTACTTTTCTACGTGTGATAATTAGACGTCCATTGTCATGGCCGATTAATCTTCTCGGTTAAGCATTTCTTAAGTATGTATTTGTTATTTTCACACAAGCCAGAGATATTTACGTTTTGGGTTGGAAGTCCAACATTCTATGATTCCTACTGTCTTCTCCAGCTGTCTATTTTTGACACTTTTTAAGACTCTCATACATTGTTGTCAACATCAACGATCCAATTAAATTTTAAGGGATAGTTTGCCTCTTTGAGTTCGCTTAATCCTATAGCTTCTTTGCTACAGCTGATTCCATTAGAGTTGTATCAGTGTCCTCATCCAGCATTATTGAGCATTATTGACTTGGACGTTTGTAAAGCAGTAGTTTGAGTCAAGAGAAACAGAACTTGTTCACTTTAAAGTTTCTTCTCTGGAACGACCTTCTTTGTTTGCGGTATGTGTAAAAGAGACATGACCTTGTGCTTCTTCAAGATGATACGATTCCAGATCATTTTAAGGGTAACTGGTAACTTTTCAATAAGATCTTTCATAATTGTGGGGTTTCTCATGTGACCTGTTTCGCTCAACATGTTTATTGTATATCAACAAGATTGCTTATGGCGTTAAAAAAATCAATGAAAAGTTCTGGTTTTGACTCTACCAAATATTTGACTAGATGTTTGGCAGTTCCCACAAAAATCTCAACTTTGGGACGACCAAAACTCCTTTCTAATGTTTTAAAACTTCTCCACATTACTGGGAATCAACAACATGCTTTGGACACCTTCCTTAGCGTTCCTAACTAATGCTTTTACTAGCCTTGGCCTACCAGCAGTCGTTTTGGCCAATCTTTTGATTTTACGGTGAATATTGGTAAATCCATGGCTATCAATTGGCCTTAAACCGGTTTTCTGCTGTAGTGGGTTTATTATTAGCTATGCCTATTAATTAGCTATGCCAACTACATAATTTTTCTTGAATATATTTTTGCTTTTGTTAACTTTTAATTTAGCTAGTTGTAACCGTAACCTTTGTTCTTCAAGCTCCTCTCCGACCTTTCCCGAAGGGAAGACACCTTTTTGCCTTGCAAATTACCAAAAAAAAAATTGAAATTAAGTTTCAGTGCTGGGCCCTAAATGGACTGTAGAAAAGACACCTATATATAAACAGGTAGGCACTAATTCGAGCCCCATAACGGATCCTAAATCGGATAAATCCCCAAAAATGGTTAATGTAAAAAATTTTCATGATGACACCTAAAAATATTTTTACACGGTATGGTAATATGGGAACATACTCCCATCGTAAAGAAAAAATCGTGTAAAAGGCTCGTGTAAAAACAGTTTTAGGTATACTCATTTACTAGCATCTAAAACCAATGCAAAATAATGGAATTACAATTATCTTTTTGAAGTTAATTTGCAATTGTGATAAATGAACAAAAAACCGTGTAAAATACACCGTGTAAAAGCAGGATTCGGTGTACACAACCTTATTTACAAACCTAAACAAAGTGAAATAAAAATTACCGATTCCTCCGACTCTTCCAATCCCGTTTGGAAACAGTCAGTTTGTATTCAAGTTCATTGCTGTTACCTGTGGTGTCGGCAGCCTTTTTAAAATTTTTCCCTTCGATCAGAAGAAAATTTTAACCAAACCCCACACATTTGTTTTCTGATATTCTTTATCGAAAGATTTGTATTCCAAAGTCTCATGCTATATTCCCACCTAAACTCTTCTTTTCAGTTGATTTTAATTAATATTGTATATCGGTATATTTTGTATTTGTACTCAAATTAATAAAAAATCGATATTATTTAGTACAAACTAAATTAACTATGTAATTGATATCAATTAACCTGAAATCAATTACTACAAATTGACCTACTGCTTTGGTGGATATACAAAAAATAACATTTCAGACGTTTGATGGTAGAAACATCTAACATTTGATTATGTATAAATTCAATTACAAATATATCCGTTATTTCTTTGTCTACCTGTACAATATATCAAAAGTGCTCGGCCTGCTACCATACCGCTTTAATAGCGCTAAATATAAATTTGAAAATTCGGCAGCCGCAGTGATACGATGCCTCATTATTTCATTCTTAATAACCGCTTCGCTTGAATTGTTAAAAGTGATTGTAACCGGTGGTAATACTCCATCACTATTTGTAAAGTATATGACTGTTAAAAACATACGGTCCGAAATGCATTACACAGTCATATTTTATATTTTCACAATATATAGTCGTCGCAATCGGGTCATATTTTTGAACAAACTTCTAAAATGGAATCATCGAATTATTGTGATTGGAACAAAATCAGAGTATGCCAATTTAACAAGAAAATATATCATCAAATTCACAATCATAGACATTCTATTCGGATGGATCACGTATTTAAGTCGTGGCATAACATTAGTGTACGTCTCACAACCCGGTATGGAAATTGTCGCCCTATTAATTTTACCACTAAATATTTTATTAATTGTTGTTATGCTAAAAAAATCGACGGCCGCCCTATTTAACATGCAGCATCTTTACGAAATATTAAATTGTGAATTGAGCACAAATCTGGATGAGATTAATAAAAATATTGAGATTAGTGAATTGAAATTTAACGCAATATGTGATCAATTTGATCGGATCGTGTACTATCATCGAAAAGTTACAAAAGTGTTTAAATTGTTTGTACAATCCGAATCACTTCAATTTTTGGTGTTGATTTTTATCGGACTGCGAAATACGCTGCTGTTGATTTTTATGGCCATTCAAATGATGTACGTTTCGATAGAACATCACGAACAAATCGATGGAGGTTTATTGGCACGATTAATGGCTATTCTACTTTCCATTTTCGCACTCGTTTCATTCGTTCGAAGGTGTGATAAACTAAGGGATATATCGCAACTAGCAGGTCGGATGATAAACAGAACAAATTTGGCAATTTTGAAATTGGATCAACGGCTTCTTGAAACGGTAAGGGTTGTGAAAATTTTGTAAAATTATTATTACTCTAGTGGGTGTTTAATAAAATGCTAATTTAAGTTAATTACCTATTACGAGTATACCATTAGTATTTAAGAAATTAGTAAATTTAATGGCCATTAAGGTAGGCTCATGTACATTTTTAGTATAAAACAGTAATATGTTCAGGTTAAAGTTTCGTTACAGTTACTTTAAAATAATCGACTACTATTTATATTTCATTGGCCGAATTCTAGGCCTGGTTTCTGCTTGTGAAATTTTGACAACACTAAGTTTTGGGGGGCTAAATATTTGACTTTTATTATTATGAAATGACTTCCTTTTTACTTTGATATTTGCTAATATAGTTATAGGCGAATGTGACCCTAATTTTATTTTATTTATTTAAAACAGGTGTCGCTCTCACTAATAGTATATTCATTACGTTGGTTATTTTAACAAATATTTTAATAAAATTACTCAGTGTAAAATAAGGGCGCTGGACTTCTTAAATGTTGAAAACTTAAAATTTTGAAAATCTAAAATATTAGAAGTTTTCATATCTAGGATCCTAAAATAATAAAAGTGTAAAACCCTCGGTTAGGTTAGGTTAGAGTGGCTGCCAAAACGCACACTTAGACCGACGACGGTCCGTTGTGATACCAAGGGATCCTACTCCCCTCACACCTTCAATGGAACCATTTTGAGTTACTTATATAGCGTAAGATATCTCACACATTGCAGTTCTCGAGATCCATAAGGCAGTCCAAACTATACTTGCCCAGATGTTTATGCCTCCTGTAAGCTAGCGCCGGGCATTAGCAGAGAAAGTGGCTCAGAGTCTCTTCCTCCTCCTCATCCATACAGCTAAGTCAGGTCTAAGTAGGGATAGTAGTGTTTTGGACCACTTCAAGTCCAGTTTGGCCAGACTTGCCGCGCTACTTAGTATGTTATGGTGTCAGTCCACCTCTTCTGTGCCGAGGCTATTGCACGAAGAAGAACGGATATATTCACATTTATTTTGTCACAATAGACTCTTGCTCCGACTTTACCGTCTAGCTTGGAGCCGTGAGTATTGAATTGTGTACTTCCAGTTTTTGTTATTGAACTGTTACCCCAGGATTCCCTTGAGGGGAAAAGAGTTCGGAAACCTTTTATAAAGCATACAATTGGTATCGTGTAGTCACTATTCTCCACATCTGCCTTTAGCGATCTGCCAATCGTCGAGTGGCCCGCCTGAACACATTTCCACTCAAACACGGCAGAGAGTCGTGCAGCCGTAGTAGCCGCTCTCTGCTTACCAAAGATCTCGTCAGGAAGAAGGTAGAACATAGCCTCCAGTGCACGTGTAGGGGTTGTCCTCAGTGTCCCGCCCCATCTGCTACCGACGACATTCCTACATGAGTAAAGAGCCATGGTGGACTTCTTTACTCTCTCTAAAATATTGGACATCCAATTTTGCTTACTGTCCAAGATTATGACCAGAAATCTTGCCTTATCAGTAAAGGCCAGTGACGTGCCATTTAATGTAGGAGGGGCGATCACCAGAATTTTATGTTTTTTGGTGAAGAGTACCAGCTCTGTTTTGGATGGATTTATACCAAGCCCACATTTGCTGGCCCACTTTGTAATGATTACGAGCGCATGTTGCATGACTTCCTTAATCGTGCCTAGGTACTTCCCCGAGATCGCAATTGCTACCTCATCTGCATACGCTATCACCCCTATTTCCTCCCTCTTCAGTTCCAAAAGAAATCCATTGGTAACTATGTTCCAGAAAAGAGGTGATAGGACACCATCTTGCGGAGTTCCTCTAACTACTCCCCTTCTAATGGTGGATTACCCCATATCCGCGTTAATAATACTGCATTCTAGCATTTAAATTATCAACCTGCATAAAGGGTAGTCCAAATCTAAGAAAGACAGTCCTTTCCGAACTGTCTCCGTCCTGACATTGTTAAAGGCGCCCTTTATATCGAGGGTGGCTACCATACAGTACTCTTTCAAGTGGATTGATTTCTTAATTGTGCGCACCAAGGAATGCAGAGTCGAGTCCACAGATTTCCCTTACCAGTACGCGTGCTGAGAAGTCGCCCAATAACTGGGTTTTATTTTTGCACGTATGTACACGTCGATCAGTAATTCTAATGTTTTCAACAGAAAGGATGATAGGGTTATAGGTCTTAGGTCCTTTGGGTAGGCCTGTGAATTCTTCCCCGTTTTCAGGATGATAATCACCCTAACCTCCGTCGATTTCCTAGGAATAAAATTCAGTTTTAGACACCCCCTGAAGATCACCTCCAGACATGGGAGAATGATCGACGAGTGTTTTTGCAATTCCGCTGGGATGATACCGTCCGGGCCTGCCGATTTATAGGGTTTAAAGCCGTTTACTGCCTATAGGATCCAGTTTTTGGACAAGATTTCCTCCAGGCACCCGGACGATAATTTTCCCCTATTCCTACCAAGCTCCGTCGATACACCCACACTACCTGGGAAATGGGTATCCAACAGAAGCGCCAATGATTCCCCATTAGACGTTGTCCACAGCCCATCTGGTTTAATTAAGTAACTAAAGCTCGTTGGACTCTTAGATAAGATTTTCCTTAGGCGCGAAGTCTCCGAAACACCTTCCATTTTATCACAGAATAGTCTCCAAGACCTCCTCCGTGCCTTCCTTATTTACTTTTTATACTTTTTAAGGTGATTCTTATAGGAGTCCCAGTCCTGAGCTTCTTAAGAGCCCTTTGCTATATTAAATGCCTTCCTACACCCTGAACGAAGAATTCTTAACTCCCTAGACCACCATACCGGTATCTGCTTCCCTTTTGGTATTTTCTTGTGGCAAGCAGTGTCCGAGGACAAGTTGCAGGCGCTTGTGATTTCCCCCATCAGGAAATCCAGCTCCTTCTCTGCGGCTGGGGGCTTTGGAGCATCGTGCGGTAAAATTCCTACTAACACTTCCCCGTATTTGTTTCAGTTAGTCCTTATAGGATTCCTGAAGGCTTTCCGGATAACAGGATGAATGTCAATATTAAACGTCACATACCGATTGTCCAAAAAGGAGTCTTTCGACATACTCCATTCTTTGACCATATGTATAATGGAGTCTGATGCAAAGGTAACATCCAGTACCTCCTGCCTGCTACTAATAATAAAAGTGGGCTCTTGCCCTCAGATTACACACTGCAAGGTTAGTACTAAATAAGTAATAAAATAAGTATCCATCCCTATCATTGATGATGGTGCTACCTCAGATTGTATGATGCGCCTTTGCATCACAACCCAGTATAACTCCGACCTTTTCCCGTTCCGCTTCGAATATCAGTTCCCCAAGGTTATCCGGCGGAACCTCCTTCTCTTGGTCCGTATAGGCTGAAACGAGCCATAGTAAGCAGCCTCCCGTCTCCACTACTTTATTGTGGAAGAAAAAGATTCTCAAGTTATTTTTAGCGAAAATGGAAGATCTGATCTTATCGGACCCAGAAGAGTATAAAATTGTATACCCTTTTAAACCGAGGCCATAGATCTTGTTTTTACTAATCCAGGGTTCTTGAACTAGGATTATGTCTTTGGTGGAGGTGAAGATTAATCTGAACCGTGCTCAGCATAAACAGATCAACTTACCTTCCTTCATATACCCTCCGCTGTCGCGGCAGGGTTTAAACTCTCGGTCCTAGGGGGACGTCATCAATCCTGACGCTCCCTTCTGGTGCTTTGTGTTGGCTCTTTATGCCACCCTCCTCCCCCATCGACTCGACCCGATCTTCCTCGTTCGAGTCTAGGGATAGGCGAATACCCATAGCCGTCAATCGCTCCATCGCTGAGCTCGCAACGTCCCGCATGTTAGCATCTTCTCTCTGCTCTTTCCCTGGTAGGTCTTCCACAATCGCTTCGACCTCATCCTTTTTAAACACCTTTAGGGTAATTGCCCCGAAACCGAATCCGATTCCCCCTTCTTTTTAACTAGAGGGGCTAGGGCTCTTTGTTCACTACTAAACTGGACAACCTAGATCCTCCCTTCGCCAGAGATTCCTTTTGTTCCTGCGGTAGCAGCCCCTCAGGGCTGGCCGCCAGCCTTTCTAATATCCTCTGCTTTGAGCGTCGGTTCATGTACCATCGCTTAGCCTAGATAACTTTCCCGCCAGTCACCGGCTTAGGTCCCAATGCCGCATTTACCGAACGTACTGTGAAGATAGATTGCCGTTTATGGCCCAAGCTCCGTTTATCTACAGCAGCCTTTAAGCTTATGCTGGTACCCGGCACCGCAGCCTTCAAGATCCCTATTGTAACTTCGTTGGTGACTCCACCTTTAAAGTTTGAGCCACCATCCGTTGTACCTGTTCGCTTTTTGAGAGTGCCCGTCTCTTTTGCTTTTATTTTATTTGTGTTCATTTGTTAATACGAGTTTCGGAGAAATAAATGGACAGCCATTGAACAGATCCGTAAACGAAGGTAAGGCTGATTAAAACTGGAGGTCGCTTGGTATCCAGAGTCCGCATATTAGAGATTAGTTGACCCATTAACCATTCATTCCTTGGCATATGCTATTCCACCGTGACTTGGGGATTTGTGTAAGGTTTACTACTTCAGCGCTGTACATTAGCCCAGGGAAAATTCTTAGTTACAAGTAGCCACCACGTGGAGGTCGTACATGCTCTTGCGAGTACCTACTGGATATATCTGATATACATCCGTTCATGACCACCCACTTCTGCCTAAAACATGACCAGTACAGTGGACAGAAAAAGGGTGCTGTGATAGTACAGTGGACAGAAAGTGGGTGCTGTGTATTGTCCACTCCCCACCACATCCGCCAGACTACTTGTAAAACCCGATAAACCATAAAATTTTTAAATCGAAAAAATTAAAAAATTTAGAAATTTCAAAATTTTAAATTTGTAATAGGTTAAGTCCAAAAGTTTAAAAATCGAAAAATGTAATGGTCTAATAACCTACAAATCTCAGAAACCTAAAAACTTCAATTCTATAAACTTACTCTAAAAAAATGTTAGTGACCCGAAAATCTTAAAATCTTCTTTAACAAAACACTAAGCAGCTTAACCCTAACAAAACCCAAGCAGCTTATTAAGTCTAATAACAAAAAAGCTAAAAACCTAAAAATCTAATAGTTTCAAAAATTTACCAAACAAAAATCTCATATCCTACAAACAAAAAAACTTAAAAATCTAAAATATCGAGATTTAATAAATTTGAAAATCTAAAAATTAAAAAACCTATAAACATCAAAAAAACCTAAAAACTAAAAATTGATACACCTATATAGCTAAAACCGGTTAAATCTTTAACCCTTAAAATCTAGAAACTTATAAATCTTTCAATAAAAAATCAGAAAATTTTAAAGTGTTATAAACTTAAAAAATTTATAGTTACTAAATTTAAATATATAGAAATCTAAATATTTGAAAATTTGTGGAGGAAACTAAGAAACGTAAAAATTCAAAAACAAAGCTACAAAGGCGGTATCATTGTTTCGCAAGGACTTCGAGAGGGATATCCTACTCCCGTATATCCCTACCCTTGCCACATCTTTCGTTTAATTTTACTCTTATGAGTTGCTGTTAATAGAAAGTCGCCTGTAAATCACCAAGATTTACTACAGGAAGGCTAAATAAAACTGGAGAGTGCCTGGAATCCAGTTTCCGCATACTTTGGATTGATTAAGTTATTAGAGTTTAGTTTAGATTTCTCCTTTAGCGCCATACTTTAGCCTGTGTCCAATGGCCTCAGTTACTAGTGGTTGATAGATTAACCTACTCTACGTTACCCCGTCCAATAGACGCCAAACTACTAATCGAATAACTAAAAACCATAAAATCTCATAACTAAAAACCGTTAACTTATGAAGTTAAAACCAATTCTAGAAACTGAAATTTTTAAATCCAGAAAACTGAAATGTACAAATGTAAAAATCAAAAAATGTAAAGTCTAAATCCTTAAAAGTAAAAAAACCAAAAAATCTTTATATGTTTATCAATATAAACAGACTGTTAGACTGGCAAACCGACAGGCACTGACAGGCACTGACAGACTGACAGACTGACAGACTGACAGACTGACAGACTGACAGACTGACAGACTGACAGACTGACAGACTGACAGACTGACAGACTGACAGACTGAGAGACTGACAGACTGACAGACTGACAGACTGACAGACTGACAGACTGACAGACTGACAGACTGACAGACTGACAGACTGACAGACTGACAGACTGACAGACTGACAGACTGACAGACTGACAGACTGGTATAACATATGTTAATAATTGTGTTAAATAAAACGAGTTACAAAATGCGTTAAAAACTTTTCACCGCGGTACTATTCACATAATTGTGTTACTATTCACTTAATCAATCTACTGAAGCAATTTGTTAAAAACACAGTAATGATACTTCTATGCTGAAATATTGAACAAGGAGACTGCTGCTGATAAATGAAGAGTAATAAATTCTTCTCAACGAGCTTATCTATTGCTTATGATGCGGAACAGTAAATATTTGACAAATGAAACCTTTTAAAACCTCAAAATCCGCAAAAATTAAAAATCAAAATAATTTGAATACTTAATCAATATGCTCAATTCATAAAATAAATGTTAGTGCTAGGATCTGAAAATGTAACAATTCGATAAACCTAAAAATATGAATATCTAAGAGCCTTAATACCTAGCAACATAATTTCTTGTCATTAAGCGGCTTTTGCAATTTGTTTTTATTTTATTATGTGAATAATTATCAAAAAAGAATCAATTTCAATAATTGTCATTATTTATAGGAATCTTAGAATTTAATTAAATGGTTGATGAGGGGCTTTGGGGCAGCAGTCTCCATCCTCTAATAAAACGGTATGAAACGAATTAAATTAACTTTTCAAAAATTTGTTTTATTGAAAAGAACTTTTCATTTGGGATTTGTTCTTTTTTTGTACTGAGATAGGTGGGAGTTGTGTCGATACCAACTCAATTCATTGACCTAAATATCTTAGAATCTTAACTTAAACCATAAATTCTAAAAAGTTTAAAAACTCTAACCACAAAATCTAAACTAAAATTATTAAATTATAAGTCTCGAAGCCAAAATACTGAAAAACCTAAAAATATTTAAAATCTAAAAATTAAAAAATTTCTATAAATTTGAAAATTAGCTAACTCAATAATTTACAAATATTATTACATTAAAATCTGAAAACCTATAATTTTAAACTCTAGAAACTTAAAGCAGGGAGATTCGAAATTTGGGGATTTGAAAAACAATTTAAAAATTTTAATTCTAATGAATAAAATTCTTAAAACCTTGTAATCCGGAAAGCTATAAATCTACAATTCTGATGCAAAATTCAATTAGTCACCTAAAAATCTAAATTCTAAATCCGCAAATTTCAAAATACAGAAACCTGAAAATTTTACAATTTTAAAATTCAAAAGTATGAAAATCCTAAAATTCTAAAAACTCAAAATACCTAAACAAAAAAAAATTGTAAATTTACGAAATTTCGTAAACTAAAAATGTAAAATTTTAGAAACATGAAAACCTCAAAACGTAGAAATCTATACATTTAAAAGGTTTTCATGAAATGTAAAGCTTCAAATTTGAAAATCTTTATGTTTTGAACTATGAAAATCTAAAGTCTAAATCCTAAAAATTTTAAATTTGTGAAGGTTAAAATATCCAAAAATTTATAAATTTTACTATCCACTAGTTCTTAAATATCTAAAAATATAAAACCTTTGATCTATGCGCCAATTATGAGACTTTTAGATTTCTAGGCAACCCAAAAGTCTCATAATTAAAAAGCTAAAAAGCTGAAAGTGCAAAAATCTGAAAATCAAAAAATGTATTAAACTAACCTAATTATTTACATTGAACTCTAAAAGTTTTAAATTTTAAAAATTTTCAAACCATATGTGTGAAACTTAAAGCTCTAAATACGAGAAAACCTAAAAATATAAAAATTGACAAATTTTAGTATTTTGTTAGCTCAAAGTGTCGCACCGCCCATAGTAAAAGTTAAATTACTGCTAAAAGAGTCTAATTAATATTTTATATTCAGGAGGCCTCATTCTCAAGTTTTAGCTTGATAAAAGCTTTGAGAATTTCGATTTCAAATCATTTTACCTGTGCCGGAATTCAGGTTCGATGACAAATGATAATGAGAAATGACTTGATTTTTAATTTCAACTAGTCGGTTGCAATTTTATTTTGAGTATAGGCGAAATAAAAAATAAAGCCATTTCTCATTCTCATTTGTCATTCAACCGGAATTCTGTAATGCAAAAAAAATCGAGATTTTATAAAGAATTCAGTGATAATTAGAAGGTTTGGTTCTTTGAATTTATCTACATACATCTTAGTGTTAAAAAAAAAAGATTTTTTACAATTTAAAATAACTCCGTAAAATCGTGCCCACTCTGGTGACAAAATCGCTCAATTGTAACCAAAACCGAGACAATCACCTTAATCAAATAATTTCACTGAGGCGGAATTATGTTAATTAAGATGCCTGATCGATTACTCGTCTTGCAGATCTTTAGGCCTGCCCTATAGAATTATTTCCAGAGTTGAATAATTCAACTTGAAATACATGCGTTAACTTAATATAACGCATAAATGGTGTCTATAGTAATGGAGACATAGTTTTTTATAGGAACCGATATTAATGCTTTTAATCATGAATTTATGTAGGTAAATTATGAATTAGAGCAATTTGTCAGCCTACATATTTAAAGTAATTAGCCTAAAGTTTATTTAGTCCGTAATTATTTCTAATGGAATACAATTAAGAAATACTTACTAATCGAATAACGATCATTTGTAGCTACCAATAATTCAGTACGCTACTTGTATCTCCAAAACAACGATGTTTCAATTCAAGTACAAATATTTTAAATACCTAACACTAATTGTATACTCGATTATGAAGGTTAGCGGTTTAATTCCGTATTGCTACAGTCTTCGCCAAAACACAGTAAAACAATCAAAACTCGGTGTATTGTACACAATTATCTTTGGAATTGTTTTTACAATGGTAGTACGAACTGCACGAGTTCAAACGTATAAGCAAGTAGATTTTCGCATCCGAAAATCATTATCGTCTGCCCTTGGAACGAACGTGCAGATTTTGGAAGTACTTGGGAATTTATTTATGTTTATATCACCGATATGTTTGCGTGCCAATTATGTATCGACGATTCAACGGCTTATACAATTCAATAAAAAATTGTACGCTCAATATAAAAACAGATATGTGGCTACAAGTTTCAAATATTTTGTATTACTTGTATTTAAAGAAGTATTTCTGCTAATAATAATGGGTTGGCTGGGAGGGCTAACATTGAATCATATTTATTGTGAAACATTAACAATAATTCCGTTTACCGTGTATTTAGTAAATGCTATACTTAAATGTGTCTGCTTTTCGGAACAAACCATGTACATGGTCAATATCGTCCATCTCTTTGAAATTCTTAATTTTGAACTTAGCAACATAACGATGGAAATTAAAAAATGTGACACCTTCAACTTTAAATCTTTCCAGCTGGGTAACAGATTAGACAATCTGATGCATTTGCATTTACAATTACGCAAATTAACACGAAAAGCTTTACGCATTTTTCAATCTCACCTGTTAATCCAAACCGCTTTGGTTTATTGTAATCAGTTACCCCTTCTAGTATTCGACATCATTATGCGACGTTCGACGAATATTTACGATAAAACAGGTGTAGTGGAATCGATTAGACAGCTGAATTTAATACTTATGCCACTGATATTTTTTTTGTTTATATTCGTTTGCCAACGTGTCGAGAATGCAATGCAGAATACAGGCAAAATATTGCATGAAATTGTGCTGGTGACGGAAAATGACTGGCGAATTGTTGAAAATGTAAGTAAATTAAGTAATTATTATCTACTGTTTTGGCCTCGAATATTTTAATATTAATTAAAAGCGTCAAAATATTAACTAAATATCAGTTAGTCGTTGAACAACTACAGTACAATGATATCTATAAAATATTGGTACAAATATTTATTGTACCTACTGTTTTATGTATACCTCGTATTAAAATTCGCTGGCCTCATACCATACAGTTATAATTCAAAAATCAAACGATTTAATATATCACCAATCGGAATACTATATGGTTTGGCTTTCGGTATATATCTGAATAAGGAACTTAATCGAATACGAGTCGAAAAATATCATCACCTGGCTGATAATATTAAACCACTTGTTCGACATGGAAATATCTATTACATGTTGCTTTGTGAATGGTGCATACATTTAATAATTTATTTTTTGGCCCTAACGCGAGGTTCTAGTAAAATTCGTTTTCTTAATCGATTGATGAAATTTAATCGGGTGGTTTTCTATTGCCTGGCAAACAAATACAAAAATCTCAGTTTTAAATATTTTCTTCAAATTATTTATAAGGAAGTGATTCTTGTGATAGTACTTATTTTAATGAATTCAATGATTCTCCGTGTGCTTTATCCTAAAGGAAGCACATTTTATGAATTATTTGTGCTTTTAATTCACGAAACTACATTCCAGTATGTATCGGCTGAATATTATGTAATACTTGTGAATTTATTATATGTGCGCGAATGCTTAAACTACGAACTAATCGCAGTGTTGAATGATATTATTGGGTACGATGGTAGCTCAGTGGCAAAATTGAATGAACTATACGATAGACTCAACTACATAATATATTTACAGTCTAAATTACGTAAAATGACAATCGAAGTGATAAAAATAAATCAAACTCAAATATTGATGTTAATCGCCAAAACTTATATTATGAATTTGATTTATTTTATTATGCAAATGACATTTCTTGTAACCGGGAATGTGTCAGCTGGATATAGTATATTTCAAACGATATTCATAAATATGTTTTTGATTCCAGCCCATTTTAATTTATTCATACAAATATGTCAATTTGTGTATAATGCTGACGATCGTACTGGTAAAATCTGCGCAGGATTTGGTGATCTCAAAAGAATGGATCAATGTTTTTGTAGAACTGTAAGTATTTAAAGCAGCATGTTGACCAAATTATCTAGGTTAGTAATGAAAAAAATTTAATTTTCTGGTTTATAATAATTATAGAAAATTGTTCAGTACTAAATTGTTTTTGAAAAAATCGAACGTCGAAGCTTCTCATACAAAACCAATAATATTAAGTTGACAAAATAGTAGCTGCAGCTTCACATTTATTACTATTTGACTACTATATCGCACAGGATTACTTAGAATATGGATATAAAATGCCAAAGCTTCTTTGCTGAAAAGCGCTTAAAGCTTCGCACAAATAGCGCAAAGCAACGAGTATAGCTTTCATCAAGCTTTAAAAGTTTATACCACATCTGGATTTAGCCATCAAAATAAACTGTACTCTCACCAGTCACAGTTTAGGAATTAAGCGTGGCCACAAAAACTTTCTATATTTTCAGATTATAAAACAACAATGTTTTACTTAAGCTTTTGACAACAATAACTACTTTGATGTAAATCAGACGTTTCAATATAAGCCAATTACTGAAATCTGATTATTTAAACAGCTAGATAAAATAATTCAATTGTTGGCAGTTTTAACTTATACTAAACTTGAAAGCTCCAAAAGCTTCATACAACTTTTTATAAAATATATGATATGACTATTAACACAGACTTACATTTAATATATGGCAAGTTTACCGTTTTTCAAATTAGAAAAAAAAAATTATTTTTTTTTCATTTGACAACAACAACGTCCATATAGGATTTTGCCAGCAACAACATCTGATACTGGATTAAATATTTAATAATAAGCCATGCTTTAAAGACAAAGTATTTATGTAAAATGCATGGCAGGGTCATTTATTGTTATTTGGGTTCAATTTATTTTATTCTTAAAAGCTCTTAAAGCTCTATTACATTATACTCTTATATTTAGTGTTTGTTTCAGTGCCTGAAATCAGATTATAAATAATATCGTACAAAATATCGTCGAACCAACAAACTGGTGAGTCCATCGAAAAACGATCATTTTTTATTCGCAATTCCTAATGATGAATGAGGGGATCGAAATTTTTAAAATATCGAGTCTAACGTTCTGAAACTACCACTGTAATAGTATTTTGATAGGCCTCAAAATTGCTTCACATAAAAATGGAGAAAGTCATAAGTAACGAAACTTTGACTGTAATACGCAGTAGCTTTGATATCAAATTCATAAAATATTCAAAAATGCTTCAATATCGATGGTTTGTCGCCTAATGAAAATTATTGAATCTTAGTGTCGACAATACAATATTCCAATATTTTTTTAAAAATCACCAATATTCAAAAAAACTTTTAAAATCCTAAAAATGTTCCATACAGCGGGTTTTGCCGCCTAATGATGGATCCCGGTATCCACAATGCTATGTCCAACTGTTTTTTAAAAATCATAAAAATGATGGATCACTGTGTCTACAATGCAATGTTAATAAAAATCCAAAACATGTCCAAATTGCTATGTATGCATTTAAAAACGGATCTTAGGCCACAACGAGAAGTTCAAACATTTTTTTATATCTTCAAAGTGCCCCAATATCGATGCCTAATGCTTTTAATAATGGATCTTAGTATTAACGCTACAATGTGCCAAATGGTTTTTGAAAATCATAAAAGGGTCCCAAATTTGATGGTTTGTGCTTCTAATGATGGATCTTGGTGTCCACAATGAAATGTTCAAAATTTGTTTAAAAATCCTAAGAATGTCCAAACTTCTATGATTTATCCTTCCTTATGAGATGTCTGGCCCAAAAATCCCAAAAGTGCCCAAATTTCGAAGGTGTACTCAATCTCGGTTTCCACAGTACAATATTCAAATACCAAAAGTGTGCTAATTACTTCGGTGTAAAAGGACGAAAATATTGAAATCCTGTTAACAAACACGAAAAATTTGGTTGGTTTCACAAACACATTTCTCGATGTTTTGAAAGTCCCTGAGTTTGAAAAAGCAAAAAAAATACCGTCTGATCGGCTTGTCTGGACCTCTAGATATCTGAATTACTGTGGATGTCTAAATGTCTGGATGTTTGTACCCATGGTATCTCGAGAATGGCCTTGTTTGATTAAAAATTTTGTTTCACCTCTGTTTTTATGGTTAAGGCAGAAATTTGAAGAGCTTTTCAAACGTGCAAGTCAAGAGAATCTGGCACCGGCTTTACGAATTGATCCAAAATACCTGGTTATGGAAATTTTTACCAATTTTTGTATATATCCTGGTTTAAATATTGAGTTTGGGGTTTAGTTGAAGGTTATGATAGGGGTTAATTTCCGGGTTGAGTTAAAGTTGAGTTGGAGTTGAGTTGGGGATATATTAGATTATACCAAACAGTTGACCAATTTTTTATATAGCTGGTTTGCGGATTTAGTTTGATATAGAGTTTGCGGTTTAGTTAAGGGTTGAGTTAGATTACGATGATTTGGCCTTAAATTGAGGTTGGATTAGGGTTTAGTGAGCAGTTGAGCAATCTATTATATAAAAATGATTATTTGTATTTATCAGTATATGTGTATGATATTTTAACAAATCCACTTGCCTCATCAGTCAGATTTGAACCAAACTTTACACAAATATTGTTTAAGACTTAAGAAAGGTTACAGTTAATATCTTAAATCTCCATTTCCTTCTTGATTTTTAAATCATAATTGTTTTGACGGTGTGATTGATTTTGATGGTGTTTGGCAAAAACCACAAAATAAAACACAACAGCTTCAAACGTTCCCATATTATTATTGCTGCTATACCCATCATAGTATACTGCTGCATAGCTGAAATAAACAAAAAAAAAAAATTAATCACATAATTCACACTTACCAGTCCATCGAATCTAATTCTAATTACGGCAACATTCCGGTGAACCCAGCTAGTTTGCCTAAAAATTAATTAAATGGTTAAATTTGTTTATATTATTTTAAATTTATAATTAATACTTATCCTTTTGAATTACGAATGAAAAATTGTAAACACTAATTGTCAAATGTCAATCAAAACAAAATCACTTTCTAAAATTGTAATAGATTACCAATCAACAAAAAATAGTGCGGTCAATGCTAATTTATATTTAGTACTTACTAATGCCATAATTGCGCAAATTTTAAATGTTGCTTTACAAATTTCATTTGCCATAATATTTAGCAAAATTTAAGTCGAGCTTAGTTTGGAAAAGGCTAAAATCACTCTCTTTTCTTTTTGGCGATCGATCGAGAAACATCAGAATTACTAGTCGTAAAATTATAAATAAAATAAAATTGTTAAACTTGGCTTGGGGATTTTTTATTTATCTGCTACATCATCCATCCAGTGCTGATTTTGCTATTTCAAAGGAATAAATTCTACTCTGGCGTATTCAGCTGTACCATAACACAGCCAACGCAATTAATCATAAACAGATGGTGATGGTGATAATGATGGTGATGGTAATAGTGACGGTGATATTGATGGTGATGGTGGTGGTGATGGTCGTATAATGTTATGATCGTATGATGGTATGATGGCACGACGGTGTAATGGTATTATGGTATGAGGTAAGAACGTAAGATGGTGTAGTGGTTTGATGAAATGGTATAACGGTATGATGATGTATCCGTATGATTGTATATATGATAGTACGAATGATGGTATGTTAGTATAATGTCATGATGGTATGTTGGTAGAATGCAATTATTGTGTAATGGAATGATTATTTAAGATTATGATGGAACGAAGGTACATATGCTGGTAAGGCTGTACGTTTCTATTATGGTATGATGGTCAATAGGGTTTGAGTTCAAATTGAGTTGAACTTGAGTAAAAAAGTTCGGTCATCGATTAATTTTTGGGGTCGAGTTTAGAGTTTAACAGGAGGTTAGATTGAGTTGCACAAACAGGTCTTTTACGTCAGTCGTACGTGATTTTCTGTAAAATTAATTTCTGAGGGTCACACAAGTAATTTGATTTTAAAATCTAAAAATGTAATAACACAAAGGGTTGGCCACAAAGTATGGAGTTGAGCAGAGGGTTGAGCGAGTTGTTCGGCTTAAGAATTAATTAAGGGTTTATTTGAAAGATGATTTGTGGTTGATTTAGTGATGAATGGAGGGTTGGGGTTGGCGGTTAATTTAGTGATTACGTTTAGCATTGTATTTAAATTGAATTAGAGATTGGACTAAAGGTTGACTTAAGAGGTTCAGTTACTGATTGATTTGTAAGTTGACCTTGTTTCAGCCCTTTATATTTCCTAGCTATGTTTAACATTTTTTTTTTTTTAAATCCTTAAAGTATCCCAATTTCTTTGGATTGCTACATTTGGAAGTTTGGGAAGTTCATGCCCTGTTGTTAATTTATATTTATTATTTATAAAACTAGCTCCTCCGGAACCCCTTCTTTTATTCAAAAAAAGGGTAAAATTGTAGTACCAGAGGTATTACAATTTGACGTTTGGTTTGTTCTTTATTTATTGATCTAACTTGTTTAATTTCTAAAAAATATTCTTTTGCTTAAATGTCTTTGCCGTATGAAATTTTAAGCTAAGTAAGTCGAAAGACGTATTTTTCGAAGAGAAATTAAAATTATTTAGAAAAACACTTAAAATATGTTCTAAAACTTAAAATGACCAAAAATATTTAAATATGTGAAAACATATAGCACAGGGCTCATTCGCATTATTAATTAAGAATCTTAAGCCCAATAATTAGCAATGTGGGCCATGATTATATTATTTAAAATTTGGAGTCAATTTATACTGAAGAATTTAGACAATAATATATTATTATTTAGCTTAGCGTATGATCTGGTTGAATTGCACTTTTAAACAAATGTGTATTCGCGTAATATGTGTTAATAATTGTGTCAAATCAAATTTGATAAAAAAGCGTTAAGCGGGTTTCAGATGATCAATATCTAGTGCCAATTTTTCAGTATTGAAGCTAGAAATATTCTAATTCCAAAGTCTAAAAGCTAATATCTAAAAATTCTACACATCCAAAAATTTGATGCATATATATAAATCATAAAATCAAAAACCATGAAAATCTTACATTTTTAAATTATAGATGCCTACATAATTTAAGCATCATCGTACAAAACGAGTTTATCTATTGCTTATGATGCGGAACAGCAAATATTTGCAAAATGAAACCTTGAAAAACTTCAAAATCCGATAAAGTAAAAAATCAAAATAATTTGGATGCTTAATCAATAAGTTTAATCCATAAAATAAATGTTAGTACTAGGATCTGAAAATTTAACAATTCGATAAACCTAAAAATATGAAAATCTAAGAGCCTTAATACCTAGAAGCTTAAAGACTTAAAAACCAAATAATTAAATCTAAAAACTTAAAATTCTAAAATTAAGGGTGAATGCCGAAACGTAAAATGGTAAAATCCACATATCTGAGAATTTAAAAATCTTAAAAGCGCTCTTACCAAATCTTGGCAATTTAATAAAATCATAATTCTTAAAATAAAAAGTTCCCCCAAAAACACCAAACAATGTTCCCCATTAAAATGGAAGGGCCCATTAAATTTTTGTTTACTTAAGTATGAAGGGGCTACAAAATTTCTTCTCAATAAGCGGCTTTTGGATTTTTTTTTTACTTTATTATGTGAATAATTATCAAAAAATTATTTGCAGCGACAGTCCCCATCCTCTAAGTTATAAAACGAATTAAATTAACTTTACAAGACAGGGGTAACTGGCAACGATACCAACTCAATTTAAGGACCTAAATATCTAAAAATCATAACTTGTAAAAATAACAATACTATAAACCTTAAATTCCCCCATAAAATATAAACTAAAATTATTAAATTAAATGTCTCGAAGACAAAATACTGAAAAACCTAAAAAAAATGAAAGAGGTTAGACCTCTGGAAATCTAACAATTAAATAAATTCTATAAATTTGAAAATTTGCTAACTTAATAATTTAAAAATATTAATATATTAAACTCTGAAAACACATAATTTTTAACACTAGAAACCTTAAACCTGGAGATTCGAAATTTGGAAATTTGAGGTCTAATTTAAAAAAAAAAAAAAAAAACAATTTAAAAATCTGAATTCTAATGAATAAAATTCTTAAAACATTGTAACCCAGCAAGCTAATTCCTAAATATCTCAAAATATAAAACGTTTGATCTAGGCGCCAATTATGAGACTTTTAGATTTCTAAGCAACACAAAAGACTCATAATTAAAAACCTAAAAAGCTGAAAACTAATTATTTACCTTGAACTGTAAAAATTTAAAAATTTTCAAATTTTAGTATTTTGTTAGCTCAAATTGTTGCACTGCCCATAGTAAAAGTTAAATTACTGCTAAAAGAGTTTCATTAATATTTTATATTCAGGAAGCCTCATTTTAAAGTTTCAACTAGATAAAAGCTTTGAGAATTTTTATTAAAATTTATTTTACCAAGGAACCAAATATTTTGTACGATAAGCCGTAATGTATGTAATGTATGAGGAAAAATGTTTGGTCGTGTTTCAATTCAAGTACAAATATTTTAAGTACCTAACACTAATTGTATATTCGATTATGAAGGTCAGCGGTACAGTGGAAACAATCAAAACTTGGTGTATTTAATACTTGTGACACTTATAGTTTTTTTGTTTATATTCGTTTGCCAACGTGTTTTGAACGCAATGCAGAATACAGGCAAAGTATTGCATAAAGTTGTGCTAGTACCGGAAAATGATTGGCGAATTGTTGAAAATGTAACTAAATTAAAATGGTTATTATCCACTGCTTTGCGTACAAAAGGCCAATCTAATTAAAAAACAAAAAACCTTCGTTGTAGTATAACAAATTTTTGAAATGTGTCGTATCACTAAATAAATTTTAATATTAATTAAATGCGTGAAATTATTAATTAAATATCGGTCAGTCGTTCAACAACCACCGTACAATGATATCTATAAAATATTGGTACAAATATTTATTGTACCTACTGTTTTATGTATACGTCGTATTAAAACTCGCTGGCCTCATACCATACAGTTATAATTCAAAAATTAAACGATTTAATATTTCACCAATCGGAATACTGTATGGTTTGGCTTTCAGTATATATCTGAGTAGGGAACTTAATCGAATACGAGTCGAAAAATATAATCAAATGGCTGATAATGTTAAACCACTTGTTCAACATGGAAATGTCTATTACATGCGGGTTTGTGAATGGTGCATACATTTAATAATTCATTTTTTCGCCTTAACGCGAGGTTCTAGTAAAATTCGTTTTCTTAATCGATTGATGAAATTTAATCAGTTGGTTTTCTATTGCCTGCAAAACAAATATGAAAATCTCAGTTTTAAATATTTTTTTCTAATTATTTATAAGGTAGTGATTCTTGTGCTAGTACTTATTTTATTCAATTCAATGATTCTTCATGTGCTTTATCCTAAAGGAAGCACATTTTATGAACTATTTGTGTTTTTAATTTACGGAACTACTTTTCAGTATGAATCGGCTGAATATCTTGTAATACTTGTGAATTTATTATATGTGCGCGAATGCTTAAACTATGAACTAATCTCAGTGTTGAATGATATTATGGGGTATGATGGTAGCTCGATAACAAAATTGAACGAACTACACGATAGACTCAACTACATAATATATTTACACTCTAAACTACGTAAAAGGACATTCGAAGTGATAAAAATAAATCAAACTCAAATATTGATGTTAATCGCCAAAACTTACATTATGAATTTAATTTATTTTACTATGCAAATGATATTCCTCGTAACGACGAATGTGTCAGCTGGATATAGTATAATTCAAACGATATTCATAAATATGTTTTTGATTCCAGCCCATTTTTATTTATTCATACAAATATGTCAATTTGTGTATAATGCTGACGATCGTACTGGTAAAATCTGCGCAGGATTTGGTGATCTCAAAAGATCGGATCAATGCTTTTGTAGAACTGTAAGTATTTAAAGCAGCATGTTGACCAATTTATCTAGGTTAGTAATGAAAAAAATTAATTTTCTGGTTTATAATAATTATACAAAATTGTTCAGTGCTAAATTGATTTTGAAAAAATCGAACGTTACAGCTTCTCATACAAAACAAATAATATTAAACTAACTACATATATCGCACAGGATTAATTAGAATCAGAATATAAAATGCCAAAGCTTCTTTGCTGTGAAGCACATAAATCTTTCCACAACTAGTGCAAAAGCACGAATATAGCTTTCGTCAAGTTTTAAATGTTTATAATACTACGTCTGGATTTAGCCAACAAAATGAACTATAGGTACTCTCACCAGTCACAGTTTAGGAATAAATCGCGGCCACAAAAAACGTTCTAAATATTTAAATTTGAAAACAACTTTATTTAGGCTTTTGACAACAACAACATCTGATGCTGGATTAATATTTGATGTAAATTAGGTGCTTAAATATAAGCCAAATACTGAAATCTAATTATTTAAAAAGCTAGATAAAATATTTCAATTGTTGATAGTTTTTACTTATACTTAACTTAAAAGCTCCAAAAGCTTTATACAAATTTTTATAAAAGCCTAGTAGAAAAAGCGATACCGGCGAAAATATTTACTTATTTATATGTTATTGGCTACTCGGTCTAACAAAAAATTTCATAACATTGCAATTATTGAATAAGATGTTTGCAGAATTCAAGTTTTCTCCCTGTGCAAGAGTCGCGAACCCCAATACAATTTTATTAAAATTTCAATTTACTTAAAGTTTTATAAAATTTTTTATTTTGAAAATATTTCTTTATATACAATGTTTTGTGTAAAAATGGCTTCAGATCCAGGAATAAGGTTGCCTTGGTTCGGTCCATTTAATATTTTGACTTTAGCACTTGCAGAATTTTGCACTCTAGACAAAGCCACATATAGTTGGCCAACCTACCTTTTCCATAGTTTGCCCCTGTGACTTATTAATTGTCATGGCAAATGCTAATTTGATTTGGAATTGTCTTCACGTTTGAATTGCAATCATTTGAACTAATGGAACCAATAGCATACATAGGTGGGCTAACCGTTACAGGTTTCAGTCCAAACACATTCCAAAAATCAATACCCAAATATAAGGGCAATTGTAAACTAGGAACTATGAAGATTTTCATTTTTCGTTCCGTATTGAGATATTTAAGAGGGACATAAATATAATCAATTATTCTTTGTTTGGAACCGCTAGCAGTAACGACATGACGTGAAGAAAGAGAATGAACTCGAGCTTTTGTCATATTAATAAATTTGTCAGCATTTGCACCAAGGATGCTCACAGTTGCTCCACTATCGAGCAAACCGCAAAATGGGACGCCGCAAATTTCTACCTCTGTATATTGTCTAACATCTCACGGTGTGTGCGCGCAGTTGACGCCGGTTTTTGAAATATTTAATGGAACGAGCAATTTATTTCGATATTGAAATATGATTTGGTTGAACCTTTTGTTCTGGTGTATTTGGTGCAGAGTACATTGTATTTGTAGGAAGAGATTTATTATTGATTGAATTAGGTAACTGAGAATTGGAAACTGTATTATAAGCGAAAGTCTGATCTACTTCTCTTGGTGAAGAGCATTTAATTCCGGTTGAGTATTGCAAGCACTCTCTGTTGTTTGTACTTCGGAGACTCAATTCAATATTTTGCGGATATGAGGGACTCCGGATCTCATTTCCGGATTGGAATTTCCCGGAGCACATTTGGCGCAATGAGGTTTTAAAACATTTGGATAGCCACATCCAAAACAAAACACGCGCTCTATTGGCAAAGGACAATCGTTAAATGCGTGTCCTATAATTTAACAATTTTGCTCGTCAGTTTTAATAAATGTCTCTTCTTCCCCGAAGTTCTCGGTGGCTTCTTTCAAATTAATTTCTTGAATTAATTTAAGGGATTTCTCCAAATCAACCTCTGGCTTTTTAAATTCGTCAACTATTGCAAGAAGTTTACCTGAAAGCTCCAAAAGTTTTTATTGCTCGCTGCCAACACTCTTTGATGTACTTATACGTTGTATTCTTCCCTCAATGTGCAAGATCCTTGAATACATGATAGATAACTCAATCGCTTGTTTAGAATCTTCCAGTGAAATTATGCTCTCAAAACATGTCTGAATGTTTGTTAGTTTATCGGAGCATTTGGTTAATTCCTGACGAGGATTTTTCTGTGTCTTTGAATGAGCAGCAAGTTGAATTTCATCTGCATGGTTCGACTCATCAATAAAAGCTTCTTGAAGTTCTTTAAGTTCTTTTTGAAGTGGCCCTTTAATATTACGAATTTCACGCTCTACCAAGAATTCATCGGATTCCAAAAAATTTGAATCAATCATGGTACATATGTCAATGTCTATGTTTGTCAATGTATAAATTAGGGTAGTGTTTATTCAAAAATAAATTGTATGTATGTATAATTCAAATACCCGAAAGAAAAAAAAAATAATAATACCTAAACGTCTTAAAATTATTTAATTTATTTAAGAAACTTCGACCTAAATCGCAAACACCGAGAAAAAAAAAATGTATTGATAATAATATTCTACTAAATGAAACAAATTTGGATACAAAATTAATGTTATTTTAAAGATGAGTGTGAAGTTTATGCTAAAAAAAATAACAAAAAATTACACTGTTAAATTAGCTATTTTCCAATTGGAATTTAAATTATATGAAAATTTAAATTTTTTGTAATTTTGGATTTTTCGTACCACCAAACAGATTCTTTTCATCAAAAAACAGGTTCTTTTCATCCTTTTCAGATAGCTGGACCATCTGTTTATATCGTTAACCAAAAGCATCCAATTGTGTTAAACATTACTATATTTCAGATAATTTAAAAGTTGACTGAATTTTGATGGTTTAAATAATAAATTAGCGCCGATCCTGGAAATGTCCCGAAGGCCCCGCACATTTCTTAGAATAGCTAAGCCATATAGCGGTCAATGACATCAAGCCGATCCAATTATAATGAACTATAATATATTTCAAAATTTTTGGAATTTTTAATAATTTTCCATTATTTTAAATCGCCGACCGCAGAGATGTCCACAAGGTCTTGCCCATAGTTTCGGATAACTTGGCCATTTGCCAGTCTACGTGGTCAACCTTATCCAATTGTGATGAACTATATTATACTTCACAGTATTTAGAATTTTTAATAATTTTATTGATTTTAAAAATTGTTGTATCTCCGATAGAAAAAATGTTCACAAGGTCTGGCCTATATTATTGAATAACTTGACAATATGCCAGTCTACGTGGTCAATCTTATTCAATTATGATAAACTGTACTATACTTCCGAGAATTTCGAATTTTTAATAATTGAATAAAATTTAAAAAAATTCTAAATTCTCCAGTTTCTATATTAATTTATTCCCCTGGAAAGGGGGTAGGTTTCCTTCTCGATGAACAGAGTCGTAGGTCAGCTACTACTTGTACTATCAGAAAGTGAAGAAATTGAGCCTTTAGCATTTCTTGCCAGAGATTTGAATTCACTTTCTGATAGTACATGTAGTAGTTGACCTACTACTCCATCATCGAGCCCAAAACCTTTCCCCTATCCAGGGGAATAAATTATCCTGGAAACTTTATATAACAATTGAGGTTTTAGTTGAAACTGATTAATGGGCTTTAGCGCCCCTTGCCAGAGATTTGAGGTTACTTTGCGATCTTACTTGTAGTAGTTGGCCTACTAGTCCATAGACCGAGCCCTAAAATTACCCCCTATCCAAGGGAATTAACCATTCCGGAAACTATATATACGAATTGAGATTTTAGCTGAAACTGATAATTATGCCTTAGCACCATTTGCCATAGATTTGAATTCACTTTCCGATAGTTCATGTAGTAGCTGACCTACTACTCCATCAATCGAGCCCAAAAACTGCCCCCTATCTAGTGGAATAAATTAGCCTGGATACTTTATATATCAATTGAGATTTTAAATTAAACTGATAACTGGGCCTTAGCACCCCTTGCCAGAGATTTCAATGCACTGTCCGATAGTACAAGTAGTAATTGGCCTACCTATCCATCAATCGAGCCCAAAAACTACCCACAATCCAAGGAAATAAATTATCCTAGAAACTTTATATGCCAATTGAGGTTTTAGCTGAAACTGATAAATGGGCATTAGCACCCCTTGCCAGAAATTTGAATTCATTTTCCGATAGTTCATGTAGTAGCTGACCTACTACTCCATCAATCGAGCCCAAAAACTGCCCCCTATCTAGTGGAATAAATTAGCCTGGATACTTTATATATCAATTGAGATTTTAAATTAAATTGATAACTGGGCCTTACCACCCCTTGCCAGAGATTTCAATGCACTGTCCGATAGTACAAGTAGTAATTGGCCTACCTATCCATCAATCGAGCCCAAAAACTACCCACAATCCAAGGAAATAAATTATCCTAGAAACTTTATATGCCAATTGAGGTGTTAGCTGAAACTGATAAATGGGCCTTAGCACCCCTTGCCAGAAATTTGAATTCACTTTCCGATAATACATGTGGTAGCTGACCAACTACTCCATCCATCGAGCTCAAATCTGCCCCCTATCCAGTGGAATAAATTAACCTGGAAACTTTATACACCAGTTGAGATATAAACTAAAACTGATAAATGGGCCTTAGCACCCCTTGCCAGAGAGTTGAATTCACTTTGCGATCTTACTTATAGTAGTTAGTCTACTACTCCATCCATCGAGCTCAAAAACTACCTCCTATCCAGGGTAATAAATTCGTCTGGAAACTTTATTTACCAATTGAGATTTCATCTGAAATCGTTCATTGGCCTTTAATACCTACTACTATTTATTTGAACTAGTGATCCGACAGTACATGGAGTAGCTGCTTAAAATTGTGGTCCATTATGCTGATTAACTATTTAATAAACCTTAAACCTTAATCTAAACTGGCCATTTTTTCTGGCGATTGAAAATACAAATTGTTAAATGTCATTTACGCCACTTGCAAATGATTTGGATTCATTTTTTATATTAGTTTGTGGATCCGCCAGCAAATCCCTCGCTGTCAATTTTATTTTTGAAAAAACCTTTTCAATGGGATTCAACATGGGATTTGTGTTACCTTTTTCAAAGCATTTTATTAGGATCTGCTTTTTGTCTAAGCTAGTTTTCTTGTATGGTTCCCTATTGTATCCTCTGCGACGAACAACCAAGTTAGATGTAGTTTCTGCAGTGCTGTCATCTGAAGATTCGATTGGTCGGCGAATTCGCTGATAATTCCGTCCATTGGTATTCGTAATAGGGTTTGGTTCACTCGAAGAAGTATCCGTATTCATTTTTTAAATTTAAATGGATGAAGTGAAAATATATAATGGATAATGACAAAATTTGTTTTAAGAAACCACACTACTGCGATTGTCAACTATATATGCAATATATCAACTATGTGCGATATATCAACTATGCTATAGTTATTTTAAATAAAAAAATTGAATTTGAAATGAAAAAAATTGAATTTGAATTAAATATATTTGAATTTGAAATAAAAAAAATTGAATTTAAAATGAAAAACTTGAATTTGAAGTGAAAAACCGTTTTGATCGTCTGAGGCAACTGCTGTTTGTCAATATTTTTTTTCAACCTTATCCATGTTACATTGGCAATACTTTTTGATCATCTTGAGGCACGCATTAAAAACTTCACACAACGGTACTATTCGAGCTACTGAAGCAATTTGTTTTAAACAAAGTAATGATGCTTCTATGCTGGAATAATGAATAAGGTGATATTCAGCTAATAAATATTAAGTTATAAATTCTTCTACGCCAAACGAAATGTTAGTTTTGATTTCTTGCAGCATTTTTAATTATTTTATGAAATAGAAAATTAAAGTTGGGGTGGAATTTTGGTTTGTATTGATAAGACAAAATCAGGTTGCATAGTGGCGGACATCCTGTATAAAGTTCGTTTTTCAATTTTCTTGAAAAATGTTTTATTGCAAGAAAAATGCGTCTTAAAATTAGAAAATCCCCATACGTATAAATCTGCAGATTTCAAAGGCTAAAAAGCTAAAAATCAGAACTTCTAACTACAACCATTATTTAAGTACAAATCGAAAATTCTTGAAATCTGAATTTCTATGTAAACATTTTTTAATTAAAAGCCTAAAATTCTGAAAATTCGTAAAACAATCAAAACAAATAAAGTAAATTTCAAAAACTTAATAGCCCGATAAACTAGAAATTTACTAATTCCAAAGCCTAAAAGCTAATATCTAAAAATTCTACACATCCGAAAATTTAGATACATGTATAAAGAAGCTTAAAATAAAAATCCCTCAAAATCTGCCACTTTTAAATTCTAGATGCCTACATAATTTAATCATCATCATACAAAACGAGTTTATCTATTTGTTTATCTATGATGCGGAACAGCAAATATTTGAAAAATGAAACTTTGAAAAACTTCAAAATCCGAAAAAGTAAAAAATCAAAATAATTTGGATACTTAATCAATAATTTCAATCCATAAAATAAATGTTAGTACTAGGATCTGAAAATTTAACAATTCGATAAACCTAAAAATATGAAAATCTAAGAGCCTTTATACCTAGAAACTTAAAGACATAAAAACCTAATAATTAAATCTAAAAATTTAAAATTCTAAAATTAAGGATGAATGCCGAAATGTAAAATGGTAAAACCCACATATCTGCGAATTTAAAAGTCATAAAAAATCCCCCAAAAACACCAAACAATGTGCCCCATTAAAATGAAAGTTCCTATTAAATTTTTGTTTACTAAAGTATGAGGGGGTTACAAAAATTCTTCTCAATAAGCGGATTTTTTTAAATTTTATTATATGTGAATAATTATCAAAAAACACAAAATTTTAATAAATGCCATTATTAAAATCATCATCGTCATAATTTAAAAATATTAATACATTAAAATCTGAAAACCCATAATTTTAAACTCTAGAATACTAAAACATGGAGATTCGAAATTTGGAAATTTGAGGTCTAATTTTTAATAAAAAAAAAAACAATTTAAAAATTTGGATTCTAATGAATAAAATTCTTAAAACATTGTAACCCAGCAAGCTAATTCCTAAATATCTCAAAATATAAAACCTTTGATCTAGGCGCCAATTATGAGACTTTTAGATTTCTAAGCAACACAAAAGACTCATAATTAAAAACCTAAAAGGCTGAAAACTAATTATTTACCTTGAACTCTAAAAATTTTGAAGTTTTCAAAAAAGCTAAAAATTTTAAAAATTTACAAATTTTAGTATTTTGTTAGCTCAAATTGTTGCACCGCCCATAGTAAAAGTTAAATTACTGCTAAAAGAGTTTCATTAATATTTTATATTCAGGAAGCCTCATTTTAAAGTTTCAACTAGATAAAAGCTTTGAGAATTTTTATTTAAATTTATTTTACCAAGGAACCAAATATTTTGTACGATAAGCCGTAATGTATGTAATATATGAGGAAAAATGTTTGGTCGTGTTTCAATTCAAGTACAAATATTTTAAATACCTAACACTAATTGTATGTTCGATTATGAAGGTCAGCGGTACAGCGGAAACAATTAAAACTTGGTGTATTTAATACTTGTGACACTTATCGTTTTTTGGTTTATATTCGTTTGCCAACGTGTTTTGAACGCAATGCAGAATATAGGCATAAAGTTGTGCTAGTGCCGGAAAATGATTGGCGAATTGTTGAAAATGTAACTAAATTAAGTGGTTATTATCCACTGCTTTGCGTATAAAAGGCCAATCTAATTAAAAAACAAAAAACCTTCGTTGTAGTACAACAAATATTTGATATGTGTCGTATCACTAAATAAATTTTAATATTAATTAAAAGCGTGAAATTATTAATTAAATATCGGTCAGTCGTTCAACAACCACCGTACAATGATATCTATAAAATATTGGTACAAATATTTATTGTACCTACTGTTTTATGTATACCTCGTATTAAAACTCGCTGGCCTCATACCATACAGTTATAATTCAAAAATTAAACGATTTAATATTTCACCAATCGGAATACTGTATGGTTTGGCTTTCAGTATATATCTGAGTAAGGAACTTAATCGAATACGAGTCGAAAAATATAATCAAATGGCTGATAATGTTAAACCACTTGTTCAACATGGAAATGTCTATTACATGCGGGTTTGTGAATGGTGCATACATTTAATAATTCATTTTTTTGCTCTAACGCGAGGTTCTAGTAAAATTCGTTTTCTTAATCGATTGATGAAATTAAATCAGGTGGTTTTCTATTGCCTACAAAACAAATACGAACATCTCAGTTTTAAATACTTTTTTCTAATTATTTATAAGGTAGTGATTCTTGTGCTAGTACTTATTTTATTCAATTCGATGATTCTTCATGTGCTTTATCCTAAAGGAAGCACATTTTATGAACTATTTGTGTTTTTAATTTACGGAACTACTTTTCAGTATGAATCGGCTGAATATCTTGTAATACTTGTGAATTTATTATATGTGCGCGAATGCTTAAACTACGAACTAATCTCAGTGTTAAATGATATTATGGGGTATGATGGTAGCTCGATAACAAAATTGAACGAACTACACGATAGACTCAACTACATAATATATTTACACTCTAAACTACGTAAAAGGACATTCGAAGTGATAAAAATAAATCAAACTCAAATATTGATGTTAATCGCCAAAACTTACATTATGAATTTGATTTATTTTACTATGCAAATGATATTCCTCGTAACGACGAATGTGTCAGCTGGATATAGTATAATTCAAACGATATTCATAAATATGTTTTTGATTCCAGCCCATTTTTATTTATTCATACAAATATGTCAATTTGTGTATAATGCTGACGATCGTACTGGTAAAATCTGCGCAGGATTTGGTGATCTCAAAAGATCGGATCAATGCTTTTGTAGAACTGTAAGTATTTAAAGCAGCATGTTGACCAATTTATCTAGGTTAGTAATGAAGAAAATAAATTTTCTGGTTTATAACAATTATACAAAATTGTTCGGTACTAAATAATTTTTGAAAAAATCGAATAGATTTGAAAACAACAATGTTTTACTTAAGCTTTGGAAAACAACAACATCTGACGCTTGATTAATATTTGATGTAAATTAGGTGCGTAAATATAAGCCAAATACTGAAATCTAATTATTTAAAAAGCTATAAGTTAATATATTTTAAACACGATGATTGAAAAAATTTTATTTTTTTATTGTTGAGGTTGTACCTCACTTTATTATGTCTATATCAAGATTACACACAAATTCTTATTAACTACATATTTTTATAAATTATAATTTGCTGACTAAGTGTCATGCGTTTTACTTAATTTAATAGATTACCCCAAATAATAAATTACCCCAACATTTTCGGAAAACTGTCTGGTACCACAAATCGATTTTCTGTCCCGATGTTGAGGATTTTTATTTTCAACGGCGGGCACAGCAACACTGGAACTCATTGTGGATGATGTCACCTCAGCAAAGGTTCTCGTAGAGGACAAATGATTTTGCATTGACGAATGATTTTGCATGATCGCAGGTACAGTAGATGTAACAAATCTATCCCCAGTTTCCATACATGTTTCTTGGTTTAATTTGGCATAATTTGTTCGTGTTTGATCGGCAACAGGCATAGCAATCGCATCTGAACAATCATCGGTAATGATGCAATCGGAAATGTGAGATTCCGCTGATCTATTAATATTATTGTGTGCTTTCTCCTCGAATCTTTTCATTATGATTTCAATTTTTTTTAATGATTCCATTATTTGACATACAATTTTTACTTGTTCACTGTAAATGTTTTTACAACTTTCACAAAGCCAAAAAATGCTGTCTGAACCACAAATTACATCGAAAACGTTTTTCTTCAATCCAACACATTTATAGTGGGCAACTTTTTTACATAATCCACTCCACACTAACACGTTCTCAGATACACCTGGAACAGCACACGTCATACAAATGTTCGACTCCATATGATTATATAAATAAACCACACAATAACACAATAACAAGGAAACAATGAACAATGAACAAGGAAACCGAATCACACTAAAGTTTATGTTACACACTATATACTTAAAATATTTACAGACACATACTATTAAATTAACCCTGTTAAAGTTAGCCGAAAGTTTCCAGCCGAAAGTAAAAAGTCGATAATGCAGATTATGTTATTGACATTCCAGCCGAAAATAAATCAGCCTCTAGAGTGTTATGTCTAGAGATAGATTGGATTGATGTAACTTGTCAATAGCTATCGCAGGAAAAAATTGAGTTCAAGTTTCCCTTGGGAAATCTCGGAAAATTCGATTTTCCAAAAATTATTAGAAAATTTGTATAAAATCAGCCTCTAGAGTGTTATGTCTGGAAATAGATTCAATTGATGTAATTACTCAATAGTTTCCCGTGGGAAATCTCGGAAAATTCGATTTTCCAAAAATTATTAGAAAATTTTACGAAATCGGAAAAACGAATTTTTCAAGATTTCCCACGGTAAACTTGGACTGAATTTTTTTCCTGCGATATCTATTGAGTAATTACATCAATTGAATCCATCTCCAGACATAACACTCTAGAAGCTGATTTTATACAAATTTTCTAATAATTTTTGGAAAATCGAATTTTCCGAAATTTCCCACGGGAAACTTGAACTGAATTTTTTTCCTGCGATAGCTATTGAGTAATTACATCAATTGAATCCATCTCCAGACATAACACTCTAGAGGCTGATTTTATACAAATTTTCTAATAATTTTTGGAAAGTCGAATTTTCCGAGATTTCCCACGGGAAACTTGAACTGAATTTTTTTCCTGCGATAGCTATTGACAAGTCACATCAATGCAATTCATCTCCAGACATAACACTTTAAAGGCTGATTTTATACAAATTTTTTAATAATTTTTGGAAAATCGAGTTTTCCGAGATTTCCCACGGGAAACTTGAACTGAATTTATTAATTCGACAGCTATTGACAAATCACATAAAAACGATTCAGCTTTAGATATATACTCTAGAGGCTGATTTTATTCCAATTTTGTATATTCTTCTGATTTTCCGATATTTTCTACAAAGCAAAGTTTTACACGTAAATTTATTTACAAAAATTTATATTTATAGATTTTTATGTATCCTATTTATTTTCGGCTGATAACTACTAAATTTTTTATTTTCGGCTTGTATGTTATATCATAATCTGCATTATCGACTTTTAACTTTCGGCTGGAAACTTTCAGCTGGGATTAAACAATCTGCCTTACCATTTTTTTTACTTTCGGCTGGACTAACACAATCTGCATTATCGACTTTTCACTTTCGGCTGGCAACTTTCGGCTAACTTTAACAGTATATTAAATTATTATTTGTACAAATCATACAATTTTATTTTATATTAAATATTTTATTTTCTTTTACTCTAGTAAAATAAAGTATTGTAATCATGAAAATTTTGGACCTTAAGATTTTTAGAGATTTAGTTGTTTTGTGTCTGTCTGTCTGTCTGTCAGTCTGTCAGTCTGTCAGTCTGTCAGTCTGTCAGTCTGTCAGTCTGTCAGTCTGTCAGTCTGTCAGTCTGTCAGTCTGTCAGTCTGTCAGTCTGTCAGTCTGTCAGTCTGTCAGTCTGTCAGTCTGTCAGTCTGTCAGTCTGTCAATCTGTCAGTCTGTCAGTCTGTCAGTCTGTCAGTCTGTCAGTCTGTCAGTCTAACAGTCTGTCAGTCTGTCAGTCTGTCAGTCTGTCAGTCTGTCAGTCTGTCAGTCTGTCAGTCTGTCAGTCTGTCAGTCTGTCAGTCTGTCAGTCTGTCAGTCTGTCAGTCTGTCAGTCTGTCAGTCTGTCAGTCTGTCAGTCTGTCAGTCTGTCAGTCTGTCAGTCTGTCAGTCTGTCAGTCTGTCAGTCTGTCAGTCTGTCAGTCTGTCAGTCTGTCAGTCTGTCAGTCTGTCAGTCTGTCAGTCTGTCAGTCTGTCAGTCTGTCAGTCTGTCAGTCTGTCAGTCTGTCAGTCTGTCAGTCTGTCAGTCTGTCAGCCTGTCAGTCTGTCAGTCTGTCAGTCTTTCAGTCTGTCAGTCTTTCAGTCTGTCAGTCTGTCAGTCTGTCAGTCTGTCAGTCTGTCAGTCTGTCAGTCTGTCAGTCTGTCAGTCTGTCAGTCTATCAGTCTGTCAGTCTGTCAGTCTGTCAGTCTGTCAGTCTGTCAGTCTGTCAGTCTGTCAGTCTGTCAGTCTGTCAGTCTATCAGTCTGTCAGTCTGTCAGTCTGTCAGTCTGTCAGTCTGTCAGTCTGTCAGTCTGTCAGTCTGTCAGTCTGTCAGTCTGTCAGTCTGTCAGTCTGTCAGTCTGTCAGTCTGTCAGTCTGTCAGTCTGTCAGTCTGTCAGTCTGTCAGTCTGTCAGTCTGTCGGTCTGTCAGTCTGTCAGTCTGTCAGTCTGTCAGTCTGTCAGTCTGTCAGTCTGTCAGTCTGTCAGTCTGTCAGTCTGTCAGTCTGTCAGTCTTCCAGTCTGTCAGTCTGTCAGTCTGTCAGTCTGTCAGTCTGTCAGTCTGTCAGTCTGTCAGTCAGTCAGTCTGTCAGTCTGTCAGTCTGTCAGTCAGTCAGTCTGTCAGTCTGTCAGCCTGTCAGTCTGTCAGTCTTTCAGTCTGTCAGTCTTTCAGTCTGTCAGTCTGTCAGTCTGTCAGTCTGTCAGTCTGTCAGTCTGTCAGTCTGTCAGTCTGTCAGTCTATCAGTCTGTCAGTCTGTCAGTCTGTCAGTCTGTCAGTCTGTCAGTCTGTCAGTCTGTCAGTCTGTCAGTCTGTCAGTCTGTCAGTCTATCAGTCTGTCAGTCTGTCAGTCTGTCAGTCTGTCAGTCTGTCAGTCTGTCAGTCTGTCAGTCTGTCAGTCTGTCAGTCTGTCAGTCTGTCAGTCTGTCAGTCTGTCAGTCTGTCAGTCTGTCAGTCTGTCAGTCTGTCAGTCTGTCAGTCTGTCAGTCTGTCAGTCTGTCAGTCTGTCGGTCTGTCAGTCTGTCAGTCTGTCAGTCTGTCAGTCTGTCAGTCTGTCAGTCTGTCAGTCTGTCAGTCTGTCAGTCTGTCAGTCTGTCAGTCTGTCAGTCTGTCAGTCTGTCAGTCTGCCAGTCTGTCAGTCTGTCAGTCTGTCAGTCTGTCAGTCTGTCAGTCTGTCAGTCTGTCAGTCTGTCAGTCTGTCAGTCTGTCAGTCAGTCAGTCTGTCAGTCTGTCAGTCTGTCAGTCTGTCAGTCTGCCAGTCTGTCAGTCTGTCAGTCTATCAGTCTGTCAGTCTGTCAGTCTGTCAGTCTGTCAGTCTGTCAGTCTGTCAGTCTGTCAGTCTGTCAGTCTGTCAGTCTGTCAGTCTGTCAGTCTGTCAGTCTGTCAGTCTGTCAGTCTGTCAGTCTGTCAGTCTGTCAGTCTGTCAGTCTGTCGGTCTGTCAGTCTGTCAGTCTGTCAGTCTGTCAGTCTGTCAGTCTGTCAGTCTGTCAGTCTGTCAGTCTGTCAGTCTGTCAGTCTGTCAGTCTGTCAGTCTTCCAGTCTGTCAGTCTGTCAGTCTGTCAGTCTGTCAGTCTGTCAGTCTGTCAGTCTGTCAGTCTGTCAGTCAGTCAGTCTGTCAGTCTGTCAGTCTGTCAGTCTGTCAGTCAGTCAGTCTGTCAGTCTGTCAGCCTGTCAGTCTGTCAGTCTTTCAGTCTGTCAGTCTTTCAGTCTGTCAGTCTGTCAGTCTGTCAGTCTGTCAGTCTGTCAGTCTGTCAGTCTGTCAGTCTATCAGTCTGTCAGTCTGTCAGTCTGTCAGTCTGTCAGTCTGTCAGTCTGTCAGTCTGTCAGTCTGTCAGTCTGTCAGTCTGTCAGTCTGTCAGTCTATCAGTCTGTCAGTCTGTCAGTCTGTCAGTCTGTCAGTCTGTCAGTCTGTCAGTCTGTCAGTCTGTCAGTCTGTCAGTCTGTCAGTCTGTCAGTCTGTCAGTCTGTCAGTCTGTCAGTCTGTCAGTCTGTCAGTCTGTCAGTCTGTCAGTCTGTCAGTCTGTCAGTCTGTCAGTCTGTCGGTCTGTCAGTCTGTCAGTCTGTCAGTCTGTCAGTCTGTCAGTCTGTCAGTCTGTCAGTCTGTCAGTCTGTCAGTCTGTCAGTCTGTCAGTCTGTCAGTCTGCCAGTCTGTCAGTCTGTCAGTCTGTCAGTCTGTCAGTCTGTCGGTCTGTCAGTCTGTCAGTCTGTCAGTCTGTCAGTCTGTCAGTCTGTCAGTCTGTCAGTCTGTCAGTCTGTCAGTCTGTCAGTCTGTCAGTCTTCCAGTCTGTCAGTCTGTCAGTCTGTCAGTCTGTCAGTCTGTCAGTCTGTCAGTCTGTCAGTCAGTCAGTCTGTCAGTCTGTCAGTCTGTCAGTCAGTCAGTCTGTCAGTCTGTCAGCCTGTCAGTCTGTCAGTCTTTCAGTCTGTCAGTCTTTCAGTCTGTCAGTCTGTCAGTCTGTCAGTCTGTCAGTCTGTCAGTCTGTCAGTCTGTCAGTCTGTCAGTCTGTCAGTCTGTCAGTCTGTCAGTCTGTCAGTCTGTCAGTCTGTCAGTCTGTCAGTCTGTCAGTCTGTCAGTCTGTCAGTCTGTCAGTCTGTCAGTCTATCAGTCTGTCAGTCTGTCAGTCTGTCAGTCTGTCAGTCTGTCAGTCTGTCAGTCTGTCAGTCTGTCAGTCTGTCAGTCTGTCAGTCTGTCAGTCTGTCAGTCTGTCAGTCTGTCAGTCTGTCAGTCTGTCAGTCTGTCAGTCTGTCGGTCTGTCAGTCTGTCGGTCTGTCAGTCTGTCAGTCTGTCAGTCTGTCAGTCTGTCAGTCTGTCAGTCTGTCAGTCTGTCAGTCTGTCAGTCTGTCAGTCTGTCAGTCTGTCAGTCTGCCAGTCTGTCAGTCTGTCAGTCTGTCAGTCTGTCAGTCTGTCAGTCTGTCAGTCTGTCAGTCTGTCAGTCTGTCAGTCTGTCAGTCAGTCAGTCTGTCAGTCTGTCAGTCTGTCAGTCTGTCAGTCTGTCAGTCTGTCAGTCTGTCAGTCTGTCAGTCTGTCAGTCTGTCAGTCTGTCAGTCTGTCAGTCTGTCAGTCTGTCAGTCTGTCAGTCTGTCAGTCTGTCAGTTTGTCAGTCTGTCTGTGTCCTCTCTACAGCCCAAATGGGTTAACCAGTCGAACTGAAACTTCAGATTTAAGCTTTTTTGATAAATTGGGAGGTCCCAGTGAATTTTACTACAAATCGGCTAACCGGAAGTGGCCACTTCCTTGGTCCAGAAAATTTATTTTGCAAATATCTTAAAAAATATAAGGTTTACAAAAAACTACTAAATACAAAATGTTAAAAAAAAAAAATTTAAAAAAAAAGTTATAAATAAAAATAAAATTTCTCAAAATTCTCTGTTCGTTAAAGAAAGTCGTGTGTTGGCCACACCTCTATTTTTTTTTTTTAAATTGCAAAATTATACACAGAAATAAAACAAACGTCCATTCAGTTCAAAGCTGGCTTGATTTTCCAAAATCTATGAAATCCAATTGAAATGTATTTATTCGCTAATTTTATTTCTTGTTTAGATAATATTAATGAATTTATTACTCCTAGTTTTGCCCAATGTATGGCATAGTTGATATTTCTTAAGTCTTCTTTTAAAATTTTTAACTTTTTTTTTATTTCAAAAATCTTTATTAATATTTTTATGTAATTATGTACAGTATTGTTTTGACAATTTTTTTTCTACAGTAACCTTTAGGTTTTATATAGATTTGTGTTTATTGTAATAGTTTTATTTTGAATGCATTGCGGCAACTTGGCAGTGAGGATTGTTTTCCCCCGAATATAATTTTTTTTTTTTTTTTTTTTTTGCGTGTTATCTTAAAACTATTATTTACAATATTTACAACTTACGAACTATCTTAATACTAACTACCCTAATCTTAGATTACAATGCTAAGCGCAATAATTTGTATAAACATGAACATGTCGAGCTGTTCAGTATTGGTGAGCGATGTTGTTTAGGAAGTCGCATGGCAAGGAAAGCAGTTTGTTTAGCCGATTGGACAACATTGTAGCCGAGAAGTTACCGATATAGTTTAATTGGGCCATGTCATGGAGGCAGACAGTCGAGGTTTGTCTGTAATCCGGCGGGTGTGGCCAGCTATCAAAAACATGACGTAGTGCTTTATTTTGTATGCGTTGTAGCGTGGTTTTCTGCGTTGATGTGATTAAGTCATACCAGGCTGGTGATGCATAGGTGGTGATGGGCCTGATGTATAGCTTGTATACCAGTAACTTATTTTTGTAGTCCAGCACACTATTACGGTTAAATAACGGGTACAGGATTCTGAAGGCATTCGCTGATTGTTTGCTAATTGCTTTAATGTGGCTGTTGAAATTGAGGGTACTGGACAGATTGACGCCCAGATACTTTGCCTCCCTTGACACCGTGATGTTTTCGCCATTAATGGAGACGTCCACTGCTTTGTTGAATTTATTTTTATAATTTTGGTGGGGATAGAAATAGACCAGCTGGGTTTTTGTGGCATTGATCCTAACATTCCAGGTGTCGAAGTAGACCACCAGCGTATTAAGGTATGCTTGAATTCTGGAAGAGCATTGGTACTCACTGTAACTGCTGGAATATACTGTTGTGTCGTCGGCGTATGCTTGGAACTTGGTGTAAGACTGCCTAGGGACAGGTATGTCATACATAAAAAATGTGTAAAGTAATGGTCCTAGCACCGATCCCTGGGGCACTCCTGCTGATATTTGTTTCGTTTCCGAGTTATGCCTATTATTCACGCAGACAAAGAACTCCCTTTCTCCTAGGTATGAGTTAAGTAGTGCGATGAGCGCTGGATTGGCTCCACATTTAATTAATTTGTATATGAGGCCCTTGTGCCATACCGAATCGAATGCTTTCTGGATGTCCAAGAATGCTACTGCCGTGATCTTGCGACGTGACTTGGCTCGTTTGAGGTCATTCAAGAGACGCATCATTGCGTCCGTTGTCGACCTATGGCAAACAAAGCCAAACTGCTCCACCGGGATCAAGTGCTGAACCGCCGACCAGAGCCTACGATAGATCACTCTTTCCACCAGTTTACTGAGTCCGCACAACAGACTTATGGGCCTCGTGTTTTCCGGGGTGCATGGTTTGCCGGTTTTGGGAATTGCTACCACCTTAGAGAGCTTCCAACTTTTGGGGAAATAGGCATAAACCAGAATAGCGTTTGTGATTTGTACCAGCTGTACGATAGCCGAGATTGGTAGGTTTTTGATTGCCCCGTTAGAGATTCCATCTATCCCCGGCGATTTTTTATTCTTTAACTGTCGGACAATGCTTGACATCTCTGCGGCATTTGTCGCTTCAGGATATACCGTAAATGGCAATCTTTGATTTGTAATAAATCCGTCCGCCTGGTCTATTATTCCCTGATCCTCGGTACGTGCCCTCTCACTGAATATCGTTTGGTAGTAGTCTGCTACCTTATTGGCAATTATTGCAGGATCAATGACCGGGCCGTCAGGGCCGTCTAGCACCGTGTTTAGTTTTGTTGTTGGTCTCAGAGTTCTTATGTGTTTAAATATATTTGACTTGTCTGGGTTTACGCTTCTGAGTTTCTCGTTTATTCTTTCTTGGCGAAACTGGCTGATTTTTTCGTGCACAAGCCTCGTAGTTCGATTTATTAGTTTCGTGGTGTATAATGCCGGCCAATATCGGTGTTTGTTTCTATAATAGTTCCTTAGTTTGATCAGTTGGACTATATGAGCAGGTAGCGGTCTGGTCCTATTCTCCATCAGAGGCACAAATTTATCCGTGGCTATTCCCATGATTGTTGTGAGTTTATGAACTCTTCGGTCGATTTCATCCGTTGAATCGATTGGCTGTTCGTTGAGCGG
Source organism: Tipula vernalis (assembly GCA_958295665.1). Taxonomy (NCBI): domain Eukaryota; kingdom Metazoa; phylum Arthropoda; class Insecta; order Diptera; family Tipulidae; genus Tipula; species Tipula vernalis. The sequence goes on from OY282559.1 coordinate 39,078,550, forward strand.
GGCAACTTTTTGATGAATATAATGCCTATAGCAAGGCCAGTCAGCGTTTTTGTAGTCCAGTATTCTTACACCGTCTGGACTTTGGAACAGGTCGAACCGATCCAAGGTGTGAAAGACTACTGGCATATGGTCAGAGCAGAACTCATTCAGCACCGTGACGTCTTCATCAATGTCTACTTCCTTTGCCAAGACCAGGTCAAGTACTGCATCCCCGCGTGTTCCCACGGGAGGAAAGTGAATGTTGATATTCCTAAATTGGCAGTATTCCGAGAGTGTCCGGCCGCTGCTGTTGATTGTCAAGCAACCCCATGAATGATGGTGAGCGTTAAAGTCGCCACAGACGACGACGCGTGGGTGAGTGCTAATCAAACTGTGTAGGTCTTCGGTTACAACCTTCCAAAAATAGGCAGAGACTAGTACGAAAGATTCGTCTCCTTCCCCCACAATTACAGTGGTAGCAACTAAACTGTCCCGTATGTAGGCCCTCGGCGATGAATGTTTTATGTTGTCTCTGACTAGGATCGCCGTACCTCCGGATCTCTTAATTTTGGAATTTGTTCTGTGTATGATATAATTTTCGAAAAAAAGCGAGTGTCGGTCGTTTAGTCTGGTCTCGTTTAGGCACACTATGCTTGGTTTATGTTGATTGAGGAATACCGATAGCTCCTGGCGACGGGCATTACTGATTAGGCTATTGCAATTTAAGGTGACAATCTTCATTGCAGGAATTGTACTACGAAATTGAGGTACGCAGCCTTTTGGCTGGCTACGTCCTGGATATTATTTAGTTGTACTAAAAATTTGGATACGTGGCTTGTGAGCGAGGTAAAGCTCATGCCGAAGAGTTCATGTGTCTTTGCAAAGAACTCTCCAAGAATACTACTCGCTCCAGATGGCTCCGAAAAATGTGGTACGTTAAGAGCTGACGGCCCCTGGCTAGGTTTGGGTTTGAGAAAATCGGCATAAGAGACACCTTTTTGACATAGTTAGATTCAAAAGTTTTGGGCTGAGCATTGTTTACATTGTTTGTATTTACTAGATTAGGTTTAGTTAGCTTACCAAGTCTTTTTTGCCTCTCTGGACATTCAAAGAAGCTGGCCACGTGTCCTCCGCCACAGTTGCCGCATTTCACTGGGACTGATTTATCTTCATTTCTTGGACAGGCACCTGGTAGGTGTGATCCGGCGCACTTCACACATTTGTATTGCATGCTGCACCCAGCAGCAACATGCCCGAATCCTTGGCATTTACGGCACTGTGCTATGGGGATTTTTCTTTTGTTTTCCCAACTGATTTTGTATCCGCAGCAACCGTTGGTCATATTTATGTCTGCATATTTGGTATCATGCGCAAAGGACACCGTAAAGCAGGGTAATTTAATTTGCTTCTCCGAGCCGTCGTTCTCCTTGATCATTTTGTTTATGGGGTACACGTTTTGCACTGCTAGCCCTTTTTTTTCTAATTCAGCTTTGATTTCATCCGTGTCTGTATCCTGATGGATACCCTTCATCAACATCACTTTTGGTCTTTGGTTTTTTTGGATGTATGTGAAGAAATTCATGTTTATTTTTTTGAGTTCCGCTACCAGTAGTTGGTGGTTTTCAAGATTGGTTGCGTAAATTATCGTGCTGCTAGAGTACACCTTGAGCAGGGTGCCGGTAAGTTTTCCTGTAATTTCTCTGATTAAGTTAATTTTTGACGAGTCGAACCCTTTTAAAATTATTGGGGGTGGTTTAGCGACTCTGGTTGCGGCTTTCCTTCCAGTGTCCATATTGACCTTATCAGCAGGTACGTCAAACTTTAATCTGTTAAATTGTCCGCCAATTCGACTGCTTGGGAAGACTACGTTATCCGTTTCCGAATCGGTGTATTCAAAGTCAGAGCTGTTGTCCAGCATCATTTTGACGGCATGTGAGACATCATTCTCTGGGGTATCGCTGTTCTTACGCACTCTCTTAGTCTTTTCGACGCTTGACGTTGAGGGGCTGCCCACTTCGTTGGACCGTTTTTTAATAGTGGCCTCGTATGATGCATTTGTTTGGCTATTTGACGGGTTGTTGGTTCCGTCTAGTGTATTATAGGTGGTAGATTCTACGGGTAAGGCCGGGTTATTGACACTGATTTGGTTTAGAATGTCACTTTTAAATATTTCCAATGATTTGCTAATATTTTTGCTTATAAGCTTAGTAATGAAGCTCAGGGTTTTCTCGTCCAAAGATGGCTGTCCACCAATTTTTTTTTTCCGCATTTTATATTTAAATTTGCTGCCTCGCTGTGGTTACACCGCCACCAGCAGGTCCAAATTTTGTAAGCACAATTCTTTTAATGTTTTCTTCTTTTTTCTTTTATCTAGTTTAATTCCGGTAAAGAAATTTTCCCCTTTATGGCAGAAAATCTCTGTGTTTCGTCCCTCCGTATTAAATATTACGAAATTTAATTTAATTTAATTTATATTTTCTATTTTCATGAAGAAAAAACAGACGTTCGTCGACGTGAATGTCTAAGGCTCCTTTTTAAAAATTTTTAACTTATACGAGTATTCTATATCTAAAATAATCTTACTACTAATATTTTCATTATTCTTTAAAACTTTTTTTATTTCATTATTTATCATGGTTAAGTTATTTAACCGTTCCGTAAGCAAATTATTTATAATAACCTGTTTGTTATTGTTTTCCAGAACGTTATTGGTTTTTTGTTTAATAGTGATGAAGTCATCGTGGTCGGGGCTTCCCGCGATCCACTTCCATGCACTGCCGATAAAATTAAGTGATCGTTTGTTTTTTTGAGGCTTTAAATTTTCAATGAGATTTTAAATTTGTTCTAATTCGTACGATATGTATGGAAAAAGATGATGTCCTTTACAACCGTCTGTACTGATGAGATCAAAGATTTCCGATGTCACGTTCTTGTATTCGTCTAAGTCAATGGTATGTAAGATTTTGAAATTTCCCGTCTGAAATTTCGCCTGTCCAGTGTTTATTGAAATTACCAATGGGTTCGTGAAATCTAATATTTGAATTTCGGCATTTATGGAATATTGGATGTACCTGAAATACAGATTTGCTGTGATTGTTATTAGTTACGAATATTGCTCTTATGAACAACTCTTCCAGCTTCTGTGACAACAGTCGTGTTTTTGTTTTCTTAGACTACTTCTTTAACATATCGGACAGTTAGTTTGGAGCCCAATCTTTTATTATGTTTGACGTAAATAATGTCGCCTGGCAAATATTCTTTTACAGGTTTCCTCTTCTTATTATAATGTTTTAAATCCCTATTCTGTTAATTTTTTAATTTTTCTATATTGCTTAACCGAGCTCGTTCAAATTGCTCAGGATCTAAGTTTGGAATACGTCCAAAGTATAGTTCTACAGGTTTCTTTCGTGTTGTCGAATGAATCGTATGATTGTATTCGTTAACAGCTCTTTCCAAAAGTTGTTCAAATGAACGGGGGTATTCGGGTATAGAAGTATTGTGAATCTCTTGGTTGTTGGGGTGACGCTCGTACTTGTTCTCTTTGCATATTGAACAAATTTTTGCAAGGTTCGATATCTTGGAGGCCATTTTCGGAAAATAATATTTCTGAATGATCTGCATGCGATTTTCGCAGGGATAACGGTGGGCACGTTTGTGTTCTGTCAAAATTATCGGATTTTATAACTCCTGAAGTGGAGTGGGTAGATTTCTTGGATTTTTCCCATAAGTGATTCGGGGGTGAAGAGTCCATTGACAATATTGGGATTTAAGTAACTTTTGAAGATATTTATGAGTCCACGTTCAGTAAAACTTGGTTGAGTGAAAATGTGTTTCGTGTGAAAAGGTGAGAAACTAGTTTTAATTTGATAACTGTTTTCAAATTCGTTTAGTCTTAGGATCAATTGGATACGAAAAACGTTAATTGGAGCTTCCACGGATGGTATTAAATTGTGAGAGGAACTTTCACCACTGTGCTGTGTGGACGTTAGTGAGTTTATCTCCCCCGGATTTTGCAGCCTCGAGAGGGAATCTGCTATCACGTTAGATTTTCCTGGTTTGGATGCTATTTCATAGTTATACTCCACGAGGATTGCCTTCCATCGTTTCATCTTGCTGTTCGTATTTTTGTTGCTAAGAGCATGAGTTAACGGCTGATGATCTGTGAAAATCTTTACTTAGAGAATTGAGTGCCCAGATTAGAGCCAACATTTCTTTTCCATTAGTGGCATAGTTCTCTACTGTTTTACTCAATGTTCTCGAGATAAAAGTTATTGGCCTATTTTCCTGCATTAGGACGGTTCCAATCGCATAATTGGAAGCGTCCGTGGTTAGCTCAAAATCCTTGGTGAAGTTAGGATGTGATAACAAAACTTCTTTAAAAACAAGCGTGTTTTTTAATTTCTCAAAAGCACTTAGGGCGTCTTTATTAAGATGAATCGCTTTATTCTTTGAAACATTTTTGGACGCACGTCCATCTTCCCCTCTTAAAAGGGATGTAAGGGGTTTCGCCGGTTTCGCATAGTCTTTAATAAAACGGCGATAATACCCTGACGTACCTAGAAATGATCTTAGATTCTTAAGAGTTTCTGGTGGTGAAAGATTTAATATCGCATCAATTTTCTTCGGATCTGGTATTCTATCTTGGTCGGCTAGACTTTTATCTGTTTTTGTATCTATGGTTTGATCGATATCCTCTCTTGCATCTGAATTAGGATTTATTATATTAGAAACTATTTGTGGACCCTCTCGGGTCAAAATATCCCTAACTAAATGGGTGATTTGCTCTGTTAACTCAGTCATGTTGAATGGTTGATTATTACTGGTACTTTGACCAGGGATTGGGCCTAGTAGGGAAGGTCGCAATAAGGTGTTGTTTATATTATTTTCCGGCATTTTTTTTTTAATACATTAAATGGAAAATTTCTATTTAGGTCGGATATGCAATATTTGATTTCTTTGCAAGAATTCTATGGGAACGTCTACGAAAAGTGTTTCCATGTGTAATCAGACACGTTTCTTGCAACGTGATAAAGTTTGTTATCTTAACTTATATAAGTTAATTCAATTCTTAGTAGTTTTTACTTATACTAAATTAAAAAGCTCCAAAAGCTACAAATTTTTATCAAAGATATTATGTGACTGCTAAGAAAGACTTCCATTTAATATATGTCAAGTTTACCGTTTTTCAAATTAGAAAAAATTGTTTTGGACACATTCGATTGTCAACATCCGTCGAGTACAGACGTTCACAGTAAAAAACAAATTTAAAATAAAACAAATAAACAATAGAAAGTAAAATCAGTGCAAACCAAGAGTAATTAGCGCAATTTTGCGCATTACATAATATTTATATATACCTGTTAAAACAAGGTTGAGGAACAAGTATGGAAAGTTTGAGGCAAAATACGGCGAGGGTGCAGTTCCAGAAGACGTATCCAAAGCCAAATGATTTGGAAATGATAAAATTTGTGGTGAACGTTGGATTAACCAGTAAAGAGGTGCATACACTATATCAAGATTTGTATGATCGGTGTATTTACATTAAATTTAATAATGAACAAACTTATCAACAATTTATATTGGAAAAAAGTTCACTGACCTTCACTTATACCAGTGGGAAAACAACAGAAGTTACTGTGAAGGGTACAAGTGGTGTAATGCGATATGTGCGCGTATTTAATCTACCACCAGAGATTACCGAAAAAACGTTGTGTGAGGCCATGCAACGGTTTGGCAATATATTGTCTACGAGACGAGAAAAATTTGCTGCCAACTCGCTGTTACCAGTATTTTCGGGTGTGAGAGGTATGTACATGGAAATCGAACGTGAAATTCCGCAATTTATATATGTACAAAATATAAAAACAAGAATTTTTTATGATGGAATGAGAGAGAGGTGTTTTAAATGCGGCGAAGATAGTCATAAAAAACAAGATTGTCCGTTATTGTGCAATAATATGAACGAAATACCACTACAACAACAAACAATAACACCACAAGAACCAGATGATCAACATTTACAAACGCAAAGACAATCACAACATGAACAACAAACAAGCACGCTTGATAAAAATACGTTACCATCTACTACCAATCAAGAAACAGTTAAATATAGCGATGTAGCAAAAATCAAAATGCTACACGCAGAAGCTGAAAATAAAATTGAAAATATCAAAAAAATGATCAATCTAAAAGAACACAACAACAAAGAGAGAAAAACAGAAACCGATTCATCTTGTATGGACACGGAGACTGAAGATATGTCGGTAAACAAAAATTTAAATAAACGAGGTCGACCGTACAAAAAAACTCGCTATACAAGTACTAAAAACCGTATAGCTTTTATTGATAAGTACAACAATACAACGTTGAGCACGGACGTAAATGACAATTTTATGGCACCACCACCTCCAATAAAACAAGATTAAATAATATTCAACAATAACAAAAATAAAAAATGATTTTATACATAAACGAAAATGGACATCAACGCGCAGCATAGAGCAGCAAAATGCAACATTTATTTGAAGGATGCAACAACAAATTTTTTATGCAACAAAATTTATTTATTTTTGTTAAACTAATGGATTCTCCCTGCACATATTTTAATTGGTATGTACAAATTGTTATTTGTGTGAATGTGAAACATGAGTGAAAGAATTATTGTTGGCCAGATAAACATACAAAGTTTTTACGCGAAAAAAAGTATGTTGGAGAATTATCTGGCCAAGAATAAAATGAATGTGATGCTTATAAGCGAAACATGGGAGAGAATGAATAAGACGTTGTATGTGAGAGGGTACAGATTTCTTTCCAAACCAAGAAGCGATGGTTACGGTGAAGTGGCAATAATGTACGACAGGAATCTTACGCTTCAAGAGACACAGTTACCCGCTTTTGAGGTGATTGAAGCAATTGCCGCCTCAACGACGAATTTGGAAAGAAATCTGTTACTAGTGAGCGTGTATGTAACCCAGGTGCGTGATGAAGATGAAAGGAAAAAAGCCTTGAGTGATTTTAAAAAATTGTTTGAGTGGGTGAGAGATAAAAGTGACCTGATTGTATGTGGAGATATGAATGCGCATGCGAGAATGTGGGGTTGTTTAGACAATTGCGTAAGTGGAAAACAGTTGGCCGACCTGATTCAAGACTCCGATATGGTGCTCTTGAATGATGGAAGGCCAACTAGAATGGCGAATGTGGGAGGCACGGCCAGCGCAATAGATTTGTCTATGACAACTATTGAACTGGCCTGCCGGGTCACTTGGAATGTTGAAGAAGAGAATTTGGGTGGGGATCATTTCATGATCAAAATGATCATGAATGATAATCGAGTGTTTAGGAAAAAACGTGAATTAATGAATAACAGGAAATGGGTGAATGAGATGAATGAGATTCTCGGAGAAAATGAAATAAATCAAAGCCAGTTAGATAGTGAAATTGAACTGATAAATAAATTGTGTATAAAAATTGTAGACATGAAAGAGATTAATGTTAATGGTTGGTGGAATAATGAAGTCCAATTCTGGTATGAAAGAAAGCGAATAGCCTTGCGTGAATTTAATAGGAATAGGAGTAGTGAGAATAAGATTATGTATGGTAAAATGAATGGAAAATTGAAAAAGGCTATTCGCAGAGCAAAAAGGAAAAGTTGGCGGGAATATGTGTCCTAAATGACACATAGAACCACAACTAAGGATGTATGGAGTTTGTTTAATAGGGTGAATGGTAAACATTTTAAGGTGAGCAATGTGGTATGTGAGAACAGAGAAAAAGGTGAAGAATTTATGAGAATGATATTGAATGTAAGCAATGATTTGAATGTAATAAATGAAGTTGATAGAATGAGTAGAAATGAAAGAATGGATTGTATGTATGAATGGGGAGAGTTCCTGAGAGTGTTAGATAGATCAAAATCTACCACTCCAGGGACGAACCGAGTAAGTTATAAGATGATTCGGTTGTTGAGTGACTCAGCAAAGCATAATTTGCTTTAGATACTCAACAAAGTGTGGATGGGTTCAAAAATACCGGACAAATGGAAAGAGAGCAGGGTGGTTCCTATCCCTAAACGGGATAGAGATCCAAATGTGGCAACAAATTATCGAGGCATAAGTATGTTGAATGTTTTTATAAAAATCTTAAATGGAATGATGAAAGAGCGCATGGAAGATTTTGTGAATGAAAATAATTTGTTGCCATCGACAACATTTGGATTTCGAAAGAACCACTCTGCAATTGAGTGTGTGGAAAAGTTTGTTTGGGAAGTAAGAAAGGATAATTTGAAAGCTGTTGCGGTATTTTTGGACATCGAAAGAGCTTATGATTATGTGGTTCCGTGGAAATTACAACAAATTCTATCGAATTTTGGATTTTCACGGAAAGTATGTATGTGGATAACAGATTTCATGACTGATAGAAAAATGGTTCTGAATGGAAGTGGTTTTAGGTTGGAGGGAGTTGCAAATATTGGACTTCCGCAAGGAAGTAGAATATCTCCAGCTCTGTTCAACCTATATACCAGCGAGATACACCACATCAATACAGACAATCAAATCGTTCTGCAATTTGCAGACGATTTTGTAGTAATTGGAAAAGGGAAAAGTATTGATGTAGCGGCTCAAAGAGCGCAAAAGGGGGTAGATGATTTAATTCAAAAACTTAAAATGTTGAATCTGAGAGTGAATCCTAATAAGTGTGCTTATATGAGTTTCAGAACAAACGTTGCAAATGTTAATATAAGTGTTGATAGTCAAAGTATTGAACAAGTAAATGCGTACAGGTATTTGGGTATTTGGATTGATAGACGTATGAATTTTGGGAAGCACATGAAGATTTTGGCAGATAACTGCAAGGAACGTTTAAATGTGGTTAAACGGGTGAGCAAACCTAAATAGGGCGCTCATCCGAGTGTGACTGACATGTTAAGGAAGGCCCTTATATCCTCCAAAATTGGATATGGTATTAGTGTGTATGGGAATGATTCGAAAGGGGCTTTTAGCCAATTAATGAAAGTAGAAAATGCATGTGCAAGAGTGGTATTGGGGGCGATTAACTCAACCCCAATACACACTCTGTGGTCTGAAATGGGTGATTCACCTCTTGATTACAAGAGAGAGTGGATCACAGTGAGAGAGTCAGTGAGAATGATAACTAAGAAAAATGAGTTTTGGAACGAGATGATAGTAAGATTACAAAATAGGGCGGTGTACAAACCGACATATAGAACTAGTATTGCACTTGAAAACTTGAACATGTTTCTGAGTATAGGCAATGCTGGTCCGCAACCCGTTCCTAATAATCTTACTGTATGTTTGACTATGGAGGAATATAATAAGGGAATGAATGAAGTTATCGCCAAAATTATGTTTGGGAAAATCAGTCAGCGGTATATGCAAGATGATATCGTTTATACAGATGCTAGTGTGAATGAGAATGGAGTGGGTGTTGGTGTCTTTATGCCTGGTAAGAATGTTGAAAGGTATTTTAAAGTGGACAAAAGCATCTGTATAATGAACGCTGAACTGATTGGAGTATTTGAAGGAATTAAACTGGCTGTGAATGAAGGGGAAAGGAAAATAGTAATATTTTCCGATTCCCAGAGTGGTTTATGTTTGCTGAAATGTGGAGGTGGAAGGGAAGGCAATGTGTATGTTGATTTAATTTTTGAATGCGTTCGAGACTGTCAACGTGATGTGACTATACAATGGATCCCATCACATAGACAGATCGAAGGGAATGAAAGAGCCGATATGTTAGCTAAAAAGGGTACATTGAATGACATGGTTCAGGAGTACGAAAGGAAGGATGCAAGAGATGTACTTCAAATGTTTCAAATGAATCTGTGGAGAAAATGGGAGAGTGAATTTAACGAGAAAAGTCTTACGAAAGGAATGAAGTACAGCGTGCTGCGTGGTACTCCTTTGAGAATTCCGTTTTTTAAGGAGCTCAAAGGAGATACTCGAATGGTGCGAACGGTTGAGAGAATCAGGCTGAACCATGGAAACTGGAAGGAATGCTTGTGGAAACGTTATTTGAGTGAGGACAAAGATTGTGAGTTGTGTGGAAGTGTGGAGGATGTTGAACATCTCATATTGGCTTGTCCCAGATATAGCCAATATAGATCTAAGTTCAACATCCTTCGGAATGCAAGAAATCTAAGTGATTTAATGAATGAGGGTAATTTTTTGGCTTACAAGGAAATGTATGAATATATTAGGATGAGTGGAATAACAATTTAATACGAGATAATGAATAGCCGACAGAATATGTGCAGGGAGTAAAATTCTATTTAAAATTCTATTTGTAAAATTATGAAGAAAAATATGTAACAAGAAATTTATAAATTTGGATTTTTTGGCAATATAGCTCTATTTCATATAGGAGCCAAGCCTAATAAAAAAAAAAAAAAAAAAAAATTGTTTTGGATTTTTTTAGATTTGACAACAACAACGTCTCGCATATATGATTTTGGCAGTCTATGATAAAACATGTGTTTAATAATTAGCCAAACTTTAAAGACAATGTATTTATTTAAAATGCTTATTTGTTATTGGGCTTCAATTTATTTTATTCTTAAAAGCTCTTAAAGCTCTGTACACATTTTTATAACTCATTTAATAAAACTGTATGTCTTATATCTAGTGTTTGTTTAGTTCGAATTTTGGAAGTGTTTCAATTTATACTGAATACAGAATACTGAATACAGAATACAGAATACTGAATACTAAATACTGAATATTGAATACTGAATACTGAATACTGAATACTGAATACTGAATACAGAATACAGAATACAGAATACAGAATACTGAATACTGAATACTGAATACAGAATACTGAATACTGAATACTGAATACTGAATACTGTTTAGTTGTACTGAATATTGTTTAGTTCGAATTTTGGAAGTGCTTCAATTTATACTGAATACTGAATACTGAATACTGAATACTGAATACTGAATACTGAATACTGAATACTAAATACTGAATACTGAATACTGCTGAATACTGAATACTGAATACTACTGAATACTGAATACCGAATACTGAATACTACTGAATACTGAATACTGAATACTGAATACTGAATACTGAATACTACTGAATACTGAATACTGAATACTGAATACTGAATACTGAATACTGAATACTGAATACTGCTATTTGTAGATTTGAATAGAACAAAGTCTTATAAATGATTATGACAACAACAATATTAATTAGAAAATCATCGAATACAGAATACAGAATACTGAATACTGAATACTGAATACTACTGAATACTGAATACTGAATACTGAATACTGAATACTACAGAATACAGAATACAGAATACAGAATACTGAATACTGAATACAGAATACTGAATACTGAATACTGAATACTGAATACAGAATACAGAATACTGAATACTGAATACTGAATACTGAATACTGAATACTGCTATTTGTAGATTTGTAGATTTGAATAGAACAAAGTCTTATAAATGATTATGACAACAACAATATTAATTAGAAAATCAAAGTCTAATGGGGTTTAAAAAGTCAGTGCCTGAAATCGGATTATAAAATAGTTGTGATATCCGCCCCTGGCCAGGCCGCCGTCGTACACCACAAGATCAAGGGATGGGAAAGGAATGTTAGCAACAAAGACTCAACCCGGTTCCAGACACCTAAGTAGTTGATAGTTAGTAAATTTGTTAGTAATATATTTTTTTTTTTTAGTAATTTCGATCGATCGATCTCTATGTCCACAATGCAATGTTCAATTTTTTTAAAAATTCAAAACATACCGAATACTAAATACTGAATACTGAATACTGAATACTGAATACTGAATACTACTGAATACTGAATACTGAATACTGCTGAATACTGAATACTGAATACTGAATACTACTGAATACTGAATACCGAATACTGAATACTACTGAATACTGAATACTGAATACTGAATACTGAATACTACTGAATACTGAATACTGAATACTGAATACTGAATACTGAATACTGAATACTGAATACTGCTATTTGTAGATTTGAATAGAACAAAGTCTTATAAATGATTATGACAACAACAATATTAATTAGAAAATCATCGAATACAGAATACAGAATACAGAATACTGAATACAGAATACAGAATACTGAATACTGAATACTGAATACTACTGAATACTGAATACTGAATACTAAATACTGAATACTGAATACAGAATACTGAATACTGAATACTGAATACTGAATACAGAATACAGAATACTGAATACTGAATACTGAATACTGAATACTGAATACTGAATACTGAATACTGCTATTTGTAGATTTGAATAGAACAAAGTCTTATAAATGATTATGACAACAACAATATTAATTAGAAAATCAAAGTCTAATGGGGTTTAAAAAGTTAGTGCCTGAAATCGGATTATAAAATAGTTGTGATATCCGCCCCTGGCCAGGCCGCCGTCGTACACCACAAGATCAAGGGATGGGAAAGGAATGTTAGCAACAAAGACTCAACCCGGTTCCAGACACTAAGTAGTTGATAGTTAGTAAATTTGTTAGTAATATATTTTTTTTTTTTAGTAATTTATTTAGCACAAGACAATACAATTTTAGAGTTCATCTACTGCTCCAACCTGTAAGAAGACACAATGACAACACAAATTTCCTGGTACCGCAAACTCTTTCTGAAAATCTGTAAACAACTATTATTATTCCCCTCCACCATTTTTTCCATCGGCGGTTGTGAGAGGGGGCGAGATTTCGTTCCATTATCATGTTCCCATGCAGTCACCCAAATTTGTACTAACTATAGGTAGTGTTGCTTGACGTTGTTGTTGAAATCGTTGCGTCTCTGCTGTCCCTGCTACTCGCCCCCCAGACTGTCATACGCAGTTGCTTTGATATTAAATTCATAAAATGCTTCAATATCGATGGTTTGCCGTCTAATGAAAATTTTTGAATCATAATAATTATTTCATTCATTTAAAAATCATAAAAGTACCCAAATTTCAAATATTTTATGTCTCTAATGATCGATCTCTATGTCCACAATGCAATGTTCAATTTTTTTAAAAATTCAAAACATATCCAAATTTCTGTGTATGCATTTAAAAATGGATCTTAGTCCACAATGAGATGTTTAAACATTTTTTTAAATCTTCAAAGTATCCCAATTTCGATGTCTTATGAGTTTAATAATAGGTCATAGTGTTAACGATACAATATTTCAAATGGTTTTTGAAAATCAGCAAAGTGTCCGAACTTTGATGGTTTATGCGTCTAATGATGGATCTTGGTCTCCACAATAAAATGCTCAAAATTTGTTTAAAAATTCTAAGAATGTTCCAACTTCTATGATTTATACTTTCTTATATTGTTTAAGATTTAGTAATTACAGTATATTAACAAATCCACACACGTTGACTGATTTGAACCAAACTTTTACACAAATATTGTTTAAGATTTAAGAAAGGTCACTGGTATTATTTGAAACCTCCATCTCCTTCTTGGTTTTTGAATCATATTTGTTTTGACGGTGGTGTCGATGGTGATAGCGATAGTGACAATGATGGTGATGATAATAGTGATGGTGATATTGATGGTGATGGTTTTGGTGATGGTCGGGTAATGTTATGATGTTATGATGGTTTGATCGTATGATGGTATGATGGTACGACGGTGTAATGGCATAATGGTATGATGGTAAGAGGGTATTGTGGTATAGTGGTATGATGAAATGGTTTAACGGTATAATGTCATGATGGTGTAATGGTATAATGGAATAATGGTGTAATGGAATGATTATTTAAGGTTATGATGGTATGAAGGTACGTATGCTGGTATGGTTGTATGTTTCTATTATGGTATGATGGTGAATGGAGTTTGAGTTGGGCTTAGGGAAAAAAGTTCAGTCAGCGATTAATTTTGGCGTCAAATTTAAGGTTTAGTAGGAGGTTAGATTGAGTTGCACAAATAGTTAGTTTTGTCTTTTACGTAGTTCGTATACGTGTCGTTTTGTAAAATTAATTTGTGAAATATTTTTGTTTTTATAAATTTTAAAGTAACAGTAAACGTCTAAACCAAGAGCTAGAATTCTAATATATAAACACAGTATTCCAGCAAGAAGATTTCCGATTATGAGGATTTTCGCTAAGTCTGTGGACCGATTAAGGATCAAGGGAAATCATAAAAGAAACTAACATGTAGATAAGTAAGATAAGTTATTAGTTAAAGCAGCAGGATTGTCTTTGATACTAATTGCTGAACGTCCAGCTTTTATTTTTTGTTTTTTAAGTTGTCCACGTTTATTTGTATGCTCAGTTATGAATGAGCTGATGCTCAAAACAGGGTGTACCGGATTACTTAAATTAAATAACTACATAAATTTCAGTTCAAACATGCACGTAGGTGGAGGAATCGAGTTAATTTTGGGATTGGATTGGCCATAAAGTATGGAGTTGAGGAGAGGGTTTAACGAGTTGTTCGGCTGGGAAATTATTTTAGGGTTTATTTGAAAGTTGATTTGTGATTGATTTGCTGATTGAATTGAGGGTTAGAGTTGGTGGTTAATTTGGCGATTGCGTTTAGCAGTGTTTTCCGATAGGTTTGCAAGTTGAGTTGTGGCTTTCGTTATGCTTATTGTACTTCTACAACCCTTGTTTTATATGAGATTTTTAAGACCTTCATCACTTTTGCTTTTATCCGGTATTCCTCAGGGTTCAATCTTAGAACCCTTATTTTGAATGAATTGTCTTATCTTGTAAAGATTGTCTCTTTATACAAAACTGGATCATGATATAGATGTTTTTTTACATACAAGCGGCGTGTTATATATGTCTTCTAATTTTTAGACTTAATGGTGTTTCACTTGATTCCGTTGAATCTGTTAAAACTTCTCCTTTATCCTGGTTTGATGACTCATTGAACTTCAGTCAACAGGTTTGTTTTTCATTTAGTGGGTTTTATTACTTCAGTCCAAATGGATCAAACTATTGACATCCTGTCCAAAAAGACCAACAATTTTGTTGGTCCAAAACCACTTTTCTCGACGTTTCGAAACTACCTGGGTGCCAAAAAAACTAACCAAACAAAATATTCGTCCGTCTATCTGGATGACATGTCGAGAACGGCTTTTCCAATTTTAAATTTGTTTTTCGCCAATCTGTTAGGAATTATTTGTATGTTGAATTGACGGTTGAATTAGAGTTCGCTTGAGTTGGTTCATGTACGCATATTATTTTCAAGAGTGCGGCTGGGTTTTAGGAGATTTTATACAATATTGAAAAGTAAAAGCTTTTAAAATAGTAATTTGAAAATAGTAATTTGAAAAATCATCCTATTGATCGATAATTGTTTATGTTACGCCTAATTAAACATTTTATTTTAATTTTGATAATGGAAACCTATAATTTATGATTCCCTAAAAAAACAATTTATTTAAGGTAATTGTAACGGGTTTTTTTTTATATACCAAAGAGACACCGCCACAAAATATCATTTCTAAATTTTCGATACGGCCATTTAAAATTTCTTGCCTTCTACGCATTTTACCAAGGCAAAATAACTGGTTTAACAACGTACCGATACAACCATAAACGTGGTCAACTCGAGAAATCGTTCTTTAGCCTAGCGTACATTATTTTTATTGCCATCTACATAATTTACGGAGGTATCGCATTTCGTGTTAAAGTAAATAAACCTAATGCAGCCGATTCCACCAGTTTAACATTGTTAACATTTGTTACTAAAATACTAATAGATATACCATTAAATGTGGCAAGTTATTTAATTGTCTGGTTTTTCACCGATCAAAAAATCATTCCAATCAATAAAGTTTTACGTTTAAATCGCACTGTTGTGAGTCAAGTGGGTACAAAATATGAAACCCGATTAAAACATGATTATTTCATATTAAATTTTAATAACGTCACTTTACCGTACATTATTATATTTGGTGCTGGGACCAGTATTTTAACTGTATATAGTACCAAAGCAACGCTTAATGATGCCATACTCTATGCAATAGGCTGTTCGTTAAATTATTTTTTGTTGTTGGAAGTTATGTTATGTTTCTTAGACATAAAACATTTATTTGTAATCATAAATTTTGAATTGGAACGAGAGTTGCATGAAACGATACGGAAACAGGTGATAACGGATAAATTACGATACTTGTTTGCATTATACACCAAATTACGTAAAATACTAAAATTAACAATCAAAACATTTACGGTTCAAATCGCAATACGTATATTTGGATTTTATCGTACTGTTCTCTCAATGTTGATGTATCAATTTATATATTTTTTACAAGATCGTAACAATGAACATTTTGAGTTGTTGGGAAAAGGATTGGGTGTTGTCTTATTTGAGATCACTCAGTTGTATATTTTTGTTAAGTTGACCCAAAGTATGGTACATGCGGAGATATGTACACGGACGATGTTGAATGAATTTAATATATGTAATTATTCTAATCCTATGCTGAACGAACCGGTAAGTGAGATTAATAAAATTAATACATTTTTGTTTAACTACTATTCACTGCAAGAATTATCTTCCGTTAGTCAAAATCCAGTAAAAATACATTATGTCAAACCACCGACTCCGTCGAGTTCAGTCGCAATCATGTCATAGGACGCAACGTGCTTTTGGGAGGTATACACAGTTATTCAGTATCAAGGTCCATTCTAGAAATGAGGTTCGCTATCTAGTACTAAATACTAATAAGTTTATAAAAATTTTCTTCCGTTGAATCATTAAGAATGTGGAATAGGATAACGATAGGGCTTTTCCAGCGAGTTATGGTTCTTGTTTGTGAACTTATTGTACATACAAATATATTATTTTTTTTTCCTTTATTTAATATTACAACTGATTTACAAATCATTTAGTAATTTATCTTTCTTAAATGAAGATTCACATTTGACGGGCAGTAGCCCAATGGTTACTCCCGTTTGAATTTACATAGTAATTATTTTTCTCTATCCGAATTAAATACAACTGCCCAATTCCAAAGGTTTCTGCCTTTGAAGTCTTCTTACTGCATTGGTGGTATCCAACAAACTTCGTATGTCTGCATTTTAGTGCCGAGATATCCGCTGAATGTGTTTCTTCGCATGATTTTGTATTTCTTCACTTTCATATTCCATATTTAAGTCCCTATGGAGGTTATCATTTCTAATGTACCATGGTGCGTTTACAATGCCACGCAGCACTTTGTTTTGAAAACATTGAATCATTTGTACATTTGTCTTCTTGGTACAACCCCAAAGTTGAATACCGTAGGTCCATACTGGTTTAAGTATTTGCTGGTATAATAGCAATTTGTTATGTATTGTAAGCTCAGAGTTTCTACCTATTAGCCAATACATTTTCCTATATTTAATGTTCAATTCTTCTTTTTTCTTTTTAACATGCTCTTTCCATCTAAGCTTGCAATCGAGAGTCATGCCGAGGTATTTGGCTGTATTTCCATTTGGAACCGGCCTTGAATTAAGTTTCACTGGAATCCAGTTAACTTTCTGATTTGTGAAGTTTACGTGAACCGACTTTGCTTCGTTTAGGCTAATGCGCCATTTCTTTGTCCAACTACTCACTGTGTCGGTTGCTTTTTGAAGTTTGGTCGTTGCTTCTGATATACACTTTCCAGTAGCCAGAATAGCTGTATCGTCCGCAAATGTTGCTATAGTGGCACCTTCTGTATTTGGCATATCTCTGGTGTACAGGATGTACAATATAGGACACAGTACGCTACCCTGAGGTATGCCTGCTGATATTCTCTTTAGTTCAGAGTACTCTTGGTTATATTTTACACGGAAATGTCGGTCTGCGATATAAGCCGTTTCTTTGCCGTTTCTCTCTAACTAACTCCCTGACCTCAATAGGATAATTTTGATTCCTACGGGATTCGGTGTGACTAGCAGGAGAACTTTCCCATGCTGCTTGTTGAATAGTACTGTTAAATACCTCTAGTTCGTCTTCCAACTGTACCGGTGTTTTAATCGGCACTCGTAGATTTGTTTGCATTTCAATTAGTTCTTGGAATAGGTCCCAGTTAGTTCTATTATTTGTTAATTTAGGCAGGTTATCCTTATTAATTATCATTGTGCTGAGTGTCATGATAACAGGTGTATGATCGGAATATATCCCTTCGCTGTTTGCGATGCCCATGTAATCCTCGAAGATCCCTTTCGTTACATAAAAATCAAGGAGATCTGGTATTTTATTTATATCAGCAGGCCAGTATGTTGGTTTACCTCCAGAATGGAACTCGCAGTTATTTATTCGTCCGGCTTCGAATAGCTCTTTTCCTTTATGGGTTGTAAGTCTTGATCCCCAATAGGTGTTTTTTGCATTAAAGTCACCACCAATAATAAAATTGGATCCTAGTGATCTAAAGAGTCTATTATAATCTTCTTTGTTTAGATTATAGCGTGGAGGGCAGTAGATAGAGGAAATACTGTATTCATTATTATTGTTAGTTTCAACTTTTATGGTTTTAACTTGCATACTTTCCTCTTCTATACTAGGTTCTTCATAGTGTTTGAGACTCTTTTTCACTATTACTGTTGATCCTCCTCTGGGTTTTCCTCCTGGGTGAACAGCATGGTAACATTCATAATCACGTATTTTAATAAATGATGTTTTTGTCAAATGGCTCTCCGATATAAGGCAGATATCAATTTTTTCTAAATTTAGAAAAATTTCTAGCTCTGGAACATGTTGCGCTAGTCCGTTCGCGTTCCAGGTGACAATTCTTAATGATCTGCTCATTTTAGTATATGAGGGCTGTTGCCTCGTTCAAGGTTTGATGCATATCTAGACGCTTATATAAAGCTTCTAGACCACGTTCTTGCTTTGCTAGCCTTATATTTATGGCTTCTATCGACAAATCCTTTCAAGGGGATTATCATTCGTAGCATTAGATGATTGCTGTACAATTTGTGAATGACTTTTCCGCTCTGTACCAATACCTGGTGGTTTTGGCTCCGCTTGGGTTTTAGTTGGTTTCTATTCTCTGGTAACCCTAGGGTTTTGAGGAAACTGATGCGTTTTGTTTCTTAGTCTTTGAAGTTCTTTGGCTACATCACAGCCTCTATAATTTGCAGGATGATGCCCTTTACAGTTTATACATTTTGCAGGGGTGTTTCTACTTTCTGTACACTCTTTCGCGTTGTGTTTTCCAGCACATTTTACGCATCTTGGCTCCCGTCTGCAATAATTTTGCGTGTGATTGAAACCTTGGCATTTTTTGCATTGAGGTATTTGCCTCGTGTTTTTCTTAAGCGGTTCTATTTTAACCCTTATATTGAGAATTGCTTTGATGTTGAAGATGTTTTCAACTTTCTCCTTTTTGTTAAACGTAAGCATGAAGAGTGGAAGCCCCCTTTTTTTGACTTGATTGTTCTCACCTCTCTCTCGTTTTAGGATGTTTACTGCATCTTCTATTTGCAGATCTCTTGCCTTTAGGTCCTCAATTATGTCCTGCTTCGTACATGTTAAATAAAGGCCTCTGGCCATAACCTTAATTGCGCGTTCGTTTTTATATTCGCATGTGAACCATTCTTTACCTTCCGCATTAAGCTTTGTTGCTAGAGCTCTATATGTATCGGAATCCGGTGTATTGATTTTCCACACGTTATTGTTTAGTGACACTACTCTATATTCCTTAGCTGTCACTGATTTCATTAAAGATTGTATGCTAGCAAATTCTATTATGCCGATTACATTAATTGGCGGAGGCGCCTTTTCTTTCGGTACAACCTTTTGTTGCCGATTTTGTTGCTGTTGCTGGTGAGCTCGTTTGGTATTAGTATCACCAGTTACTAATACATTAGCTTGCGAATGATCTCCAACTTCAGGCGAGAATTCTGCTTTTCGTTTTTTGGTAGGTCTTTTCTTCCTTTTCAGTACCCAATCTGTTTCTCTCATGAGATCCTCTTCATCAGTATGGAACTCATTGTTATAACTGATGTGAGTAATTGTTTCATTATAACAAGTTAGCGGGTTTTCAGAATTCTCCATTGATTTGGGCTTCTTCAATTCTTCATTTTCTTTTTTCAGCTTTTCAATTTCGCTTCTTAGTTGGGTTAAAAGTACCTCTACTTCACTGAGTTTTCGACAGAGTTCAGCGTTTTTGTCTTTCTGCTGATTTGCAGAGTTAGTATGATTGTTTGGTGATCTTAACAACATTGAACTTCTTTCGAATGGGTTTAGCAATGATTGGCTCACCCCAGAATCCATTGAGCCAGCCTCGTAAGAGGGTGGATTAGCCAACTGGGTAGTTGGTTTACCACCTGGGGTATTGTTTCCTTTTTGCGTTGAACTCATTGCTTTAAAACTGGTTATGTATCAACTACCAACCTAACCAGTACAAGTTGGTAGTGGGTCATTGAAGAGAACATCATTTGCTATGTTCTCGGTAGTCGGTTATTCCGCCGTATCTCGGTCGCCAGAGCCTCGTTAGTTAATTAGCAGGAAGTACCACGTGCAGGTGAGGTTGGCATTTGGGCTAGTATATTAAGACCATTTAAATCGGCGCCCCTTACCCCCCGTACATACAAATATGATGTAATAAAAGCTTACATATCATTTGAGGGCATACTAAGGGGCAAGATACACAAATGTCTACACTTCAATTTAACATATACTTAGGAGCAAAATACTTGAACGAGTACAGGAAAAAATTGCCTCTCCATAGAATCAAAACAAGTCAACGTCTCGGAATCCAAGTTTCAGGGCCAAAATAAGTAATCGAATACACCACAAAAATTACCCTTACCCAAGACGGAGTAGATCTGAGTTTTCAACGGAATCTGTACTGAATTTTCGAGGACAGAATTCGTTGTGGGACGTCCCAAATAGGACGCACCTAATAGAAAACTCAGATTTACGATTTGTGGGGATTTTCCCAATTTAGTAATAAATAATCATTACAACGCCATCTTTGCGTCAGCACAAGGAAGTTTGCAGCCTATGTTGTACAATTTAATAGGGTTTTTATAGATAATTTTCTTAAATAAATGTATGGAGGAGGATAAATTCTGAAGCGAAAACAGAAGTATTTAAGCAAGTTTCCTGAATTCTGATTAATGAACATCCAAGATCAATCGATATTTTATTACACCAGAAAGTAACGCCATTGAGAAAATATCAAAATTTAAAATGCATCAAGTGGAAAAAGTCAAATTTAGGAACATAGATGTATTTGACAAAAGTGTGCAAACAAAGTGTAGTGAGCTTATTTTTTAGACCGTTTAGTTATTTGAAGAAATTTTTATTTATTTTAGAACTGGCTAGATAAGTGAAAAATACCGGATAATAAAACTTAAATATGACAGTGATAAAACGTCACATGATGAAATGACTGATTTTCGTTTTTCAGCAAAAATATTTTAGAATAATTCTGGCACGCAGCGCCACAATGGTAATCATTATATGATAATTAATATTTAGCGCCTAAAACCAGTTAGCATCACCACAGTTAAGAGCCATTTACGCCATGCTTGTTTGCACGAAAGAATTTCTATGCGGAAACCACTATAACGCAAAGAAAACAAAACAAACCGTTTAGTCTGGACGAGAGAGCCGATAGACTGAATCTTGGTAGTTTGCAAGAAAGTGCCCTCTTGATAGACGGATATATTTTCCTCACCTTTGCTTCAAACAGAAGAACATTTGTTTGTAGATCGAAAGGAAAACCAGCACTTAAATCTTGTATTACACTAACAATAAAACATAAACAATACATAAACAATAAACAATAAAACAATAAAACAACAAGGAGGATCAGTCATAATTTGAGGTTAGGGTACCTCTTGGTGCGATTTGATCAAAATAGATGATATCCTTAGAAAAGCAAGCTATAGGGAGATTTTGGAGCGGAATGGCATTTCATCTGGAACACAATTAGTAAGTGAAAAATTTGTGTTCTGTAGACCCTGTTGAAGTTAACCGAAAGTTTCCATGTTATTGACATTCAGAGACCCTAGACAACCTAGAGGCTGATTTTATACAAATTTTCTAATGATTTTTGGGTAATCGAATTTTCCGAGATTTCCCACGAGAAAAACAATAAAACATGAAGGAGGATCAGTAATAGTTTTGAATTAGGGTACCTTTGGGTGCGATTTGATCAAAATTGATGATATCCTTAGAAAATAAAGCAATAGGAAAATTTTGGAGCGGAATGCAATTTCATCTGAAGCACGATTATTCTGTGAAAAGTTCGTCTTCTATAGACCCTGTTAAAGTTAGCCGAAAGTTTCCAGCCGAAAGTGAAAAGTCGATAATGCAGATTATGTTATTGACAAATCAGCCTCTAGAGTGTTATGTCTAGAGATGGATTGCATTGATGTGAATTGTCAATAAGTATCGCAGGAAAACAAATCAGTTCAAGTTGCCCGTGGGAAATCTCGGAAAATTCGATTTTTAAATTTTTTTTAGAAAATTCGTATAAAATCAGCCTCTAGAGTGTTATGTGTGGAGATGGATTGCAATGATGAGATTTGTCAATAGCTATCGCAGGAGAAAAATTCAGTTCAAGTTTTAAGTGGGAAATCTCGGAAAATTCCAAAACGTTTCTAGCCAAATGTAAAAAATGGATGAATAAAATCAGCCTCTAAAGTGTTATGTCTGGAGATGAATTGCATTGATATGACTTGTCGATAGCTATCGCAGGAAAAAAATTCAGTTCAAGTTTTCCGTTGGAAATTTCTGAAAATTCGATTTTTCCAAAATCATTAGACACTCTAGAGGCTGATTTTATATAAATTTTCTAATAATTTTTGGAAAGTCCAATTTTTCGAGATTTCCCACGGGAAACTTGAACTGAATTTTTTTCCTGCGATAGCTTTTGACAAGTCACTTCGAAGCAATCCATCTCCAGGCTGATTTATTTTCGGCTGGAATGTCAATAGCATAATCTGCATTATTGACTTTTTACTTTCGGCTGCGATTAGGCAATCTGCATTACCTTAAGTTTTTTATCTTTTGGTGGACTAAAACAATTTGCATTATCGACTTTTCAATTTCGCCTGGCAACTTTCGGCTAACTTTAACAGTATGTTCTATAGTACGATAATGATCCAAAATACAATATCAAGATATGCCGTGAGTATTTAGAACAACTGGAGCACAGAGGGAAAATTGTTATAATGAAATGGCCATCCCAGACATAATTCCATTTATTTAATTAAATGTAAATAAAAATTAACTGCTTTTAATTAAAAAGGCAATCATAGCTCAATTGCAACTACCCAAATAGAAAATTTGGAGCTTTTTATTAAAAACAAAAAAAACCTTCTGCCGCGAGGATCGAATTCAAATTTTCTATGTGGATGGTTGCTTATGAGTTATGATTGAGCTTTTTTAATTAAAAAAAGTTAATTTTTATATACCAGGTCAGCAGAAATTTAAAAAAAACTTTTTTTTTTTTTTTCATCAAAAATCGCAAATAATTTTGTCATTTTATCAGGCGAACAGAAACTACAAGAAGGTAGAATTGTCAGCAATACGACTTTATTTTGTATGTTCAAGTGTCACATAACTTGAAGTGGCACGCTTTGATACAAAATAATGTCACGTTAATGACAATTATGTTGTGTTTTAAATTTTGTTCGCCTGGTAAAATAACAAAAAATTTTATGCGATTTTTGTGGGATTTTATCAGTATTTAAACGAAAAATTGAGCAGTATTTACATAGAGATGAGTGGATGGGTGGTAAGATGAAGGAGTGATGTGCGAAAGGTCTTGAGTTCGATTCTTAAACTTCCGATTTTTTTTTTTTAGCGATCTCGATCTCGATCGGGATAATCTTCTCGGATTATTCCCAATTCACAATTTTTCATTTAAAAAACAAAGTTTTTCGTTGGCTTAGAGGTTGGACTCGAAACTGCAGACCTTCGTCACTCCAATCCATCACCTTACTACCTCGGCTACCACACCATATATATTTTAATATAAATTTGTTTGTTTTATGCAATAGTGTAGGGCAAAATAAATATGTCGATAATATGTGGATAAGGTGACATCTCTATTAGGGCAAACGTACTACAATTAGTACAAAGTTTTCCTGCTACGTGCTGAAATATTTGCTTTAGCTTAAAAGAGGGCGTGTGTGTTGTACTTTTGTGCAAAATGTCTGAGGTTCGATTTTAAAAACTTTAACTGTTTTTTGTTTTGTAAATAATTACTTAACATTATTATTGCATTCAAATTCAAAAAATAATTTTTTTTGTTCGAATTTTTTCCCGTTTTTGTTTTTGTGATTCGCGCACAATATCGGAAGGAAATTCAAAAAACTTATTTTTATATCATTTTTTAATTTTTCACACACAGTACGTTGCCTAGGATTGAACTCGGTATCTTGCATTCTAAATCATTTCGTGCTTCTCCTTCTGCCATCACATGTTATGTGAGTTAGACTAAATGTTTTCGTTTTACGCAATTAAAATATAAAAACAATGACAACGTTGTTAGATCGATGGCAACAAAAATATTTCAACTTACCTATATCGCCATTTCTCAAAATTCTCAAATAAGTTCGAAATAAAAATGCGGTTAGAACATGTTAATGAGCTTAGGGCTGTTGAAATAATAGTTGTAACGTCTCAAAAACTTATTGTTTGGTGTTAACCACCTTTTGCTTAACAACAGCTAAGAGTGGGAAATTTAATTGTTTGCAAAATAATAAACGTTTTCATAGCAGCAGAGTCCTATATCTGGATTCTCGTTTCTAAAAATGTCAAGTCCTTCTAATATGAATTTTATTGCTTTGTCCAGGCTTCTCATTGTATAAATTTGTGAATTGAAATTAATGACCAACGCTATAGCCCACAAAAACGGACATTGCGTGCCGAACGATTTTAAGCTTGCCTTTTTTTAATTTAAAACAATTTTGAATCAGTTTACGATTTTATTACAAAGTTTTATTATTTGATTTATAATTAATTTATTTAGCGTTTTATTAAGGTTTTTATAAATTGTAGTACACAACAGAACTGAATTTTATTTATAATCTAAAACAAATTGACGGTTTACGTACTTTTTAATATTTGATTTTAATACAGGGATGTATAATATTAATTACTAGTAATATTTGCTATAGCTAGCTGCTCAAATTAAAAGTTGTCTATTAAAGAACATCTTTTGATTAACTTTTATTTCAAAATTTTAAAAAATATGTAATATTTACATATAACATGTTTTTTTTTCATTTTCATTTATGTAAAACTAATCAATGTTTTTTTTATTAATAATAATAATAAATTTATAATTTAACAATATACCTACCTAGTAATAATAATAATAATAATAATAACAACAACAATTCTGTAAAAATAAAAGTGATCTATGCTTATCATTTGTAAATTAATATAAATTAGTTAATTTTCTATTAAGAAATCATGATTTTTATACTTTTTTTTAATCTTCGAAACATATTAAAAATCATTTAATTAAATAAATAGAATTATGTCTATTAGTCGGTTTCGTTGAATTACTGTTCGTAAATACTAATATACTTTTCGTGTTAATCGAAACACAATTAAAATGGTCTAACCACCGGCAGCATATAAGAAATTACATGAATTAATTAACATTCAACAAAAAAATTATTAAAAAGTAAAAATTAGCTTACACACAGAGCAGTGTGAATATCGTGAAGAAGAAAAAAATTGTAAGAGAATTTATCTGTATTAGTATGATTCGCTAGTACATAACGCACAGTACATTTTGTATATATAAAATGTAAATTGTGGTATAATGAGTCCAGTCGCCGAGGCCTTATGAGAATATTGATTTTTTCATAATCAAAAGCTCATCAGTTCGAAACTGGATTGAATTCTCTTACAATCTGCGAAACATATTAAAAATCATTTGACATAAATATCTAAAAATCTTAACTTCTGAAAATAAAAATTCTATAAACCTTAAATTCCACCACAAAATCTAAACTAAAATTATTAAATTAAAAGCAATTTGGAAATTTGAGGACGAATGAATAAAATTCTTAAAACCTTGTAACTCAGAAAGCTATAAATCTATAATTCTGACGCAAAAGTCAAACAGTCACCTTAAAATCTAAAATTATAAATCCGCAAATTTCAAAAC
This sequence comes from Tipula vernalis, assembly GCA_958295665.1. Classification (NCBI taxonomy): domain Eukaryota; kingdom Metazoa; phylum Arthropoda; class Insecta; order Diptera; family Tipulidae; genus Tipula; species Tipula vernalis. The sequence continues at coordinate 39,104,650 of OY282559.1, forward strand.
ACAGAAACCTGAACATCTTACAATTTTAAAATTCAAAAGCATGAAAATCCTAAAAGTCTAAAATCTCAACATATACTTGAAAGAAACAAAAAATTGTAAATTCTCGAAATTTCGAAACTAAAAATATAAAACTTTATAAATATTAAAACCTCAAAGCTTACAAATCTAGACACGCTACAAATTAGATAAAAGCTTTGAGAATTTTTATTTCAATTTATTTTACCAAGGAACCAAATATTTTGTACTATAAAGCCAAAATGTATGTAATGTATGAGAAAAAATGTTTGGTCATGTTTCAATTCAAGTACAAATATTCTAAATACCTAACACTAATTGTATATTCGATTATGAAGGTCAGCGGTTCAGCGAAATCAATAAAAACTCAGCGTATTTAAAACTTATGCCACTGATAATTTTTTTTTTGTTTATATTCGTTTGCCAACGTGTTGAGAACGCAATGCAGAATCCAAGCAAAATTGTGCTGGTGCCGGAAAATGTTTGCGAATTGTTGAAAATGTAAGTAAATTAATTGATTATTATCCACTGCTTAGCGTACAAAAGGCCAATCTAATTAAAAAAAGCATTCGTTGTAGTACAACAAATATTTGAAATGTGCCGCATCACCAATTACACATTATACTACTGAAAAAATAACAAATTAAATTTTAATATTAATTAAAAGTAGAAAAATATTAATTAAATATCGGTCAGTCGTTCAACAACCACCGTACAATGATTTCTATAAAATATTGGTACAAATATTTATTGTACCTACTATTTTATGTATACCTCGTATTAAAACTCGCTGGCCTCATACCATACAGTTACAATTCAAAAATTAAACGATTTAATATTTCACCAATCGGAATACTATATGGTTTGGCTTTCAGTATATATCTGAGTAAGGAACTTAATCGAATACGACTCGAAAAATATTATCAAATGGCTGATAATATTAAACCACTTGTTCAACATGGAAATGTATATTACATGCGGGTTTGTGAATGGTGTATATATTTAATAATTCGTTTTGTCGCTCTAACGCGAGGTTCTAGTAAAATTCGTTTTCTTAATCGATTGAAGAAATTTAATCGGGTGGTTTTCTATTGCCTGCAAAACAAATATGAACATCTCAGTTTTAAATACTTTTTTATAATTATTTTTAAGGAAGTGATTCTTATACTAGTAATTATTTTATTCAATTTAATGATTCTTCATGTGCTTTATCCTAAAGGAAGCACATTTTATGAACTATTTGTGCTTTTAATTCACGAAACTACATTCCAGTATATATCGGCTGAATATTATGTAATACTTGTGAATTTATTATATATGCGGGAATGCTTAAACTATGAACTAATCTCAGTGTTGAATGATATTATGGGGTATGATGGTAGCTCGGTAACAAAATTGAACGAACTACATGATAGACTCAACTACATAATATATTTACACTCTAAACTACGTAAAAGGACATTCGAAGTGATAAAAATAAATCAAACTCAAATATTGATGTTAATCGCCAAGACCTACATTACGAATTTAATTTATTTTACTATGCAAATGATATTCCTCGTAACGTCGAATGTGTCAGCTGGATATAGTATAATTCAAACGATATTCATAAATATGTTTTTGATTCCAGCCCATTTTTATTTATTCATACAAATATGTCAATTTGTGTATAATGCTGACGACCGTATTGGTAAAATATGCGCAGGATTTGGTGATCTCAAAAGATCGGATCAATGTTTTTGTAGAACTGTAAGTATTTAAAGCAGCATGTTGACTAAATTATCTAGGTTAATAATAAAAAATTTAATAACCTGGTTTATAATAATTATACAAAATTGTTCAGTGCTAAATTGGTTTTTAAAAAAATCGAACGTTACAGCTTCTCATACAAAATAAATAATATTAAACTAACTACATATGGTATATCGCATCGCACTGGATTAATTAGAATGTGGATATAAAATGCCAAAGCTTCTTTACTCAAAAGTAAATAAAACTTTGCCAAACTAGTACAAAAGCACGAATATAGCTTTCGTCAAGCTTCAAAAGTTAATACTACCTCTGGATAAAGTCACAGTTTAGGAATAAAGCGCGGCCACAAAAACTTTCTAAATATTTAGATTTGAAAACAACAATGTTTTACTTGAGCTTTGATGTGAATCAGATCTTTCAATATAAGTCAATTACTGAAATCTGATTATTTAAACAGCTAGATAAAATATATCAATTGTTCGCAGTTTTTACTTATACTAAACTTAAAAGCTCCAAAAGCTTTATACAAATTTTTATATAAGATATTATGAGACTGCTAACACAGACTTACATTTAATATACGTCAAGTTCACCGTTTTTCAAATTAGAAAAATTAATTTGATTTTTTTTATATTTGACAACAACAACATCTCATATATAGGATTTTGCCAGAACCAACTTCTGATACTGTAATAAATAGAAGCATATGATAAAACATGTGTTTAATAATAAGCCAAACATATTCGTGATTTAACTTTAAGTTATTTTATTCTTAAAAGCTCTTAAAGCTCTCTACACATTTTTATAACCCATTTGATAAAACTGTATCTCGTATAGCTAGTGTTTTTATTTTTTTTTTATTTTTAATTTTTTTTATTAGGCTTGGCTCCTACATAAAAAAGGAGGCGTATTGCCGAAACTCCAAATTTATAATTTTCTGTTTACATTTTTTTAAATTAAATATTTAATTTAACCTAATATTTTCCTTACTCTTTAACAGAACCGGATAATCCCTTCACATATTCTGTCGGCTAGTTGTTATTTCGTATTAATTTGCTATGGCTACTGCCACTCATCCTGGTAAATTCATAAATTTCCTTATAAGCCAAAAAACCACCCTCATTCATTAAATCACTCAGATTTCTTGCATTCCGAAGCATGTTGAACTTTGATCTACATTGGCTATATCTCGGGCAAGCCAATATGATATGTTCAACATCCTCCACACTTCCACAAAACTCACAATCTTTATTCTCACTCAAATGACGTTTCCACAAGCATTTCTTGCAGTTTCTATAGTTAAACCTAATTCTCTCAACCGTTCGCAACATTCGTGTATCTCCTTTGAGCTTCTTAAAGAACATAATTCTCAAAGGAGTACCACGGAGCACTCTGTACTTCATTCCTTTCGTTAGACTTTTCTCGTTAAACTCATTCTCCTATTTTCGCCACAGATTCATCTGAAACATTTGAAGTACCTTTCTTGCATCCTTCCTTTCGTACTCCTGAAACATGACATTCAATGTACTCTTTTTTGCTAACATATTGGCTCTTTCATTCTCTTCGATCTGTTCGAATTGTTCAATTGTTTAGTCAATTTTGGAAGTGTTTCAATTTTCTATTTGTAAATTTGAAAACCAAAAGTCTTATAAATTATAATGATAATCATAACATTATGATAAAGGACAAATTAGAAAATTAAAGTCAAATGTGGTTTAAATAGCCAGTGCTTGAAATCGGACTTTTTACAATGTTAAGAAAGTTAATCAATTTGTATAAGGTTTTGCCTTATTCTAAACTTAAAAGCATTTTAACTTTATATCCTTTTATATAACTGGTTTCATATTACTATTAGCACAGTTTGACAGTTGTTAATGTTTGTTATTTTAGAAAGTATTGGGAATGTAAAATTATTAAAAACATATTTTCGTCTAATATTGCATTTTAACAACAACAACATTATGAATCTGGATTAATTATAAATTTAAAGTAAAATTGTTTTTTAAAACCGGAGTTAATTTACTTAAAGTTGATTTGTTATTAAATTTTAATTTAAAAGCTTTCAAAGCTATGTACACATTTATATAATTAATGAAATATTACTATTAATACCACCGCTACACTACAACCACATTCTATATAACATTTTGACAACAACAACATCTAATACTAGATTAATTAGGAATTTGAAGCATAATGGGAATTTTCAAACATCCAAAACCTGAAATTAAATTATTTAAAATGCTTTACAAGTCAATTTAATCATGGTCGGTTTTTTAATAATTCAAAACGTAAAAGCTTCAATCGCTTTGGACAGGTTTAATATCATTCTTAACCTAGCCTCACAAAAACAAATTGTAATGGATTATCTAAGAATTTGATGTAGAATGAATGTGAGTATATGTAATTGATACGGAAGCACTTAAGAGGATCTTCAAACAAGGATCCTTAAAATCTGTAAAAGGCGGTTTAGTAGTCAATTAAAAAAAATATAAAATAAAAATTACTAACCCAAATTTATAAACTAGTTAATTCTTGTTTCTAGTCTAAATTAAGGGCGGTTTACGGTTGGAAGCCAAAAGAATAATGAAAACTTATAGGAATACATACATTTATAAAATTGGCGATTTAATTAAACAAAAAATAGATTGCATTGAAAAATTGGTATTTGGCCCAAATTGGCTTGCTAGTCGAGAGTTGACGTCAGAAAACCAACACAACATTGTTTATTAATAACCAGTTTGTTAATAGTGCTTATTCTATCTATACCAAATTCAGCCTTAAACATTCGCACACAAATTTTGTAGCAGCAAATTTCTCGCAGAGTCTTAATTAGAAAGGTATTTGATTATATAAATTATATGATTAAAAAATGGTAGAGCTTTTTCGCTGTAAAGTACCTAAAGCTCTGAACAATTTTAATAAATAATGGAATAATAATTCTAATACAACATAATAGTAGCTCGTATATCAGCTCGAATTATTAAAGCTTTTGTAAAGCTTTAAGAGTTCACATAAGTTTAGTCACCAAAATAAATTAACTAATCTTTAACCAGTCACAATTTAAGAATAAAGCACCGGTGTGAAGTATTTCACACAAAGTGTAGCTACACAAATTAACAAAAAGTGTTAGAGTACTAAAAAAGTGTAGGCCTACATAAAAAGTGTAAATAAAAAGTAGAACCAGGTATGGGGCGATATTACTATAAAGTGAACAGGTCAAGCTATCCGAATCAATTTGTCTTATTAAAATAAAAAGGGTTGGGTATGTTCGACGTCATTTTGAAAATAGTGAAAATCCCGAAACCTATTGATAGAGGTATCAACCATCGTAATTGGACCATTTTAGATTTTTGCCGCCCAAAAACTTGTGGGCTATACCACAGTTAATTTTCAATAAAATTGAATTTTCTAAGAAATGTTTAGAAATAATCGAGCAATCAAAATGAAAATTGTTACAGCAATTACAGTTCCCGAAACCTATTGACAGAGGTATCAACCATCGTAATCAGACCATTTTAGATTTTTGCCGCCCAAAAACATGTGGGCTATAGCACAGATAATTTTCAATAAAATTGAATTTTCTAAGAAATGTTTAGAAATATTCAAGCAATCAAAATGAAAATTGTCACAGCAATTACAGGTCCCGAAACCTATTGATAGAGGTATCAACCATCGTAATCGGAGCATTTTAGATTTTTGCCGCCCAAAAACTTGTGGGCTATAACACAGTAAATTTTCAATAAAATTGAATTTTCAAAGAAATGTTAAGAAATAATCGAGCAATTAAAATATAAATTGTTACAGCAATTACAGGTCCCGAAACCTATTGTTAGAGGTATCAATATTTTGCCGCCAAAAAACTTGTGGGCTATAGCACAGTTAATTTTCAATAAAATTGAATTTTCTAAGAAATGTTTAGAAATAATCGAGCAATCAAAATGAAAATTGTCACAGCAATTACAGGTCCCGAAACCTATTGATTGAGGTGTCAACCATCGTAATCGGACCATTTTAGATTTTTGCCGCCCAAAAACTTGTGGGCTATAAATTTTCAATAAAATTGAATTTTCTAAGAAATGTTTAGAAATAATCGAGCGCAATCAAAATGAAAATTGTCACGCAATTACAGGTTCCGAAACCTATTGATTGAGGTATCAACCATCGTAATCGAACCATTTTAGATTTTTGCCGCCCAAAAACTTGTGGGCTATAGCACAGTTAATTTTCAATAAAATTGAATTTTCAAAGAAATGTTTAGAAATAATCGAGCAATCAAAATGAAAATTGTCACAGCAATTACAGGTCCCAAAACCTATTAATTGAGGTGTCAACCATCGTAATCGGACCATTTTAGATTTGTGCCGCCCAAAAACTTGTGGGCTATAAATTTTCAATAAAATTGAATTTTCTAAGAAATGTTTAGAAATAATCGAGCAATCAAAATGAAAATTGTCCTAGCAATAAAAGGTCCCGAAACTTATTGATAGAGGTATCAACCATCGTAATCGGACCATTTTAGATTTTTGCCGCCCAAAAACTTGTGGGCTATAGCACAGTTAATTTTCAATAAAATTGAATTTTCTAAGAAATGTTTAGAAATAATCGAGCAATCAAAATGAAAATTGTCACAGAAATTACAGGTCCCGAAACCTATTGATAGAGGTATCAACCATCGTAATCGGACCATTTTAGATTTTTGCCGCCCAAAAACTTGTGGGCTATAGCACAGTTGATTTTCAATTAAATTAAATTTTCTAAGAAATGTTTAGAAATAATCGAGCAATCAAAATGGAAACTGTCACAGCAATTATAGGTCCCGAAACCTATTGACAGAGGTATCAACCATCGTAATCATACCATTTTATATTCTTGCCGCCCAAAAACTTGTGGGCTATAGCACAGTAAATTTTCAATAAAATTGAATTTTCTAAGAAATGTTTAGAAATAATCGAGCAATCAAAATGAAAATTGTCACAGCAATAAAGGGTCCCAAAACCTATTGATAGAGGTATCAACCATCGTAATCGGACCATTTTAGATTTTTGCCGCCCAAAAACTTGTGGGCTATAGCACAGTTAATTTTCAATAAAATTGAATAATCTAAGAAATGTTTAGAAATAATCGAGTAATTAAAATGAAAATTGTCACAGCAATTACAGGTCCCGAAACCTATTGATAGAAGTATCAACCATCGTAATCGGACCATTTTAGATTTTGGCCGCCCTAAAACTTGTGGGCTATAGCACAGTTAATTTTCAATAAATCTGAATTTTCTAAGATATGTTTGGAAATAATCGAGCAACCAAAATGAAAATTGACACATTTTTGTAAATTGTCATAGTGTAGTATCAGGTCTCGACAGTTTATTTGATTTTCACAATTTTCGAGCAATTAATATGAAAATTGTCATAGCAATTACAGGTCCCGAAACCTATTTATTGAGGTATCAACCATCGTAATCGGACCATTTTAGATTTTTGCCGCCCAAAAACTTGTGGGCTATAGCACAGTTAATTTTCAATAAAATTTAATTTTCTAAGAAATGTTTAGAAATAATCGAGCAATCAAAATAAAAATTGTCACAGCAATTACAGGTCCCGAAACCTATTGATCGAGTTATCAACCATCGTAATCGGACCATTTTAGATTTTTGCCGCCCAAAAACTTGTGGGCTATAGCACAGTAAATTTTCAATAAATATGAATAACCAAAGAAATGTTTAGAAATAATCGAGCAATCAAAATGAAAATTGTCACAGAAATTACAGGTCCCGAAACTTATTGGTAGAAGTATCAACCATCGTAATCGGACCATTTTAGATTTTTGCCGCCCAAAAACATGTGGGCTATAACACAGTTAATTTTTAAAAAAATTGAATAATCTAAGAAATGTTTAGAAATAATCGAGCAATCAAAATGATAATTGTCACAGCAATTACAGGTCCCGAAACCTATTGATCGAGTTATCAGCCATCGTAATCGGACCATTTTATATTTTTGCCGCCCAAAAACTTGTGGGCTATAGCACAGTAAATTTTCAATAAATATGAATAACCTAAGAAATGTTTAGAAATAATCGAGCAATCAAAATGAAAATTTTCACAGCAATTACAGGTTCCGAAACCTATTGATAGAGGTATCCACCATCGTAATCGGACCATTTTAGATTTTTGCCGCCCAAAAACTTGTGGGCTATAACACAGTTAATTTTTAAAAAAATTGAATAATCTAAGAAATGTTTAGAAATAATCGAGCAATCAAAATGATAATTGTCACAGCAATTACAGGTCCCGAAACCTATTGATAGAGGTATCAACCGTCGTAATCGGACATTTTAGATTTTTGCAGCCCAAAAACTTGTGGGCTATAGCACAGTAAATTTTCAATAAATATGAATAACCTAAGAAATGTTTAGAAATAATCGAGCAATCAAAATGAATATTTTCACAGCAATTACAGGTTCCGAAACCTATTGATAGAGGTATCCACCATCGTAATCGGACCATTTTAGATTTTTGCCGCCCAAAAATTTGTGGGCTATAGCATAGTTAATTTTCAATAAAATTGAATAATCTAAGAAACGTTTAGAAATAATCGAGTAATTAAAATGAAAATTGTCACAGCAATTACAGGTCCCGAAACTTATTGATAGAAGTATCAACCATCGTAATCGGACCATTTTAGATTTTGGCCGCCCTAAAACTTGTGGGCTATAGCACAGTTAATTTTCAATAAAATTGAATTTACTAAGATATGTTTGGAAATAATCGAGCAACCAAAATGAAAATTGACACATTTTTGTAAATTGTCATAGTGTATTATCAGGTCTCGACAGTTTATTTGATTTTCACAATTTTCGAGCAATTAATATGAAAATTGTCATAGCAATTACAGGTCCCAAAACCTATTTATTGAGGTATCAACCATCGTAATCGGACCATTTTAGATTTTTGCCGCCCAAAAACTTGTGGGCTATAACACAGTTAATTTTCAATAAAATTGAATTTTCTAAGAAATGTTTAGAAATAATCGAGCAATCAAAATGAAAATTGTCACAGCAATTACAGGTTCCGAAACCTATTGATAGAGGTATCCACCATCGTAATCGGACCATTTTAGATTTTTGCCGCCCAAAAACTTGTGGGTTATAACGCAGTTAATTTTCAATAAAATTGAATAATCTAAGAAATGTTTAGAAATAATCGAGCAACAAAATGATAATTGTCACAGCAATTACAGGTCCCGAAACCTATTGATAGAGGTATCAACCATCGTAATCGGAACATTTTAGATTTTTTCCGCCCGAAAAATTTTTGGGCTATAGAACAGTTAATTTTCAATAAAATTGAATTTTCTAAGAAATGTTTAGAAATAATCGAGCAATCAAAATGAAAATTGTCACAGCAATTACAGGTCCCAAAACATATTGATAGAGGTATCAACCATCGTAATCGAAACATTTTAGATTTTTGCAGCCCAAAAACTTGTGGGCTGTAGCACAGTAAATTTTCAATTATATTGAATTTTCTAAGAAATGTTTAGAAATGATCGGGAAATGAAAATGAAAATTGTCAAAGCAATTACAGGTACCGAAACATATTGACAGAGGTATCAACCATCGTAATCAGACCATTTTAGATTTTTGCCGCCCAAAAATTTGTGGGCTATAGAACAGTTAATTTTCAATAAAATTGAATTTTCTAAGAAATGTTTAGAAAAAATCGAGCAATCAAAATGAAAATTGTCACAGCAATTACAGGTCCCGAAACCTATTGATAGAGGTATCAACCATCGTAATCGGAACATTTTAGATTTTTGCCGCCCACAAACTTGTGGGCTGTAGCACAGTTAGTTTTTAATAAAATTGAATTTTCTAAGAAATGTTTAGAAATGATCGGGAAATGAAAATGAAAATTGTCCAAGCAATTACAGGTCCCGAAACATATTGACAGAGGTATCAACCATCGTAATCGGACCATTTTAGATTGTTGCCGCCCAAAAACTTGTGGGCTATAGCACAGTTAATTTTCAATAAATATGAATAATCTAAGAAATGTTTAGAAATTTCGAGCAATCTAAATAAAAATTGTCACAGAAGTTACAGGTCCCGAAACCTATTGATAGAGGTATCAACCATCGTAATCGGAACATTTTAGATTTTTGCCGCCCAAAAACATGTGGGCTATAGCACAGTTAATTTTCAATAAAATTGAATTTTCTAAGAAATGTTTAGAAATAATCGAGCAATCAAAATGAAAATTGTCAAAGCAGTTACAGGTCCCGAAACCTATTGATAGAGGTATCAACCATCGTAATCGGACCATTTTAGATTTTTGCCGCCCAAAAACTTGTGGGCTATAGCACAGTTAATTTTCAATAAAATTGAATTTTCTAAGAAATGTTTAGAAATAATCGAGCAATCAAAATGAAAACTGTCACAGCAGTTACATGTCCCGAAACCTATTGATAGAGGTATCAACCATTGTAATCAGACCATTTTATATTTTTGCCGCCCAAAAACTTGTGGGCTTATCAGTATTTAAGCGAAAAACTGAGTATCAATTATATAGAGATGTGTGGTTGGGTAAGATGAAGGAGTGGTGTGCGAAAGGTTTGGAGTTCGATTCTACAAACTTTGCGACTTTATTTTTTTTAAGCAAAAATTTGATTTTTTTTTTATTTCTACGAATTTTACCAAATTTTTTTTGTAACGTTTTCGAGATCCCGATAATCTTTTCGGATTATTCCCAATTTGACAATTTTTCATCTAAAAACAAATTTTTTCGTTGGCTTTGTTTGGGTTCGAACTCCAGACCTTCTTCACCCCACTCCATCATCTTACTACCTCGGCTATCTGATCATATTCAAGTTAATGTAAATTTGTTTGTTTTATGCAATCAAAACAAATGTGTCTATAATATGTCGATATGGTGACATCTCTGTTAGGGCATATGTACTACATTTAGTACACAGTGTTTCTGCTAAGTGCTGAAATATTTGGTTTTACTTAAAAGAGGGCGTTTTGTACAAAATGACTTAGGCTCGATTTTTTAAATAATTAATTAATCACGTAACATTATTATTGCATTAAAATTTCTAAAAATTATTTTGATTTCTTGAATTTAATTTATGGTAAGAGAGCAGATTAAAACGATTGAGGTTTTTTACCAATTTTTTTTTTTGCAGCTAACTCGATCCCGATAATCTTCTCGAATTTTCCCCATTTTTTTTCATCTAAAAAGAAATTTTTACTTTGGCTTTGCTTGAACTCGAACTCCAGACTTGCATCACTCCAATCCATCACCTTACTATTCTTGTTATAAACAGGATGCACATAAAATTGTCGTTGCTTATTTGCAACTATGTTGGTTTTCGAAATATATTCTTACCTCAAATGTACCTACCATTTTATTTTCGATACCGCATTATATTCTCATCCTGTAACCATTGTAAATTATAAAAATTAAGAATAAAAGTTGTATCCGTATTTTGGTAGAATCGAACTGGAGGATCCATTGCCCTGTAATCCATCACGCTATCACTTTAGGTATCAACTCTTTTTTTTTCTATTTTATTTATTAATTCTAAACGACCAACCTCTAGGCCATTGTCGCCGTTGGTTTGTTACTTTTGTTTTATAATTACAATTGTTACAATAATTTTATTTATTTATTTGTTTATGTAAATCGATATTTATATGGTTTTTAAATTTATACGGTAAAAATAGACTGAAGATATATTTTTGGAGGGGAACTAAATTTGATTGTATTTCCGAATATCCTTTAGGTATTTCAAAACTCTTTCTAAAATATCCCTGTCATCCGCTAGTGCTTGTTTTAGCGATTGCGGAATTTTGAATTTAGTTCTCTGAAGAATAAGGCGCGTACAGCTAATTAGAATATGTCTGACGGTTAGGGGTTCGTTACATAATTCGCAACTAGGTTCCACTGTTCTCAAAAAACGATAGACGTGCGAAATATTAGTATGCTCTATTCTCAAACGGCAAATGATGGTACTATCACGCCTCGCCAAGAGAATTGATGAATCCCATTTTATCGGTTTATCTTTAATTTCGGCCAAGTGGTTGGGAGAATTTATTGACGCCTATCGATTTATTTTGGCTCTCCAAATTGCAGTTAAAGCTGATTTAGCTGAATCAACCCCGGTTGTGGAATTGAATTCAATTACACTTCCTTCGGCAGCACATCTTGCCTCCGAAACAGCCGCTTCGTTACCAGTTATTCCTACATGTCCGGGTACCCACCCGAGTGAAATATCCTTTGTCGAACCTAATAATAAATCCCTGATTTCGCGTACGATTGGATTTTTGATCCGTTTGGTTTTTAAGGCTTCCAATGTAGACAGTGAGTCCGTACAAATCCATTGCGAGCTAGCAGGATGAACACTGGCTATCTTGATAGCCTCGCGCAGAGCCCCGGCTTCCAAAGACATTGTTGACCAATCATTACTCGATCTTACCTTCTTTGGAGCTAATACCATATCGGTGACGGCAAATCCGGCTCCCTTGTTCGATTTTGACCCGTCGGTGTACTGGATGTATGCGTCGGCAGGTAAACTTTTCAGAAATTTTAGGAATTCTGCTTTGTACGCAGAAATGGGGGTGTTAGATTTGGAATATTTGAAAATACTAGTATTAATATTAAGTCCTATGTTTCTCCAGAGGGGATATTGGGTGCAATGAAATGTGTCTCTCGCCGAAATTGAGGGAGGTGTTCTAAAAGCTACCGTAGCTATTCTGACTCCTTCGTTAAGTATAGGATCTAGTAGCGCGAGGGCTGATCTAGAGGCCCCCACGTAAAATTGATATCCATAATCCAGTTTAGATAGTACCAAGCTTTCGAAAACCCGCAAAGGGTGGTTCTATTGCTTTCGAAGTTAATTGCTTTCAAGCATTTTAGCGCGTTCAGAGACTTTTTGCAAGCATTCTTGGTATTATTGATATGAGCTTTCCAAATCAACCGATTGTCCATCGTCATGGACAAAAATTTTTGTGTTTGAATATTTTCTAAAGGATTTCCGTTCAGTGTATAGACCGCCGGTATGCAATTTCGCTTTCGACAGAAATGAATTGATTTGGTCTTGTTGGAGGAAAATTAAAACCCAGTCTCTTTACACAAAAGTTCTAATTTACCTATAATTCGGGCAATCTCTTGTTTCTGAAGTGACTGATTTTGATTCTCGTAAAATACAGTTAAATCATCGGCATATAAGACGAACTTGACTTTGGACCGGAAAAACACATATCTAATCGAGTCAATGGCGGTGAGAAAAAGTGTTACGGCTAAACTAGAACCGGTTGTCACACCGTTTTTCTGTTGGAATACAGCGGACCTGACATGTCCTATAATTACTTGAAAAGTACGATCGTCTAAATAATTCCAGATAAAATGTAATACATTTCCATCTACCATCCATTTTTCTAGTTGCTGTACAATCCTTAAACTCCACACGCTCTCATAAGCTTTCTCTAGATCGAGTCTCCGAATACCTCAACTACGGCCTCTTTTATTATTTGAATTGCGTCCAAGCAGCTTCTGTTCCTTCTAAATCCAAATTGTTCGGGTGTCAATAGTTGATTTTTTTCTAAATACCAAATTAGTCTTCCGTTGACCATACGTTCCATCACCTTAGCGTCATTGTTAACGAGCGAGATTGGGCGGAATTCTGAAGGTGTTCTTGCTTTTGGATTTTTAGGTATCGCAATTACAACAGCTCTTTTCCACTGGTATGGGAAAGTTCTATTGGACCATATGGAGTTACAAATGTTCAAAAGATAGATATAATTGGGAGAAGTTAGATTGGTCAACATTTTGCTCGTAATGAGATTTTCGCCGGGGGCTTTGCTGTTCCCACTTTTGAGGGCAACGCTGAGCTCAATCACAATAAAAGGAGCGTTTAACTCCATTGTACCATTTCTCTGGCTTAAAATGAAGCGGCTCTCTAACAAATTCTTATGTAGAATTAAATCAGTCGAATAATTTTCCGAAGAAGAGTTCGAGGCAAATGAAGCGCCGAGAATATTAGCCATTGATTCCGAATTTGTGTAAGTATTATTGCTGTCGCGGATATGTGGAGTATGATTTACCGTTCTTTTACCGGTCAGTGCACTAATTTTCCCCCACAACTCTTCGCTAGTTATCTTAAGACCGATTTGAGCTCGGAATTCGTTCCAAGAGGATTGTTTAGCCTGTCTTAAAAGTCTTTTAGCTCGTGATCGAGCTCTTTTAAATGATATTAGATTATTGGTGGAAGGGTTTCTTTGGAAAATTTTGAGCATTTGTTTCCTATCGAAAACTGCTGTTCTAATTTCGGCCGACCACCAAGGGACTATTTTCTTTAAAGGCCATACTGAAGATAGAGGAATACTTGATCTAGCAGCTTGTGTTAAAATGTTTAAGTATTACTCTACAATATCGTTGATGGGTTGGTCTAGGGAAATGTTTCTAATATTGGGCAGGACAGAATATAAGCGCCAGTCTGCATCCTGTTCCTTCTATCTTTGCCTTCTCGAATTTTGTACAATAAAACTGGAAAATGGTCGCTACTGTACAAGTCGTCTACCACGCTGAATTTCCATTTATACGCAATCTCGGGAGAACATAGGACCAAATCGATATATGTTAGGGAACCATTTCCGTGAACATAAGTTGGAGATCCGTCATTGATGCACACTAGAGAGGTACTACTAATGAACTCATGGACGATTTTTCTTCTAGTATTTTCCGAGGGAGATCCCCAAAGAGGGCCGTGAGCATTGAAATCTCCTACCAGGACAATGGGCCTCGGAAGTGCAGAAACTAACTGGAAAAGGGACTGAAGATTGATGGTGAGATGTAAATTGAGCAGATCGTTATTGATAAACCACCCAAGTCTACTTTACAAGCGGCAATTTGCAAGTTTGTAATTATCTGGAGCGGAATAAATGACAGACAATCTCTAATTAGGAATCCAGCTCCACCTGAACCAGAAGGGTCCAGTGGGGTATTTGTAACTATGTTATAACCTTTCAGTTTAGGTTTATGTATCGGTTTAAATTTAGTTTCATTTAGTGCTAAAACCCATGGATTGTACTTGGCTACAATCAAATTTAGCTCATTGTCCCTGCAAAAGAAACTATTGCAGTTCCAATGGAGCAAATCGTTACAAGCATTATTCATGGTTGACATGGCGCAGTAACTTAAATTCAGCTGAGCTGAGAAATGAATAATCCTTGTTACTGTGACTTACTTGGTTTTTATACAAATGAATTTGTGTTGGTTGAAAGTTGACTTGTTCAGACTTTCTTAATGGTTGTGATTTGTGATGATTATTTTGATGAGTATTTGAAAGTCTTTGTTGTTGCGGTTGAAATTGTTCTGATGATTGAATTTGTTGATTTTGTTGTAGTGGTAATGTTATGTTCTCTTCTTGTAAATGTTTTTGTTGAGAATGTTGCTCTGCTTTATTGTTTATTGTTTGTTGTCCTTGCTGAGAAATATGTAGTTCACTTATGTGAGGAATTTGTGTGGGGTTTTGTGTGTAAGTCTGAGGTAGAAGTGGTTGAAGTTTGTGTAATGATTGTTGAGATGTTGATTGCTGCTGTTGGTGTTGCTGTGATAGCTGTTGGGGTTGTACGAGTATATCTTGCTGTATTTGTGGGTACTGTTGATTTG
Organism: Tipula vernalis; assembly: GCA_958295665.1. Taxonomy (NCBI): domain Eukaryota; kingdom Metazoa; phylum Arthropoda; class Insecta; order Diptera; family Tipulidae; genus Tipula; species Tipula vernalis. The sequence continues at coordinate 39,120,092 of OY282559.1, forward strand.
GATGAGTAGACTTTGGTTGCTGTTCCTTTTCCTTTTGCTTGTCGCTGATTGGTTTGGATTGTGACTGATTCTGTGCAGTACGATTTTTTTTTACTATACTGGCATAGGATCTTGATGCCGGCTTCAAAGTAAGTGATACGGTCTGTTGTTCCAATTTTCATGATTTCCGCTTCTCTTTTGTAAGCCGGGCACTGTTTACTAATGCTGGTATGGGGGCCCTTGCAATTGACGCACTTTACCACAGTGCAAGGTTCCTCGTGAGGGACTTGCAAATCCTCAGCGCATTTGAAGCAAACTAATATATTTCTGCATCGCTTTTTTTGTATGTCCGAACTTATAAGATGTGCCACATTTCATGGGGTTTGGAATGTACAGTCGAACAGCAAGTTTAATGAATCCGGCATATGCAGTGTCTGGAACGGTTGGTATATTGAAAGTAAGTACCATAGCTGCGGTATCTTGCAACGCGCCCTCAATCTTCTTTTTGATTTTTCTCACATAAATCACTCATTGGGATGAAAACTTTTCTTTAATCTCTTCTTCCGATAGAGAAATTTAATCACGGCAGAAAACCACACCCTTTGAATTATTTAAGTAAGGGTGTTCTGTAACCACTACTGGTGCTAGTCCTCCGAGTGGTTTGAATTTTAATAGTGACGCTGCGGCAGATCGTGTTTTAGCAACAACTCCCCGCTTTTAGTGCGAGTTACTTTTTTAATGCCGGTAGAAACAGCCATGTCGAGAGTTTTCTGTACTCCAAAAGAAGAAATTCCATTTAGATTAGTATTTACATCTTCGTGTTTCACAAAATAATGTCACGTTGCTGACAATTATGTTGTTTTTTAAATTCTGTTCGCCTTTTTAATTTTTGTTAATCCGATTTCGCGAAGCCTGCGGATCAATTGTACAGATTGTCTCTTAATACAAAACAGAATCAAGATATTTATGTCTTTTTACCTATAAGCGGCGCGTTATATTTGTCTTAAAATACTTAGACTTAATGGTGTTCCGTTTAATTTCGTTAAGCCTGTTAAAGCTTATAGGACTACTTTTATTAACCCTTTATCCTGGTTGGACGACTCATTGAACTTCAGTTAACAAGCTTGTTTTTCACTTAGTGGGTTCTATTGTTTCAATCCAAACGGATCAAACTATTGACTTCCTGTCCAAAAAGACCAACAAATTTGTTGATCAAAAACCACCTTTATCGACGTTTCGAAACTACCTGGTTGCAAAAAAAAAAAACCAATAAAACAAAATATTCGTCCGTTTACCTTAGTGGCATCTCGAGCACGGCTATTCAATTTTGACGTTGTTTTTCGCCAATCTTTCAGGATTTATTTGTATGTTGAATTGACGGTTAAATTATAGTTCGCTTGGGTTGGTTCATGTACGCATATTATTTTTTAGAGTGCGGGTGGGTTTTAGGAGATTTTATACAATATTGAAAAGTAGGAGCTTTTAAATGTCGGCACTGCCTAAACACATTGAAAATAGTAATTTGAAATGAAATCCTAATTTAAAATAAATACAGTCTTCAAAACTGATGTGGTACGACGTTAAAATTTCTAAATTGTAGGTCAGTTTTATCACCACATAAAGTCGCTTACTTATATTTAGTGAAATTGGGAAATTTTCCATTTTCGAAATTAACGTCGATCGATAATCTTATGTGTGAAGTAACCTGAAGCCACTTAGGCTAATTGTTTATGTTACGCCTAATTAAACATTTAATTTTAATTTTGATAATGGAAACCTATATTTTATGATTCCCTAAAAAAACAATTTATTTAAGGTAATTGTAAAGGGTTTTCTTTATATACCAAAGAGACACCGCCACAAAATGTCATTTCTAAATTTTCGATACGGCCATTTAAAATTTCTTGCCTTCTACGCATTTTACCAAGGCAAAATAACTGGTTTAACAACGTACCGGTACAACCATAAACGTGGTCAACTCGAGAAATCGTTCTTTAGCCTAGTGTACAGTATTTTTATTGCCATATTCATAATTTACGGGGGTATCGCATTTCGTGTTAAAGTAAATAAACCTAACGCAGCCGATTCCACTAGTTCAACATTGTTAACATTTGTTACTAAAATACTAATAGATATACCATTAAATGTGGCCAGTTATTTAATTGTCTGGTTTTTCACCGACCAAAAAATCATTCCAATCAATAAAGTTTTACGTTTAAATCGCACTGTTGTGAATCAAGTGGGTACAAAATATGAAACCCGATTAAAACTTGATTATTTCATATTAAATTTTAGTAACGTCACTTTACCGTACATTATTATATTTGGTGCTGGGACCAGTATTTTAACTGTATATAGTACCAAAGCAACGCTTAATGATGCCATAGTCTATGCAATAGGCTGTTCGTTAAATTATTTCTTGTTGTCGGAAGTTATGTTATGTTTCTTAGACATAAAACATTTATTTGTAATCATAAATTTTGAATTGGAACGAGAGTTGCATGAAACGATACGGAAACAGGTGATAACGGATAAATTACGATATTTGTTTGCATTGCACATCAAATTACGCAAAATACTAAAATTAACAATCAAAACATTTTCGGTTCAAATCGCAATACGTATATTTGGATTTTATCGTACTGTTCTCTCAATGTTGATGTATCAATTTATATATTATCTACAAGACCGTCACAATGAACATTTTGAGTTGTTGGGGAAAGGATTGGGTGTTGTCTTATTTGAGATAACTCAATTTTATATTTTTGTCAAGTTGACCCAAAGTATGGTAGATGCGGAGATATGTACACGGACTATACTGAATGAATTTAATTTATGTAATTATTCTAATCCTATGCTGAACGAACCGGTAAGTGTGAATAATAAAATTAATAAATTTTTGTTTAACTACTATTCACCGCAACAATTATCTTCCGTTAGTTAAAATGCAGTTAAAATACATTATGCCATACCGACCCCATCGAATTCAGTCGCATGCATATTGGCTGATTTCGGATTACAGCAGAATTATTGTATGGTAATCGGAGCTGTACGGAGTTATTCAGTTTCAAGGTCCAACCTAGAAATAATGTTCATTAAGTTGTACTTATTACTAGGGGCAAAATACGTTATCGAATACACCACAAAAATTACCCTAATCCAAGACGGAGTAGACCTGAATTTTCAACGGAATCTGTACTGAATTCTCGAGGACAGACTTCGTTGTGGGACGCCCTCAAAAAGGACGTATCCGATTTAGGATTTCTGGAGATTTTCGAAATATAACAATAATAACTCATTACAACGCCATCTTTGTGTGAGTACAAGGATGTTTTCAGCCTGTGTTGTACCGATTTGATAAGGTTTTTATATAAATTTTCTTAAATAAATGTATGGAGCATAATTTCCGAAGAGAAAACCGAAGACGTACATATTATGTATCTAAGCAGATTTTCTGAATTCTGATTGATGAACATCCAAGATCAATCAATATGTTGTTATGCCAGAAAGTTACGCCATTGAGAAAATATCAAAATTCAAATGCTTTAAGTGGAAAAGCTAAAATTATAAACATAGAATAATGATGTACTTTCATTTAACGCAATATTTACTTAGAAAACCTGAAGTACTTGACGAAAGTGTGCAAGCAAAGTGTAATGAGCTTATTTTTTAGAAATTTTAGATAGTTTGAAGGCATTTTTTTTATTTTACAACTGGATAGCTAAGTAAAAAATACCGGATAATAAAACTTAAATATGACAGTGATAAAACGTCACATGATGAAATGACTAATTTTCGTTTTTCAGCAAAAATATTTTTTAATAATTCTGGCACGCGGCACCACAATGCCACAACGGTTATCATCATCTGATAATTAATATTTCGCTCCTAAAACCAGTTAGCGTCACCACAGTAAAGAGCCATTTACGCCATGCTAGTTTGTACGAAAGAATTTCTATGCGGAAACTGCTATAACGTAAAGAAAACAAAACAATCCGTTTAGTCTGGACGAGAGAGCCGATAGACTGAATCTTGGTAGATTGCATGAAAGTCCCCTCTTGATGGAAGGATCTATCTTCCTCACCTTTGGTTCAAACAGAAGAACATTTGTCCGTAGATCGAAAGGGAAACAAGCACTTGAATTTTGTATTACACCAACAATAAAACATGAAGGAGGATCAGTGATAATTTGGGGTTTGGGTACCTCTTGGTGCGATTTGATCAAAATAGATGATATCCTTAGAAAAGCAAGCTATAGGGAAATTTTGGAGCGGAATGCCATTTCATCTGAAACACGATTAATCAGTGAAAAATTCGTGTTCTATAGGCCCTGTTAAAATTAACCGAAAGTTTCCAGCCGAAAGTGAAAAGTCGATAATGCAGATTACGTTATTGACATTCCAGCTAAAAGTAAATCAGCCTCTTGAAATTTATGTCTGGGGAAGGATTGCATTGATGTCACTTGTATAGCTATCGCAGGACAAAAATTCAGTTCAAGTTTCCCGTGGGAAATCTCAGAAAATTCGATTTTCCGAAAATTATTAGAAAATTTGAATAAAATCAGCCTCTAAAATGTTATATCTGGAGATGAAGTGCATTGATGTGATTTGTCAATAGATATCGCAGGAAAAAAATTTAGTTCAAGTTTCCATGAGAAATCTCTGAAAATTCGATTTTCCAAAATTTAAAATCCCGAGATTTTCCAAGAATAACTTGAACTGAATTTTTTTCCTGCGATAGCTATTGACAAATCACATCAATGCAATCCAACTTCAGACATAACACTCTAGAGGCTGATTTTATAGAAATTTTTATCGAATTTTACGAGATTTCCCACGGGAAACTTGAACTGAATTTTTGTCCTGCGATAGCTATACAAGTGACATCAATGCAATCCTTCTCCAGACATAAATTTCAAGAGGCTGATTTACTTTTAGCTGGAATGTCAATAACGTAATCTGCATTATCGACTTTTCACTTTCGGCTGGAAACTTTCGGCTAACTTTAGTAAGGGGTGTAAGTTTTTCAAGTAAAACTATTTGCAAAAATGTTTATTTAAATCCATGTATCCTATTTACTTTCGGCTGATAACTACTAAATTTCTCATTTTCGGCTGAAATATTAATATCATAATCTACATTATCCACTTTTTACTTTCGGCTGCGATTATACAATCTGCGTTACCATTTTTTAAACTTTCGGCTGGACTAACACAATCCGCATTATCGACATTGCACTTTCGGCTGGCAACTTTCGGCTAACTTTAACATTATGTTCTATAGCACGATAATGAACCAAAATACATAATCAAGATATGCCGTGAGTATTTAGAACAACTGGAGCACAGAGGGAAAATTGTTGGAATGAAATGGTCATCCCAAAGTCCAGATCTCAATCCGATCGAACTTTTGTGGGAGGAACTTAACTGATAGGTTCGAAAATATTAGAAATAATACTGAGATTGTGTGCAGCAGTATTAAATGCTACCTTACCTATATGGACATATCTCTTTGACATGTGATCGGGACTAATAATTAAAACATGCTCCTTTTTGTTTAAATTCTTTGTACCTTTACAAAGGAATATTAATCCAAGCGAGCAGATAGTTTGAATCTGTTAACTGCCTGTGCTTGATAAGGTCAGCAGGCTCTTCCACAAACATCACTCTGAGATAGTGGAATTTGTCTGATGTTTGTAGATTTTCATCTCTGAATGATTGGAAATTGCGATAAGTTACCCCAAACCTATGTATGCGTAAACGTGGCAACCGCAGGTCTTGATTGTTTACATATGATCTGTCGAGTGTTGTGTATCCAGAAGTGATTTTTGATGTTCTGTAAAATACCCGACAGTAGACACAACTTGAGCCTCGACCTCATTTGATACAAAAATGGCTAGACGCCGATTGCTTACGTATAGCTAAACTTTCACGAATCGATTTTTGATAATCATTGAACATGGAATTTTTCGATCAGTTATTATTTGGGCTTGTTGTACGTTCAGTATTTCTATTAATAAAGCGCCGTAATCTAGCCAACCAGTCAAAACAATTGATTACTTTTTTTTTAACCCCGCGATAATTTGAGCCTCTGTTGTAGAGAAGAATTTCTAATAAAATTGTCACAAGCAAATTGGAAGTATGTTGTAATTACCAAATGAAAGAGTCAGAGTGACACAGATTTATGGTTTTTGAACTCGAGCATCTGTATCCTGATTCTTCTGATGAAGTTCGTGATATAAACACTAAACGGGCTTCATATAATTTTTAAATCTCGTTACAGCTTTGCATTGCTGAGTAAGGAATTTGGCAAATTTGATAAATTTCCTCGGCAATGTTTGCTACTCTATTGGCGAAACCTTTGTTTTTCCTGTTATTAAACTTATGTGAATTTCATTGTTGGCGTTAGTAACCTTATAATAAATTGCTGCTGCATAAGCTGTTTGACTGGCGTCACAGAACCCAAGCAACTCAATCTTCACTTTAGTTGATGTTTCACAAAACTTCTAATTGAGAAATATTCAAAGGATGATAGCATGCCTGCAATTCGTCTTCTCCAGGGTCATATTGTAATCCAAGGATCTTCACTGTAGTATCGGCATTGTCTTTTCAAATGGTGGCAGATCCTCTAATATTTCATGCGAATTCGTCTTGATCGATGTTTTTAAGACTTTTGCTTTAGCTATTGTTTTTCCACCAGTCATGAATCATCTATGTAAATGCTGTACTCGATAATTCTTGTTGCCAGTGTGTCTTACGCGATTTGATATAATGAAGTTCCAAAAATTGGGCTGAAGGGTTTTTGGCCCTTCCAATTTTTTGAAAGTTAGTGTCGTCGTTATAAATGCCAAACTACCTTAACACTTTTTCTATATCGGCCGAAAAAATAATACGGTGTTATCCAAACCGCAGAAAGATTGAATACCAAACAGTCATTTAAAGTTACACCTGAAAAGAAACGAACCCTACAGGTTTGGTGGTTGTGCTTCCTTGCTCCCGTGATGGGACATAATGAATTTGTTGCAAGTGACCTAGAGACTGATATTCGTTCATAAATTTTTTGCGTAGCTCGTAAAAGATTGTATCTTGGCTAAAACGGAGTTCCATCCCAGTCAACCGTTGGATTGATTTAATGAAAGATTTGAGTCCCCTAACTTGGCTGGTGACTCTTCGTAGGTTTTCGATGAAGCTGTGTTTACAAAATTTTTTTTCAGGCGGTAAAAATGTTGCTTCATTACGGAAGAACACGCACATTTTGGGCTCTTCGAGTCTGGTTGACTATCTTATTTGATTTATACAAGTCTGGATCGGCTAAATGTATCCATTTAAACTCGTCTACATTTAAAATATTTTCACAGAATTCTGATATCTTTGATGTGATTCGATTAAAAATAAATGCGTTCACTGTTTGCGATTGTCTTGGAAGTTTCCCTGTCAACATGTCCTAAACCTTGTACCGATACCCTTCCTTCCGTTTTTTCGACGTACCGCAATGCGCAACATTTAATTTTCAAGTTTTTGGTCAACGTTAATAATAGGAATAACTGCGTCCTTCAGCATATGAATCAGGTTTTGAGAATGACTGGAATGTCTTTTCAAACTAGGTTCAAAAATGTTGTTTAGAGGCTCTAAATTTCTCGACTTCTTGGGCCCTGCCCAATTAGCCGACCAATCAATATTCAGGCTCTTAATGAATCTGATAATAATACCGGCCGGCCGGTACAAGGTACATACTATCTTTGTTCACTATTCTCTCTCCTAGATATTGCAATCTTTAGCGAGACAATGGCTGGACATTGGCACAGAACATGTTCCACTGATTCCGCTTTCAGATTACACAAGCGGCATCCGTTTGTCCTACTAAGGGCCATGTTCGTAAAATGATATCTTAAGGGGACATTATTATTATTAAATTGCCATGTGGACACTTAAGCCACATCGCACCACAACATGACCTGTGAGGAAGAAAGTAAGCAGCCTCGACTCAGGTTTCCTAAGTTCCAGACACTCAATAACCCTGACAGACGAAGGTAACATACATTTCTTCGCCTGTCGAAAACCTGGAATTATGCGCCAGTAGGAGGACTTTTGAGCATCCTTCCATAAATTTATCTGCTGCTTTAAAGTGTTTAGGGGTAGGGGGGGGGGGCATTAATTGCTTCATTTCCTTCGATTCCAGTATGACCTGGTAAACACATAAGTGTTACCTTATTTAAGCCTGCCAGATGTTTGATAACCATCAGAAAATCCCATACTATCCGTGGCTAGACGGTACAAGACCTAAAAGCCTTTAAGGCTGATTGGCTCTCTCAGACAATACGTATCTTTGCATCATTTAGGCCTTTTGCTATGCCTACCTTAGCGCAAAGTTCTATAGCATGTACTTCTGCTTGAAAACCGGTAGCATTGGTACCTAAGAACTTCGAGACGGCTGTGCCACTCCGGTGTATTTCTAACCCGCCCCATCTTCTATTTTTGATCTATCTGTAAATCATACCATCGATCCTCGCTCAAAGGATGGTAAACTTGCACTCCACACAAAATGGTCGAGTAACCTAAAACAAAATGGTTTGTGAACGTCCAGTTTAGCTGGCATACAGTCGGAAGGCATTCCTACGGTAGGGTCTGTCTGAAATTCCTTAGGGATTTCCAGATGACTAACCATATTGCCTGACTTGATATTTCCTTCCGCCTGCATTTTTAGGGCCCTAATTTTAGCATTCTTTATAACATACAGGTGCAATGAAGTCAATCCTGGGAGTGACTGTATCGCAGCGGTTGAACATGATTTCATTGAGCCCGTAACACCGATGCAAGCTATATGCTGAACCTTATTCAATAAAGTTTGCGTTGCCTTTTGTTCAGTTTGGCCATTATACAACCGATCAGTAAATTATTTTTGGTTGTAGTCTCTAAGTACGCCCGTAGAGACTCTGAAAGACCCATAAAGCCTTGGTGGCTCTATCTTGAACTTTCAATAAATATTACTTCGAGTTTAGTTTTTGATCTACGATGATCCCTAGATATTTAACCTCTTTGGAAAAAGGAACAGTGGTACCAGTTAACGAGAAAGCTGTAAGCGCAAGCTTTTCCTCCTCGTAAAAAGAACATTATTGAAACTGAGTCCTTTCTAGTAACACCACTGCCATATTATATTGAGTGCATCCCTGGACATCAAACCCATGGCTACTCAGAAGGACTAGTAGTCTATCAATAACAAAAGACCATAAAAGAGGAGACAGTACGCCTCCTTGTGGACAATCCTTTACAGCCCTAATGATTACTAACTCGCCATCTAGTCTAGCTGTAATCTCATGATGTTCCAGCATGGAGCATATCCACCAAATTGTAGAAAACGGAACACTTTTTTCCATTATTGTCCTCTCTATCGATCCATAGGAGGTATTATCAAACACACCCTCAATGTCCACAACGGCTCAAAGGGCAATTTCTTTATATGTCACCGCGTTTTCAATCCTCTTGACGTGATAGGCCTCTTGAGTTTGATAGGCAAACTGGTTTTGATGCAGTGGATTTTTCTCAAGGATCTCACTTTTTATTTGATAGTTCAGGATTTTTTCCATCGTCTTTAATAAAAACGATGTGAGGATAATTGACCGATTTGCCTTGGCCTAGGTGTCTGGATGAACCCCTCCCTTTGGTGTAAAGACCATATTAACTTTCCTCGATAGTTTCGGAATATAGTTAAAATCATATTTTGGCCGAAACATTTGGATCAAGCTAGGGAGTATTTCCTTAATTCCTTTTTGAAATAAAGCTGGAAAGATTCCATCCCCTCCAGCGGATTTAAAAAGTTAGAAAGAGCCAATAGCCCATCTCACCTTGCTGGGTGTGGAATTTTCCCATGTAGACTCCAGATGGAAAGTGGGTATCTAATATTACCTCTAAAGTTTCCTTCCGGTTTTCAGTTAACCTCCCATCTTGCTTCTAGAGAAGACCTAAACCATTTGAATGATCCCTGGAAAGGAATTTCTGGAAACGAGCTGCAGAGGACAATTAATTAATTCCCTCTTTTGGGTCTGCTTAATTCAAGATAATATTCCGCCAAGGTCATCTTATACCCGCCCGATTCACCGGTGCATTTAGCATTGTTCAAAAATCTTCTCTATTTATTCCTCAGTTTACCCAGCGTCCCGTTGTACCAAAGGATCATTTTTGTGGATTCTCTTCGCTTGAACGGGCAGCGGATCTCGTAAGCCAAGTGCATATAATTATGCGGCTTGTTTCAACAGAATTCCAAGCCCCCTGAAGATTCATGGTAAATTTCTCAAAACATTATCTGCACTTCGTCCTTTGTAGCGACGAATCGAAGTTTAGTTAGAACATCATGGTCTTAAATAATTTTGTGGACTATGTTTTATTCTGTGGTTGGTGACAGTTATATACAAGTTGATGAGTATTACAATATACAAGGTATCATGACATTATGTAAGTGGTGACTTCTGTAACAAAACATTAATATTTAAATATGTTAGCATGCACTATAAATTTTGTAATCTCGGTGGTTTGTTTTTATTTGAAACCTAAATATTTTTTACATAATAGACAAAATTCCTATAGAAGGAAAACGGTACACAAATTTTTTATTAGCTGCTATCTTAAGAAATAGTTAATTACGATACTTGATAAGTATCAAATGCTTCAAAGTTTATTTACAAATTTCATTTTTCCGTTGTTAAGTTGTTTCTATTCTTCTCTTTTGTGAAAATATCAAAATCACCAATCAAAACGTTTTCAATTCATATCGCATCACGCATGCTCTCTCTCACGGTACTCTCGATGCTAATATATCAAATTATATTTGAGGTCATCGTCCTATTTGAGAAACGACAAAATACTATAGCTGTATAGATATGTACTCGGACGACGATAAATGAATTTAATAGATGTAATTTTTATAATGATAAGCTGAACGAAACAGTAAGTATGAATAATAAAATTAATAAATTTTATTAATTAGTATTCCCCGGTAAGGGTCGGTAATGTCAGCTATCAATATAGAAGCGGAACAACTATGTTCAATTAGTCATTAATATTAAGTTTCAGTTAGTGATAGAAACGCGTCCGTAATGTATTCATTTAAATTAAAATTTGGTTATAAACATATTATGTACATTGTACAATATATCCATATAATAGGGATAATTCTGGGTCTAACCACTTATCGATTTAATCGAAATCGACAACTATTTGAAAATTCACCAATTACTTTTGTGTACAGCTGCGCCGTGGGAATCTATATCGTATACATTTCATTTAGTTTTCAACAAGTTTTGGTTAAGCTAACCACCTTTTCGGTTAAAAATGTAACAGTTGTTGCTATTGGAGTTCAAGTATGGCTAGAAATAATTGTTAATATTACAGTTTATGCGTCTGTTTGGATTTTATATTCTAAAAGACCTAATGCGATGAACAAATTGTTAAAGTTAAATCGTGTAATATTACAAGATGTTGACAGTAAATACGAACGCAAGATATTTGGTGAACTTCGCATGTTGATTGTAAATGAAATTATGCTACCTTTTATTAACTTTTGGTTTACATTGAAAAGTGTTTATGAAATATATCCAGGATCGCGTCTGACAGAATCATGTATTTATGCACTTGGTTTATTTTTAGTTGCAATAATGTTTTCTGAAGTTATGCTCTGCCTCACTAATATTCATCATTTGTTGGCCGCATTAAATTCAGAAATGCTAATTGAGCTAAACCAGTACAGGGAACAAGACGGAATAAATTGTAAATTACAACACTTATGGAAATTAGAGCTCAAGTTGCGTCGTCTTCTAAACCAAATTATAAAAACATTTTCAATTCAATTGCTTATTCGCATGTTGGCCCTGTATCGATCTCTACTCATCATCCTTTATTACATATTTATGGTTCTATTTACACATACAGTAGAGGACAATTGGCTTTTAATAGCTGTCAATGTATATGGATTTTCTTATCAAATGTTTCAGTTGAGTTTGTTTGTCAGAGCGGTTGAGCGGATAACAGATGCGCTAGACTATACGCAATACATTATTAATTCGTTTATGATGAAAACGTGTCATAATCATCAATTAAAGCAAGAAGTAAGTTTAGTTTTTAAATGATTAAGTATTAAATAATTATTTATTAGTGTGAGTCCAGTGTAGTGTTTAAATTATTTTTATTCATATAACAGGCCGAAAATTTAATGTAAATAATTTAACTGTGTGCTAAATATAACCACAGATACATAAGAATATCTGATGTTTCAAGCCGAACAAATTTTTGCCAATTCATTCTATAATCCAAATCCTGAAATTCAAACCAATTTAAATTAATTTTACTGAGGTTCCATCTAACATTTAATAGAAGAACGACAGTTAGCAGAGAACCATTTTAATAACCTCATTTTTCTTTAGATAATTTTACCTTTATTGTTGTAAAAATTTACAATTACCATTTTTGCTTTAATAATTTAACTTTAAAATAAAATATAACAAATAAAAATGTTCAATAAAAGTAATGTGACGGTGACACCTATGGTGTAATAGAATAAGTTAAATTAATAGCTCAATGTTTTACTGTACTAAAATGGAATTTTCCATGATAAAAGAGTTCTAAATATTTCTACACTATTCTTACTGGAAAAGTCATGAGTTTTCTAGAAGTTTGGTTTGTGTATATAAAAAGGCGAACGAAGTCGAATTGGATTATTTGAATTTGGAACGCGATAGTGTAAATATTAAAAAGGAATTAAAAAGTGATTTAAAAAGTGTTTTTGTGCGAAATAAAAAGTAAAAGTGATCAGAAAATTTGTGCGAATAATTTATATAAAGTGATTTTGTGAATTATCATTAATAAATTGTGTTGTAATAATTTTTGTGTGAAATAAATAAATTCGTTGCTGATAAATTAAATTGATTTTGTTTTTATTCAAAATCCAGTGATACGAACCTTAATTGACAAGGCCAAAACGTAACAGTAACTAATTGTTAAAATTATTTTTATTTATTTACCGTAGATGGTGCTACTTGAATCATTTTTGTATTATTTTCAGTCGATGGTAAATTATTCGAAGCACATTTAATATTGGGTTTCAGTTAAAAAAATCGCAAAATTATTCGGACTTGGTTCAACTGATATTATTGTCGGTGATATAACCAATCAAATTATTTCGTTTTACAAATTCTCGATAAAAATAATAATAATTCCCAACCCACCTTGTCCTTATTAAAATGATATCCTTTTAAAGTGTTACTTGATATCTAGTTTTATATTTTGGCTATCTACTTCTACATAGAGTTCAGCAAATTAACATAGCGTAGTACTTTGCCTCATGAAACGGTCACATGCAAAAACTCTCACACTCTCGACTTTGTGGTTGTAAAAGTTGACGTGGATGGCCAACATCTTTTTAGCTACAAAAATCAAAGCAGAGCTTTTGGTTCTTAATCATAATTTAATTATCGTGAGGATCTATTACTCAGATTCTTTAAATATACTTCGTAAATAATATTTTTATTGCCCATAGGAATATAGTGGTTGTCAAAAGTATTTAATTGTGATTTTCGAGCTTAAATCTATCTTTGGTCTCCGAAAGCTTAAATTTAACCTTGGTTTAGTTGTTGTCGTTATCCATTTAAATTGATATTCGTCATTAAAAAAATGTAACTTTGGTTGTCAATATCTTCAGTGAAATGTTGTTGTTGTCAAAAAGTATTAAAATTTCAAATACATATGATTTTCGAGGTTTATTTGGATTTTCGGCTTTGCATTATTAGAATGCAGGAAGGTAGGTGATATCATTCTAGTTATAAAAATTTCGCAGAGCTTTTGCTGCTTTTAAGTTTTGTATAAACGAAAAAACACCATGATTCAATTATCGTGGGCAACTGTTACTCATAGTTTCTTAAATAAATTTTGTAATTGATATTTTCATTCAAATCTGTGTGATATTAATTGTTAATGTGAAAATCCTCTGTGAGTTGTTGTTGTTGTCAAAAGAATTTACCTGTGATTTTGCGAAGTTTAACTTTATTTTTGTGCTTTTTGTGAGTTGGTTTCTATTCTATCCAAAATCGGACTCTCTACGGGTTATGTATCCAATTCTTTTGGAAGATTAAAACTGTCGAATTCAAGTATTTTGTTACTATCTGAAAATATTGTGTTTTATCGGTACTTGATTGATTTATGCTGTTAACCCCAATGTATTCCATAAAATTGGATCCTAGATACGTTTTTACAAACCACTCTCGAGCACGAGAGCAGTATCACAGTCAGTCTTGTCAAAACAAATTTTCTTTATTGCAGTTTTTAAAGCGCGAACGAATCGTTAGGCTTCCTTATTTTATTCAGGATGGAATGAAGCTGACGTCACATATATTATTGAATTTTGTATAAAGACGATTTTAAATTAACTTGCAATGGATTGAGGTCTATTATCACTAAAAATTGTTGTTGAAGTTTTTGTCATAATAACGATAAATGATTTAGTGTTGGCATTAACACAGATTAACCACATTTCCCCCATAATCCAATTGTAATCGTTCCCAAGGTCAATTTGGAGTTGGCTAACTGGTATGTTTTTTTTTCGGTACGCATGCGTTGAATCGGCAACATTAACAATTTTTCACTAATTCCTCTAAATCATGATCGAGCGATGGAAACCAACAGTATTGACGTGCTATCTGCTTCATTCAGCATTACTGTTATGATGTGTTATGATAACATATCGTTGTAACTTGTTAATAGAGTGTGCGGGGATTTGTTTGTTTCAATACTTTAAATTTGCGTCCTTGGAAGTATTGGTTAAATTTGGTCACTATAAATAATTAGCAATTGTGTTCTGCCAAGAATTTTTATGCAAAAGCGATCGGATACACCTGGTTTCAATCCCATATTGTGGTGCAACAGTAATTAGGATGATCGGATAATATTTCCGGAAATGTTTTAGTAGATCTGCATTAATTATTGCTGCTTTTAATCTGTTAAATGATTTCACTTGTGGTATCGACCTGTTGAAATTTTCAATTCTTTCCTCTTAGTTTAGTTGTTATATTAATTTACTTTCCCAATAAACTATTCCACTATTCTTTTTTCGATTTTGATGTAAAAACATCTTTAGCGGAGTTAAGTCAAAAATTTCATGTAAAAAAAAAAGGAACGGAAAATCCGGTACGACTGAAATTGCAAATTATGTACGAGAAAAACAAATACACAATGTACCGAACTTGTACACTATACAAGTAATTCGAATTGCAATTTCCGTCGGATTAAAATGGAAAGGCTGAAAAGTTATACTGTTAAAGTTAGCCGAAAGTTGCCAGCCGAAAGTGAAAAGTCGATACTGCAGATTGGGTTAGTTCAGGCAAACGAATAAAAATGGTAATGCAGATTGTGCAACCCCAACCGAAATGAGAAGTAGTCAATGCAGATTTTTTAATTAACATTTTAGCCGAAAAAAAAGGTTGTAGTTATCAGCCGAAAGTAAATAGGATAAATGAATTTAAATAAATTTGTTTGTAAATAGTCTTACGTGGAAATCTTTGTTCAACCTAGTCGTGGAAAATATCGGAAAATCAGAAGAATCCACAAAATTGTAACCAAATCAGCCTCTAGAGTGTATATCTGAAGTTGAATCGTTTTTTGTGATTTGTCAATAGCTATGGAAAAACTCGGAAAATTCGATTTTCCAAAAATCATTAGGAAATTTGAATTTGTTATCAGCCTCTAGAGTGTTTATATCTAATGATAGATTGCATTGATGTGATAGACAAGTCACACCAATGCAATCCATCTCCAGACATAACACTCTACAGATTGATTTTATTTATCCATTGCTTTCTTTGGGCTAGAAACTTTTTTAAATTTTCCGACATTTCCCACGGGAAATTTGAACTGAACTTTTTCCTTTGATAGCTATTGACAAATCACATAAAAACGATTCAACTTCAAATATTATATACTCTAGAGGCTGATTACATTCCAATTTTGTGAATCCTTACTTTCGGCTAACTTTAACAGAGTAGAAATGTTATGCATGTGTAGTGTAATACCCTAGACTGACTGTGGTTTAATAAACCCCATTTAGCTAAACTAGTTTAAGTATTCTATGCAAAAACAAATGGATTAGCTAAAATTGAGATTGACACGCTGGAACTAATTTCGAAAAATTCGTTAAATCGGTTTTATTAAATCACAGTGGGCTAGGGTATAAGTCATTCTGAAAAGTTAAATAGAATTAAACGCTTACTTTAAGTACTAAATATTATAAATCTTAGCGATCAATGAAAATGACACTTACCTATTCATTGATACATATTAAAATAATAATTTTGAAATTGTTTGATTGGTATGCTGTTCAATTTTGCTCAAGCTCATGCTGTTGCTGAGGTTGGTTATGCTAGGGGTACATTTATTATTATTATTATTTTTAATTATTATCATTGTTATTAAATTCTACAATGTTGTTGCTTAACATAATTACAAATCAAGAAATCTTCGCAACAGAAAATTAAACAAATCAAAAAATAAAATAATTTTAAATAAAGAATGTCCAAGAACATATGTCTCCATCAATCAACTCCTCAGAGACTTCGAAAAAGTCCAAAATGATTATGCAGATTTAATACTTGATAGTAACTGATTAAACAATAAAAGGGCCTTATAATTATAAAATTTCTTGCAATGATCCTTTTTAGAAATAGAATCAAAGGAATTAACATTTCTAGTATTAAAGACCTTATGCCTAACGAATTTCAAATATTCAGACCTTTTATAAAACAATTCTTAAAACTTTAAAAACATACAGTTTACATAGTGGAATAGGTGGAATCAGACCTTTTGCCAAAATTAATAACCCCTAAAGCAAACTTTTGCATAAAGTTATTATGTGATATTACTTTTAAACGTCCACCATAAAATACTTTTCCATGTTTCAAATGCCAATTAATCAAAGGATAGTATAAAAAATTCAATATTCTTTTAGGCATTATATTACGAAGCAAATAAAATTTTCTGATACCAATGAACATTTTTGATTGTAGTTTAACAAAATGTTTTTTGAAATCTAAATGCTGATCAATCGACAAACCCAGATTAATATTCTTCCAATTTCCTAATCGAAATACAAGAACTACGACATTGAATTTTGTCACAACCTTCGCGATGATATATTATAGTATTTACATAGAGAGATGAAATAGATTGAAAGACATTAAAGCACGTTTATCACTTAGTATCAATGAATGCATATTGAACCATTTGCGCAAAAAAACTCAGTCATTTTAAATATCATTAAATAGATCATTACTAGATTTACCAACGTACATAATGACAGTGCCATCCGCAAAATCAGTAATTTAAGCAAGAGAATTCATATTTAACAATGAATTGATATAAATTAATAATAAAATCGGTACCAGTATCTTGGGGAACAGCAGAAGGGACAACCAATTCTTCACTAAGTAGTATAGCCCACTTTAGTAATTAAACAACGATTACCTAAATATGATTCTAAAAAATTTAAACAATTTTCAAGCAAGTGATTTAAAAATTTAGTACCATACGAAAAACTTAAAATTCTTACTTTAATAATTTTTTCAAAAACCTTAGAAAACTCTGGGAGGAAACTCCTAGGTCTATAATTATTTTTATCGGTAGGATTACCATTTTAAAGTAATGGTAACACAATAGCTTTTTTAAACTTGTAAGGAAAAACACCTTCAACAATATAAAGAGCAATTTTCCTAAAGCAATAATTGGGAATTTCTGTCAAAACCACAAGAATTTGTTAATTTTAATGTATTTATATAAAATAAAAGCTCAATTGGACCAGTGGGTCAGATAAAAATTTGTACATTCAAATTTATGAAAACATAAGTTTATTTTCTTCCTCGATGCCATTCAAAAATCTAGCTGGATAACAAATAGATAAAATATGATTTTAATATTTGTTGTTCTTTTCTGTAACATTGTAATTATTTGTATTGCTTCTTTATAGCTATCACCATTACAATTTGAAAATAATTTTCTAAAATACATAAATTTGGCATTTTTAATTCTATTTTTTTACAAGCGCCTTCAATTTTAAGTATCGGTTTTTAGTGCTTCATTAAGAGGATGCTTCTTAACTTTTAATCCTAATTTATTTCGTAATTTGATTAAATTAATGAATTTATTGTCCAACCATTTACCACACAAGTTACTATTGTTGGAGGATAAAACTAATTCTGAAAATCTTTTCAAAAAAGCATCATAAGCAAAATTAGAAATAATACCATAAAACACACTAGACCAACTTTCAACGACTAAAGCACTTTTAAGTTTAAGAGAATTAATTCGTTTGATATAAACATAAAACTGTCGCATAATGATCAGTAACCTAAAAGTCGATAATAAAGGTTGAATAAGAAAGATCCATACTTGGCCCAATTCTCAGAAGTATATGGTCGATTATTGTAGCACTATTTTGTGTTATATGTGTAGGCTGATCATTTAGTGGTTCAAGCCCAAAGGCCGACATCAACAACTTGTAGTCCATTATAGCAAGATCACTAGACAATAAGTCAATATTCATGTAACCCATTACCATTAACACATCAGGATTAATATAACCAAGGTACTCCTCTAACTCATTAGTAAAAAGATCATTGAAAAGGCATAGGAACCTAAAAAATTGCAAATTTAAAGGCGATCTTAATGCGCATCCGCACTTAGAAATTTTATACATTTAGTTTCGGAATGTAAAGAAATCACAATATAAGCTGCAACACCAGCATTTCTGTTAACCGAGTTACAATTAGCAACCAATTTTTGATCTACTAGATTATCTTAAAATATTACCTCCATATCATCAAAAAAAGTTTCTGAAAAGAAAAAAAATGTTTGGCTTATTCATGTCAAATCATATTCATGTCAATCATCTTCTTTCTGTCAAATCATGTATTTGACTCTTAAACACTGATGTGTTCTGATAGATGAAACTCAATTGGTTATCGAAAATGTCAAAAATCATATATAGTAAGGCTGCGGTCGCACTTAGCTTAATCCTATCCAGGTCGGATGAGCCAGTTATGGAAACAAGCCTAACGTTGTCCTTTTTCAATAGAACAGTCCTATTTCTATTCCAACCGTATTTTCATTTATTATCAGATTAAAACTGCTGACATAGACTATATATGTACTCCCATTTTAGATTTTGGAATAAATTCACGAATAAAAACTTTAGTGAACTCAGATCTGCTGACTTAAATTTAACAACAATTAAATTTCTCGCTGATTTTGTCACCCATTTATTACACTCGAATATACTGATATTACAAAACAGAAAATTCAATAATTTTAGTTGATGTACCTCTTATAATAACTAAATTTTCGTCACTAGTATCAGAACCATTATAATTTTGAAGGTCATGCAATCTTTTAAAAATATTTTGTTATCTTCTTCCAGTTTTAAAATTCTAGATTTTAATTCATGATTTTCTTTCATAAACTATTTAAATTCTTTTGAGTATAGGAAACAAAAATTATAAAAGTGTCTATATCTAATAGAACCGCCCTATTTCATTCAACTCAAACTGATCAAAACTGCCATCCGACTTTCCTTTGTTCACCAGGCTTGTCGTGACCAATCACAAAAGTCTAAACATAGAAACTTCAACAAGACTGCTGTGTATGAGTTGAAATGGTCTATTTTAAAGCGGACAGCGCATGTGAAGATGATTAGCTTAATTGAACTATACTTTGCTCAAGCTCTCCGAGACACGGCTATACTGTAATTTAATCGTTTGAATTTTTCTTTGTCAACAAATGAATTATAAATTTCAATTTTTAATTAAATAATTATTGTTGGTAAGGTTCGTCCTCCAAACCCTTCAATAACTTATTGACTTCTTAAAGCAAAAATGTAACACAATTTTAATACTAAGCGAATGGTAGCCGTCTATCTGCATTGGTTTCTCAGGCCCATCGAACAGGCTTTAAATTATTCAATGTATACTTACACATAATTGTTTTCACATAGTTCATTTGCTAGTTGAGCGTGAACTCGCCCGTTATTTTTTATTTGGTCACCTCCCCCCCCCCCTAACCCACGCGGAGGTAATCGTGTCCTAGATATTAATTTTATAGATTTTTAAAACTCGCGTTTATCTATCGGTACGAAATCGAACGAAATCCATTTTCTTCCAATCTACTCAAAAATAATTTCAATTTACTTATGTGTTCGGAGTTTGTTTGACCAGAAATTATGGGTTGGTCAAGATATACTGCACAAAACACGATGTCAACAGTTACTTGTTTCATTAGTCGTTGGAAAATACCTGGTGCACTTGAAATACCAAGTGGAAATCGTTGTTATTCAAGAGTATTAATTACCATAAATTTGTCTTATTTATCAAACAATTCTACTTCCAAGTAAGCATCCTGTAAATCGATTTGAATAAAGTAGACGCCACCTTGTAACTTATCAACATATTCTTCGATTCTGTAAAAGGGTATCTTCTTCAACTTATGGATTAACTGATATATTAAAATCAGAGGCAAATATCATAATTTGGTTTGAGTACCAGGACTAGAGGTGTTGTCCATTAAGTGTCTTGATCGGTTTTTAAATTATTTTTTTAGTAACCATGGTAACTCCTTTTTTTTACTTTGCTTTGAAAAGCAAACAGGTAGGACTTGAGCTTTGAAGTAGTGAAGCATTTTGGTATTGCATCCGGTTTGACATGTACATCCGCTTGGATTGATATAGAATGTCCTATGGTTTCAGTAAATAAATAATTTATGGTACCTTTTACAAACATCTATAACTGGCCCTTAAATTGAGACCTTGGTTGATGCTTAAATTTAATTCTATAAATCAATGTATTCCCCGAAGATTTAGATACTTATTAAAATTTATTATCCGATATTCAGAAGATTGTAAGAGAACTCAATCCAGTTTCGAACTGATAAGCTTATTAATATGAAAAAATTAATCTTCTCATCAGGCCGCGGCGACTGGACTAATAATACCACAATTAACATTCTATATATACAAAAAGTACTGTGCGTTTTGTACTAGCGAATCATACTAATACAGATAAATTCTCTTACAATTTTTTCTTCTTCACGACATTCAGTATTTGTAAATATTCTGGATCCGTAGTCATTTTGTTATACCTTCGTCGCCAATTTGTATTAGTATGTATAATTGTAACGTTATACATTGGAATGGACAAACGCGATTTTGTACAAGCAATAGGTATTTTACGATAGAAGTTAGTGATTTTTACGTTTTCATAAATGAAGATAAGCTATTACGGTACAGTAGTATAAAGTATAACAATTAACAAAACGCAAAATGTAACAATTACAGTTATAAAAAATAATACAGAGCTTTTGGTGCTTTTAAGTTTGAACAGCTTAAATCAAACTTTGGTTAAGTGGTTGTAAATCGTTTTTAATACACATTTTTTAAAATTATTTATTGTGGTATTTTCAATCAAAACAATGTGATTGTTTTTTTTTTTTTTTTTTTTTTTTATTAGGCTTGGCTCCTACATAAAAAAGAGCCATATCGCCAAAAATCATATATATAATTCTCTGTTTACATATTTTAATTCAATTTACATTTTTAATAATATTTTCCTCACTCTTAAAAAGAACCGGATTATCCCCTCACATATTCTATCGGCTAGTAAATATTTATTTCGTATTAAATTGTTATTCCACTCATCCTAATAAATTCATACATTTCCTTGTAAGCCAAAAAGTCACCCTCATTTATTAATTCACTTAGATTTCTTGCATTCCGAAGGATGTTTAACTTTGATCTATATTGGCTATATCTGGGACAAGCCAATATGAGATGTTCAACATCCTCCACACTTCCACACAACTCACAATCTTTGTCCTCACTCAAATGACGTTTCCACAAGCATTCCTTCCAGTTTCCATGGTTCAGCCTGATTCTCTCAACCGTTCGCAACATTCGCGTATCTCCTTTGAGCTCCTTAACGAACGGAATTCTCAAAGGAGTACCACGGAGCACTCTGTGCTTCATTCCTTTCGTTAGACTTTTCTCGTTAAATTCACTCTCCCATTTTCTCCACAGATTCATCTGAAACATTCGAAGTACATCTCTTGCATCCTTACTTCCGTACTCCTGAACCGTGTCATTCAATGTACCCTTTTTAGCTAACATATCGGCTCTTTCATTCCCTTCGATCTGTCTATGTGATGGGATCCATTGTATGGTCACATCACGTTGACAGTCTCGAACACATTCAAAAATTAAATCAGCATACACATTGCCTTCCCTTCCACCTCCACATTTTAGCAAACATAAACCACTCTGGGAATCGGAAAATATTACTATTTTCCTTTCCCCTTCATTCACAGCCAGTTTAATTCCTTCAAACATTCCAATCAGTTCAGCGTTCATTATACAGATGCTTTTGTCCACTTTAAAATACTTTTCCACATTCTTACCAGGCATAAATACACCAACACCCACTCCATTCTCATTCACACTAGCATCTGTATAAACTATATCATCTTGCACATACCGCTGACTGATTTTCCCAAACATAATTTTAGCGATAACTTCATTCATTCCCTTATTAAATTCCTCCATATTCAAACATACAGTAAGATTATTAGGAACGGGTTGCGGACCAGCATTGCCTATACTCAGAAACATGTTCAAGTTTTCAAGTGCAATACTAGTTCTATATGTCGGTTTGTACACCGCCCTATTTTGTAATCTTACTATCATCTCGTTCCAAAACTCATTTTTCTTAGTTATCATTCGCACTGTCTCTCTCACTGTGATTCACTCTCTCTTGTAATCAAGAGGTGAATCACCCATTTCAGACCACAGAGTGTGTATTGGGGTTGAGTTAATCGCCCATAATACCACTCTTGCACATGCATTTTCTACTTTCATTAATTGGCTAAAAGCCCCTTTCGAACCATTCCCATACACACTAATACCATATCCAATTTTGGAGGATATAATGGCCTTCCTTAACATGTCAGTCACACTCGGATGAGCGCCCCATTTAGGTTTGCTCACCCGTTTAACCACATTTAAACGTTCCTTGCAGTTATCTGCCAAAATTTTCATGTGCTTCCCAAAATTCATACGTCTATCAATCCAAATACCCAAATACCTGTACGCATTTACTTGTTCAATACTTTGACTATCAACACTTATATTAACATTTGCAACGTTTGTTCTGAAACTCATATAAGCACACTTATTAGGATTCACTCTCAGATTCAACATTTTAAGTTTTTGAATTATATCATCTACCCCCTTTTGCGCTCTTTGAGCCGCCACATCAATACTTCTCCCTTTTCCAATTACTACAAAATCGTCTGCAAATTGCAGAACGATTTGATTGTCTGTATTGATGTGGTGTATCTCGCTGGTATATAGGTTGAACAGAGCTGGAGATATTCTACTCCCTTGCGGAAGTCCAATATTTGCAACTCCCTCCAACCTAAAACCACTTCCATTCAGAACCATTTTTCTATCAGTCATGAAATCTTTTATCCACATACATACTTTCCGTGAAAATCCAAAATTCGATAGAATTTGTTGTAATTTCCACGGAACCACATAATCATAAGCTCTTTCGATGTCCAAAAATACCGCAACAGCTTTCAAATTATCCTTTCTTACTTCCCAAACAAACTTTTCCACACACTCAATTGCAGAGTGGTTCTTTCGAAATCCAAATGTTGTCGATGGCAACAAATTATTCTCATTCACAAAATCTTCCATGCGCTCTTTCATCATTCCATTTAAGATTTTTATAAAAACATTCAACATACATATGCCTCGATAATTTGTTGCCACATTTGGATCTCTATCCCGTTTAGGGATGGGAACCACCCTGCTCTCTTTCCATTTGACCGGTATTTTTGATCCCATCCACACTTTGTTGAGTATCTCAAGCAAATTATGTTTTGCTGAGTCACTCAACAACCGAACCATTTTGTAACTTACTCGGTTCGTCCCTGGAGTGGTAGATTTTGATCTATCTAACACCCTCAGGAATTCTCCCCATTCATACTTACAATCCATTCTTTCATTTTTACTCATTCTATCAACTTCATTTATTACATTCAAATCATTGCTTACATTCAATACCATTCTTACAAATTCTTCACCTTTTTCTCGGTTCTCACATACCACATTGCTCACCTTAAAATGTTTACCATTCACCCTATTAAACAATCTCCATACATCCTTAGTTGTGGTTCTATGTGTCATTTGGGACACATATTCCCGCCAACTTTTCCTTTTTGCTCTGCGAATAGCCTTTTTCAATTTACCATTCATTTTACCATACATAATCTTATTCTCACTACTCTTATTCCTATTAAATTCACGCAAGGCTATTCGCTTCCTTTCATACCAGTATTGAACTTCATTGTTCCACCAACCATTCACATTAATATCTTTCATATCCACAATTTTTGTACACAATTTATTTACCCGTTCAATTTCACTATCTAACTGGCTTTGATTTATTTCATTTTCTCCGAGAATCTCATTCATTTGATTCACCCATTTCCTATTATTCATTAATTCACGTTTTTTCCTAAACACTCGATTATCATTCATGATCATTTTGATCATGAAATGATCACCACCCAAATTCTCTTCTTCAACATTCCAAGTGACCCGGCAGGCCAGTTCAATAGTTGTCATAGACAAATCTATTGCGCTGGCCGTGCCTCCCACATTCGCCATTCTAGTTGGCCTCCCATGATTCAAGAGCACCATATCGGAGTCTTGAATTAGGTCGGCCAACTGTTTTCCTCTTGCGCAATTGTCTAAACAACCCCACATTCTCGCATGCGCATTCATATCTCCACATACAATCAGGTCACTTTTATCTCTCACCCCCTCAAACAATTTTTTAAAATCACTCAAGGCTTTTTTCCTGTCATCTTCATCACGCACCTGGGTTACATACACGCTCACTAGTAACAGATTTCTTTCCAAATTCGTCGTTGAGGCGGCAATTGCTTCAATCACCTCAAAAGCGGGTAACTGAACCTCTTGAAGCTTCATATTTCTGGCGTTCATTACCGCTACTCCACCATAACCATCAATTCTTGGTTTGGAAAGAAAATATTCGAAGTTTAACGTATGTCCCGCACTGTTAAAGTTCAGGTAGGTAGGTAATATCATAATTATTATAAAAATTTGTAGCTTTTATCTAACAAATCTAATTGATAAATTATTGATTTTGAAAAATATTTTTAACTATTAACCTAAGTATACATTAATTTAATTAATTGTAATTAATTATTCCTGATTTTATGATACAAAATAATTTTTGTCGATTGACCACACGCGTACGCACCAGTTTGTCATGAAATCCATTCGAGTATATATTATTTGTACCTGTAAAATATTGTACTATACCATGAAAATGTTGGGCCTACTACCATTCAAATATGATTTCGTCAAGCACAAATTAGAAAAATCCCAAACATCCATATTTTTAAGCGCTATCACCGCCATTGTTGTTAATTGGGTGGTACTTAATTGTGCCGCCCGTTTTACTACCTGTGTCAAAACAAGATTCAGGTATGACCAATTTGTGTGCAACATAGGCCTTATGTATGAATGGTATAATATGCGAGTGAATATTATATCTTATGTGGCTGTGATTTGCACAACGAATCGAAAAATTTTGGTTATCAATAAAATATTACAATGGATTCGGATTATTGAACAATACGATAAGGATAAATATAAAAAATTACGATTATATTACATTAAAATATTTTTTGTGAAAGAATTCATCTTCAAATTTTTAGTGCTCCTCCTAAAAGCCATATCGGTTTATACGATTACAAATGCATGTCTGAATCCTATCGAAATTATATTTGTGACGGTGGCCGTCTTTATTTCGATTGCACTTGAATCACAATTCATTGCAATATTTTTGTGTTTTATGTACCTAAGTGATGTCGTGTCATGTGAATTATGTGATTTACTAAACGAGTTTGGAGCTAGTACCGTGAGAGGTGCTTATAATGTTACATTGGTGTGCGATCGAATTGATCGTCTAGCTAAATACCATTGCAAAATAGCTCAACTAACAAAATTATATCTAAAATATGAATCGATTTTGATTCTGTGTCAAATATTCAATGGATTTTATAATTTATCCATTTTACTGTTTCTTGTAACGACTGCCCCCAATTACAGGAGGCATGATATGAGAGCATTGTTTGTGTCACGGCCTCTCGGATGCTTAGTTATTTTGTTTAGTTTCTATAGTTTTATAAAAATTTCGGAAGAAGTTGTTAATAAATCTAGATTGACGGGACATATTTTATATGAAATCATAAATTATACTGGAATTGATATACGAATAGTTAAAACCGTAACTATTCGAACATGATGTGCATATTTATGGTTTAACGTTACAAATTAAATTTTTATCTTCTTTCAGGTGGAATCATTTTCGTTGTCGCTCGAACAAAATAAATTCGAGATTTCAATATGTGGTCTATTCTCAGTTAACTATGAGCTAATGTATTCAATGGCGGCTTCAATGACGAGCTACCTCATTATTTTAGTGCAATATCAACTGGAATTTTCAAAGCAGGTCAGTTAGAGATATATTCTAACCACCGTATGTAATACCTAAATAATATGTACAAAATAGCACAGCAGTATTATTTTTATGTGCGCTTGATTAGAGCAAGTTAAATTAATAAATTGTAAACAAATTGTTATTTGTTTTATTTCTTTGATTTATTGTGAATTTGAAGTTAGTTGGAGTTTGAGGTAAGTTTTTGGAAACATTTAAACAAGGTGTATTTAAAACGATTTAGATAATACGTGTTATGACGAGAAAGACCGGATCGTTCCAAATTTTTCAGTTGTGGTGACCTGTAATAAATCTAAATCAGGTGCGCCTACTACATCAACGAACTTTTAATTTTTCACTTTTAAACTCTTGTAGTGAAAACATGAGGCAGCAACACGCATACCCGGTATAGTCTTCCAAAATGCTAAATATTTGCTTCGATGGAGTTGGATTTATACTCAACGAGCGGTTGTTAAAACATATTCAAGTTGAAAATCTAGAAATGTCTTTGACCAAAATATCATAGTTTTAAACTACGGGACTTATCATAGTTTTAAACTAGTTCGTTGTACTGAGAGGTTCCTAAATATTTAACCAAAAATACGCAAGAAACCAGGAATTTGACGAAACACACTCCTTAATTAAAACTAAGGGCATTTCTTGCGATAGACTTACCCCTCGCAAAAAATTATCAGTATTCAGTTATTCTATGGCGCTAGTCAAAATGATAGTCTCAGAAAGTGAAAAAATCATTCAATTCGCAAAGTTTCAAATGTATTCCACAAGAGAGCTACAAATCGCTATCAAATAGGGGTACATCCAAACATCAGTACACATTTTGTCTGTAGCAGGCATCTATTTTTGGAAGTATTCCATTTGCCGATGTCAAGAAAGAGAGAGAGCGAGAGAGAGAGAGAGAGAGAGAGAGAGAGAGAGAGAGATAGAGAGAGAGAGAGAGAGAGAGAGACAGAGACAGAGAGAGAGAGAGAGAGAGAGAGAGAGAGAGAGAGAGAGACAGACAGAAAGAGAGAGTTTAGTTCACTTTTTTGTTCGCAAATCAATACAGATCCTACAACTAAACCCGATCATAAAGTTCAGAACATATCTAATGCGAACTGAAAGTTGATGTTGACCTGACCGAAAACTCGATTCAAACCAACATTATTTTGTACATCCGCAAATCTAAATGTATCGATATGTCTGGATCACTCAGGAAACGGACATGACGATAATTATCAAAAATAAAAATTCCTCCATTCACTGGCGAATACTCAGTGTGCTTACCGTTGCACGGTTCCACTATACATGAGTCCCCTTTACTTAATCCGTTGCCACTTTCAATACCTGAAGGGTATGTTACGAGACAAACCTTCAATTTTATGCGACATTTTATTGTTATCTAAACGAACTTTTTTGGAGCTCTAAGCAAATTACGAGATCGATAAAATCGAAAGCGGCCAACAGTTGAGCTTCATCACAACAGCTTCATCCAAACGACTAAATCTAGAACGAAAAAATGCTCGATTACCGGTGTAAGGGCTAGTTCAAGTCAAAGCAAGATTTAATTACTAAAGGGGTTGAAGTTGGCAAGGTATCAAGCTGGGAACAGATGACTTTTCCAAAATTTTGAAGTTAGATTAAGCTAATGGAAAATCAGCGCACCATTTAAAATTGTCGGTAAAGTTGCTTCTGGAAGAACCGGCAGTCTAACAAATTATACATATTTTCAATGACGGCATATAACTGACGCTGGTGCTACTTTCGATATTGGTCAAACCTTATGCAAGTTTTGGGAATCTGAGCCCATAATATCCAGTAATAAACCATTTTCTCCAGAAGAACAGTTTTTGAAGACAAATTTGCAAAGACACTTTTACAAACCAGCTAT
This sequence comes from Tipula vernalis, assembly GCA_958295665.1. Taxonomy (NCBI): domain Eukaryota; kingdom Metazoa; phylum Arthropoda; class Insecta; order Diptera; family Tipulidae; genus Tipula; species Tipula vernalis. Next base: position 39,148,560 of record OY282559.1, read on the forward strand.
GGTCGATTAGAGTACAGTTGCCTCTCAAAAAAAAAAATAAAAACCGTCCGATGTATAAAACATTTACGTACGTATAAATGAAAAGCACTAAAATAACCTCACAGGAGAATATTGAACATACTCGGGATAGAATTCGACCTGCTATACCATGGTTAGTCGTATTTGACGGCATCCCAAAGTGTTTGTCATCCCACAGATTTTTAAGCTCCAGGTCCTACCATTCAATTAACTTTTTATGCCATCCAACTATGATTTCGAGGAAAATTTATCGTCATTTCAGGAAACATTGAGAAACTGTATCGCCAGGTGCGGATATTAATAGGTAACACAAATTACTAAAAAAAAAAGTGTGGGCCTCCTTAGACGATCCAACCACCATCGGCTCCTTTTTAGCTGTCAGATTAAAACAAGTAGCCTACCAAAATCAGCAAACATCACATCACGCAACCAATTCAATTCGAAGGAAAACCTGCGTTTAGATGATCCAATGACGGGGGCAGACAACATAAAATAAGCCGTGTTTCTAACGGAGAGTATTGCGCGCCTCTTTATGAAAAATCCAAATTATGAACTATTTCTTCGGAAATGGTCATCTGTCGACCATACTAAAAAACTAGATGAGAGGCATGACTAAGGATCCATCTAGCGATGAATTTATCTCCTCTTCCGCTCACTCTTAGTCATTGTTCAACACCAAGGAAGTAAGCTTATATAGTCGCTTTATTTTACAGAACTGAGTCAACCACTAATGAAACAACAGACGGAAGTTTTGCCCGAAAGGCAAATTACATTGACATAACTTTGCTTTGTTAACCAATCTGCTAAAATAAATCTTTGCAGGTTTACACATTGTGTTGAACTGACTGGCAAGTCATCCTAAACGCTGAAGTACTTTCATGAGCAATCGAGTAGCCGAATTACCAAATTTTGTTTTGATTAATATATCAGACATAGACCTATTGCCACAATGACATTGTTTTCTTAAGCATATTCCAGTTCCCATAGTCTTATTTGTCGAAAGACCAGCCCTACTCAATCGTCGAGCTACTTCGTCCAGTAAACTGAGATGTTCCTCAAATGTTCGGGACATCACTATTACGTCATCAAGATACACGAACATTCTAGGCTCTAAGTCGTAACCAAGTACCTTGACTATAACCCGTGCGAGTGCCTGAGAGGCATTCCATAATGCCAATGGCATTTTTCGGTAATGAAACAGTCCTCGTTCGGAAATAATAAAAACAGTTTAAGGTACAATTTCCCAATAGGCGTAGCTCAAATTAAGTATTTCTTTCCGTTAAGTCGACCGAGAATTCCATTTATATAAGGCAGAGACTAGGTGTCATTTACTGTTATGGAGGATTTCTCACACATCGCATCAACATCGCGTTCTTTCCAACATCCATCTCATCTTGTACGTATGGGGAGCTGGACGAGCGCTAGTCTGAGTCCCTGTGACGTCACCTGAGTTTATTTAATGTCCGATCAGGCTAGTGCATCCCAATTTGTCTGGTTTGGTAACACGGAAATGGGATTTGACTTCGTCCAAACGTACTACCTGAGTGTTATTCATCACATGGGCTGCGGAGATGTACTGGGAAATCTGTCGACGTCCTGTGATTCATGTCTTTAACAAAAGAAACATTCTGCAATTTTTGCTTACTATATTATGCTTTATCTGAGATGCGTCCTAAAAGTGAATTCCTAAAATCGAATCGCGCGGAAAAGTTGGGGCTACTAGAGTAAATATTACCAGGTACAGCTCAAAATATTTATAACCGTAGGGGTTGCAATTCCAACAGATCATAATTCGCTACTGCCCCTAAGCGCTTCCCTTACCTTGGCCTCATCTATCAGCTTTCACAAATTCTTTTGTTGGCTGAACGAAGTTATAGTTACAATGGCTAACGGAACGGCATAGTGTAGCCACATGTTTCTTTGCACTCTTATAGTTTTCCTTGATCACACATTGGAAGAAATATTCATTGAAACAGCAATTAAAATAAATTGCTTCGTTGCTGCTCACATCCATTTAACGGTTTGCCCAGGCCAGTCAGTACCTATGCAATATTACCCATATGTGGATAACTTTCTGTTATTTTTAGATTTTCCGATCCATGTCCTGTGACACAGTGGTTTCCTATTTTATGGGAATTCAAGGTTCATCTTATTGCGTCACCTGTCTTTTAAGGATGACTGGGCCTTGGAATATGCGTGGATGGCTCAACTTCATTGCTTAATGATTCGACATCTAGGTGTTTGATTGTTATTTGGATGCGGTGTACTAGATTGTCAATCGAATTTCTCTTCAATGTATCGTCGGAAGCTCGATTAGCCCGATTAAAGTAATGTTTGAGCCGCGACATTGTCATATAGTATCGTATCCATTTATTATTGATTTTCTTCCATCATTGTCAGTATACCTCGTATATCCCAATGCCGAATGGAAAGGCGCGAGTTTTTGTTCAAAATCTACCTTTTATAGACTTTTTGCATTTGATCACCATAATGTGTGTGTGGGTGTGCAACAATTTCAATTGTTAATGCATTTTCGACTCATTATACAATTTGAGAAAATTAGAAATTGCTCGAAGAGTGAAAAAACATTTTCGAAAACTTGATGGATTTCCTAACCAATCCAGCCGCGCAAATCACCACGAGCAAACTCTAACATTTTATTCCAGCCGAAACTTTACTCTGTTATACAATTTCATAGAAAATTCGAATTCTATGAAAATCACTTTACTATAAAACAGTGAATTCGGATTCAAATATGTAAATCCAAATTTTGCAATTGTGCTCCGATTGCTAGTAGTAGCCATTCCTACATTTATCTGGTGAGAGACTGGGGTTTTCCCAGACCTACTTTTGAATATGAAGGGAATTGATCAATGGGCTGTGCAAGCTCGAGTTGTTTACAATCCAATAAGATGTGACGGTTATGAAGGTCAGAATCAGGAGATTGCTTGAACTATTCTACTTCGGAGATAATTTTTGGCTTAATTTTGAATAATTTCCAAATGCCTATAGCAAGGTATAACTTTTGTTTTAATCCGGGGATTAAATAAATAAGCATGGTATGCTGAATGCAATTATAGCTGACCTATAACCAAATGTATCCGAATACCCGTTCTGACTGACCACTCGCGGTTTTAATCAATGATGGATAATTGTGCACCTTATACGTGGGGTTATCAATGAAAAATTTGCTTTCACTGCCAAATGCCGTAATGGATGCACCACTGTCCATCAATCGACAGTATTGAATGTTATCAATTAACACATCAGCATACGGTCGATTATCAGTCTCGTTAGTAAGAAATATTTGGTCTCAACAATTTACGAGAAGCCCAGTACTTCTTAGCCCGATAAAAATTCCTATTTGAATTTGGTACGGTTTAGTATTTTACATTTAGATTTGTTGATAAACAAATATTTGGTGATAATGAAATATCCGAATTATTTTTGACACTATAAGGTAATTTGGAAAGCTTATAGCTAATAGGGTTGTCTATGGATTTTGCTGATGCCTCCGCAAAAGTTTCGGGTTTGTATTTGCTGCCGCTTCATGTCTTATTGGCCTGGGTTTGATTCTTCTTCGAGTCCTTGCATTCCCAGAGTTCTGAAGCCTCGGTTGCTTGTTTCCCTGGCATCTAAAACAGTTTGGCTTTAGTATATCAGGGCGATCACAGCCGAAACGTCGATTTAGTCTGACCGAGCAGAACTACCACCCTTATTATCATTATTGGTAACACAAAAAACCTCTAATTCATGGACATATTTCCGCGCACATAAGATTCCGGCTCGCAGCTAGTTCGCTTTTAAGAATCTCCAAGGCGACACATCGTCTTAGTAAATCACTGAGTGAATGAATGTTGTGATCCGCTAATGCATTTTGCAGACCAGCTCTCATATTTCTTCGAAGTATATAGAGAATTTCGATATCAGAGGGTGGAATTCGATATTGCAAAGTCATCATTTGGATTACATTAAAGAATTCCATGAACGGTTCTTTAAATTTTTGTTTCCTGGCCTCTATCATTTGGCCTGATATCGCGATCGTTCTTCGATCTTGAAATCGCTAGATTAGGCCATCCCTAAGTGATGCCCATGTTATACCTGGAATCAATTTCAAGCGACACCAGTACCAATTTAAAATAATTCAAATCGAAAAAGAAACTCTTCCACTGACAGCCAGTCTAGCGTGCCATCTAATGCAAGGTTCCACTTTGTTACGGAGAGATAACGCATTTGGTGAATCTCCATAGAATTACCATCACTTATTCGTTAAAATTATGTGAACTATCTAGAGGGAGCTTTGGAATTCCATAACGAGCTGTGTTCTCGGCTGAATTTGAGCTGATGTTTGCCACAACATGATCCTTAATAATCTGTTGATTACTTGAAGGGTTGTCCGCTAGTTTTAAGCTCCCCAATTTATTTGGAATATGAGCTGATTGTTTAGTAATACTTCCTTCACCGGCAAGAAAATTTTATCGGATAGCTCCGCTATGGTTTTGTTAAGATGTGTAGGTTCTGTAGTGGTGGCTTAAGCGCTGTACTTCAATTGAATTACCGTATCTATGAGATCAAGACACTGCTGTTTGTATTTGCGATTAGTAAATGATAAACAACGTAAGCATTCTATAACATTTGTAATACGGGAATCTATACGCTCCACTACCATTGATTTACTATCACCAGCACTCGAAATTGCCGTTAAGGTATTTCGCTGTCCCACTAACTTATATTTACAGCAGCCAAGTAAGCGCGGCTTGGTTTAATTGGTGGATGATCTATTTCATCTATTAACAATTTTTGTAACGATTCTAAGTTGGCACAAAGGGTCATTGCTCAGTTTAGAAGCTAGACATTCTACGTCAAATTCATCGGGGTTTAGATGCTCGATATCCATAATGTCGCAAAAGTAACTTTACGAATAGAGAAATATTTTTTCTATTTTTTAAGGAAAAAATATAAGCGTGAATAGGAGAATTAACCATGGAGACGTCGGAGACCGGAGGTCAAAATAACAACGGAATTTGAATAAAAAAAAATAATAAAATTTGATAATGTGAACCTAAAAACGATGTAGCATGAAATTACCAGAAAATAATTCGGAATCCTAGGCCATGTTTTAAAGATAAAAAATACTAATAATAATATTAATATAATTTTGACTTGGAATAGTTAATGATCGTATCAAACAGGTATATAGTTAGCAATAACCTATTTCTTTTCCACAACTCAAATACCAAATAAAGATAGATTTGCGGTTAAAATAAGCAAAACTAGTAAAATTGCAACCCTACAAGGAAATCGATTCCATTACACAAGAGAAAAAAATTTAAATTTAAATTGTTTAGTGAGACTTTATACTGTAAAATAAATTCTGTTAAATATCACATGAT
>OY282559.1:39154170-39318162 GCA_958295665.1 Tipula vernalis
ATATATATATATATATATATATATATATATATATATATATATATATTTATATATATATATATATATATATATATATATATATATATATATATATATATATATATATATATATATATATATATATTTATATATATATATATATATATATATATATATATATATATATATATATATATATATATATATACATATATATATATATATATATATATATATATATATATATATATATATATATATATATATATATATATATATATATATATATATATATATATGTATATATATATATATATATATATATATATATATATAGTGTAACACATACCCAGAAAATGGAAGCATAATACAAAAATGTCATTTTGATAGATAATTAAAATCAGATTAAAATCAGCAAACAACAACTACATTTAGATACAAAGTTTGCATCAATTATTTTATATTACTGGTGTATGTATAGAACTAGCTATAGTTAGTAATTTTAACTGTAGAAAAGCAGATTCAATATATAGTTTTATAGATTTTTATATTAAAAACCGCACAATAGTTTTATTGTAATGCCGGCATTATTTTAATCCTTCCAATTTTTTGTATGATACATAAGTAGCTTTATGTGCACAGACATCGATAGGCAATCACTATATACAGTATTACAAAATAATTCCAATTCGCTGAAGTTAAAATTCAGTAAATTATTATGGCTACATCATTCAAAGAAATATCGCGAAATAATGACCCAAATTGTATACATTATGCATAATTACATTTAATTTATTGTGGTTCTTTATATACGAGTATGAGTATGTGCCTGTGTAACATTTAAATCAACATATTTTTGCTCATCAATAATATCAATTTTTTATTTCGAACATATTATAATCTTTATTGACATTTAATCAATCAGAACATCAATTTTAGAGCTATACCTACCTACATAAAATACTTATATGTGTTTAAGTGTAGCTTAGTGTGTATCAATGTTCAATATTCAATATGTGCGAGATCAATACAAAAACGTTATATATTTTAGATAAAATATCGTTGTTTGCCTAATTCTTACAAATCAGTTTCAGTTACTTGGCTAACTGTTCCGAATATATCGGCCGAACGATGTCTGCTATATTACCGCGAGTTTAAACTTATTTAGTTTAATATTTGAAATTTAATATTTAATTATTAATCATTATAAATATTTAAGTTACCTTATCCACTAAAGTATATTATAATTATTTCTCCTACTGGCTGGCTAGTGCTCGTATTTACCTTAATCTCGTCTATACATCATCGTTTTCCAAAAAATCAAAAACTTATTGCACACTATCTTCAATTTTTTTCACAGTTCATTTTCCACATTTAAAGTAAATCATTTATCTCATTTTGAAATAAATTTTCATTATTCAATTTGCACTTCTCACTATTCACTTTTCACTTTTCACTATTCACTATCTAATCTTCATTTGTCATGTTTTACTTTTCACTTTTTTCTTTTTATTTACATACTTTGCATTTTTCACTTTTTACATTTCACTTTTAACTTTTCACTTTACGGTTTTTATTTTCTATTGTTTAGTTTGCTCTTTCAGTTTTCATTTTCAATTGTCTCGTTACACACTTTCCACATTGCAATTTTCTCTTTTCAGATTTCACTTTGATTTTTCAGTTTTTACTTTTTTGACTATTTACTTTTCACTGCTCACAATACACTATCCATTATTCACTATTTACTTTTGACTGTTTACTTTTAATAATCAAATTTCGCTATTCTCTTAATATTATTCAGTAAATAAGTGATATGGTTTTCAAACCAATAAACACTTTATATACTTTAGATAAAACCTTTCTAAGATCGTGGATTCGTCACGGCTACCACAAAACATTCATAGAATCAGTCCAAGTGTAAATATCAACACTCGCTTCATATTTAGGTGACTCTACCACAGTTTTCAATAATTTGGTTAGCAGGAGTGCCCCTACGGTTCCAAACGCGGAATGCATAAGTGTTTGGTACGGAATGTGTCATTTTAATTTTTGGTTCTGGTATAGCTACACTACTTTAGAATAAGCAATTGAAATTTCGTATTTTCTATAAACAACCAACGGGGATAATTATCGCATCTACAATATGTCCAACAATTCGCATCTAAGTTTTTGCCATCTTTTAACCATATGTATGGGTATTGAGTCATCCTTAGTGATCTGACAACAATTTTCGTTTAGTGCTGGTTTCCGGGTTGATCGCAACTTTAAAATGGAAGTTATCATTCCTTGGACACCATTCTACTCTAGCAACTTTATGAGCGTGTTCCTTTAGTTATTTTAATCGGTGACAACTCTTAGTTGGTAGCAGGTGTATAATAATTGAGCAATGAAACTCAATTCAATGTCCGTTTTCTCAAGTGAAAGCCGGCTTGTTTTACCATCTTAACAATTTGAGTTTGTAACTCGAGATTATTTTGTCGATATTTGCCCCGACATCAGGTTGCCGATATACAGGTCATTTTTAATCATTTTTGAAATGGCTGGAAATTAGGTACAGTTTTCATTGGCAATCATTGCTAGTGTCTTTAGGGGTAAGTATAGCGCGAAGGCGAAATTGTAATTTTAATGTTCATATTTTTAAATGTCAGGCTAAAATAAAACATGTGCCCTACGTGAAACAACGGGAAATTTAGAGTTGTACCAGTATTGGTCGATTTGGTATGCGAGTCGTTTACGGCCAATTGGCCAAAAAGACAGATTACATATGGTTTAATTTAACCCTTCATTGGTGTCTGCCCTGGCGTTTGGTTTGGTTTTTAAGTTAATAATTTAATAATATGTGATAAATGAATGCTTGCAAGAAGGGGTGTTACTTTAATTTACAATGTACAAAATTTGGTGATAATTCTGGTTTAATTTAAGATAGGGGTCCGCGCTTAGCCGATTGTAGAAAATTTTGTATTTGATGCTTTTCTGGCTCGAAGGACCAGTGTACCAATGTAGGTGCGATTACGATAAATATTATTTATTATAGCTTTCCACAATAGATGGTAGCATTTCAATCACTGTAAAAATAAATTTAGTTCTTTTACTTAACAGTAACTATATACATTTAACTGTAAGATGACTAACTGTACCACGATTGTGGATATCCATGCTACGATTAGTGCAACTAGCAGCCAATCGATTTTCCAGTGCAGCCTTTGAATAATTTAATGTATAGTACGGCTCTTTTTAGTTCAATAGAAGTCGATAAATATGGTCTTAGCAGGTTAGTACATTTCATTTAAAACAGTTGACTCTCTTGTTATTTTACTTTGCCTGTACTGCTCCTAATTACCTCTTATTCACTATTCAGTTATCACTTTTTATTTTCCGTATTCAATTTTTACTTCTAGTTTTGACCTAAAACGAAATATGCATATTTCAGTTTTAATTTTCAACCCTTCTTGTTACTCTTTCACTTTTCATTTTTCACATTTCACTTTTTACTTTTCACCTTCTTTTTTCACTTTTTAGTTTTCACAATTCAAACTTGATATTTGAAGTTTCACATTTCACGTTTTACTTTTCACTACTCAATATTCACTATTCACGATTCAGAATTCACAATTCATTATTCAGTGTTTACTTGTTACTTTTCTCTGTATCCTTTTCACTTTTCACTATACTATTTTTCATATTTCACCTTTCACCTTTCATTTTTTTTTCACTTTTTGCTTTTCACTTTTCTCTTTTCACTTTTCATATTTCAATTTTCACTTTTTTTAAACTTTTCACTTTTCACTTTTAACTTTTCCTCTTTAACTTTTTAACTTTTTCCTTTACTTTTTCCTTTTTTCAATATGTTCTTTCCACTATAAACTTTCATGTTTCACTTTGCAGTATTTTTTCTCATTTCATTTCATTAGTACTTCTCCTTTTTTACTTTTCACCACATACTTTTCATCTTTAAATTCCTTCTTTTGATTTTTATTTTTTCACTTTTTACATTTCATTTTTCCAATTTCTCTTCCCAGTTTGTGCTCCTAACTATTTTCTTTTCCACTTTAGTTTCATAGTGTTGTTTTAATTTTTCATTTTTTTATATTTAACTTTTTTACTTTCCACTTTACTTGTTTCATTTTTCACTATTCATTTTTATATTTTCATTTTCACTTTGGGTCATTCCTTATGAAATCGTCAATATCTCAAAAATTGCTTGAACTATATTTATTCGATTTATAAGTAAGAAAAAGAAAATTTAAATTTTTTTTTCTTCTCTTTCATTCTCGAATTACACTATCTCAATATTTCATTATTTTGAAGGAGTTTTGAGTATCAGTTATATATTTTTAATCATATTTTCGTAAATGTTTGACCGATTTTGGTTTCCTCAACGGTTTCTTAATGCTTCAGCTGTCTTAAACTTAGTTAAACCAAAAGATACTAAAAAAGTTTTAAAATATAGTAGCTGTAATGGTGAAAATTATGATGGCAGTTCGAGTAAAGGTATGTTCTAATTGCAATACAAAGCTTGCTGATTTCATAGCGGAGAACCGAAGAATTTTAGATATTGCCTCGAAGAAATTATAAAGTCAACGTAAGAATTGCTTGCAATTCTGGAAGTCTTGTTGCTTAACTGAATTTACACAGTTTCACTGCTAAGCGACAATTTGAATATCTTCGAGGAAAAAGGAAAAACATTATTATTTGCAATTTTGCTTACAACTGTTGGTTTCTAACACAAAAAAAAGTACAATCAAATCAATGGAATAGCCAACAAGTTATAATATTGCCGATGGTTGTTTGTTATAAGAAGAACGATGAGCTAAAACACGAACCATTTGCAATGATATCGGTAAAACCTAAAGATACTACAAGCCATGTATATCTTTTTCAGTTGAAGTTGAACAATTTTCATAATAAAAATAGTGAGATACCTATAAAATTTACTTACTTTTCTAAAAGATCACCAGCACAATTCAAACATTAAAAAAATATCATTAACATATGCTACCACAACGTGGACTTCAATATAAAAGGAGAATGGATCTATTTTGCTACATCTCATGGAAACAAAGCAGCTGATGGAGTTAATGAAACTATTAAAACAATAGCACGAGCGGAATCATTGAGAACGTTAAGGAAAGCGCGTTCTTTCAAGCTTGAGATTTATTCAATGGGGCAAAGGACTAGATCACGGGCATAAATTTTAGATATGCGCTTATCGAACAAAATAAGAATGTTGAAACCAGGTTGCGTTTACACATAGAAAGAAGAGAAAACTACAATCAATTAAACCGTTCCGAAAATATGATCATAAACTTACTACATATACCCAAAACTCCTTGAAAATGCGAAAACTTTGAGAGAGTGTAACTCGAGAATGAAAGGGAGTACCAAAATGTATTCTACAAAAAAAGGGTTTTTTACTTATAAATCGAATAAATATAATGAAGTTTAAACAATTTTTGAGACATCGGATCCACCTCATTTGCGATTTTTCACTTTTAACTTGTAACTTTTTACGTTTTACTTTTTACTTTTTACTTATCACTTAACACTTGTCACATACCACTTTTCACTTTACATTTCACATTTTTAACTATATAATATTAAATTTTTCACTTTCTGGTTTCCACTTTTTACTTCTCACTTTTACTTTTCTTTTTATAATTCTTATTTTTAATATTACACTATTCCTTTACCACTTTTTATTTGTTACTTTCACTTTCCACTTTTCGCTCTTCACTTTTCTCTTTCATTTTTCGCGTTCCATGTTTGACTTACGCTCATTTCACTTTTTATTTTCACTTCTCACTTTCAACTTTTCACTATACAATTTTCATTTTTTACTTTTTTACCTTTCACTATACTATTTCACTACTCTCTTTTCACTTTAAATTTTCCACGTTCCACTTTTCATCAACTTTTCACTTTTGACTTTTGATTTAGACTTTTCACTTTTCACTTTTCCTTTTTACTCTTCATTTTTCACTTTTGAGTTCTCGTTTCCACTATCCAGCTCTTAACATTCCAATGTTCACTTTTCACGTTTTACTTTTTACCGTTTGCTTTCAACTTTTCAGTTTACGATTTTCACTTTTCACTTTACACCTTTCACGTTGCAATTTTCTATTTTCTGTTTCAATTTGTCATTTTTCACTATTCACACTTCATTATTTACTTTTTACTTTTAACTTTTCACTTTTCACTATTTAATTTTCGCAGTTCACTATTCACTATCCATTATTTACTTTTAAATATTCACTATTTACTTCTCCACTTTTCACTTCTCTTACTAGGCACTTCCATAATTTTTCGTTATCTTTTCACTTACCATTTTTCACGGTTTACTTTCCATTATTTGTTTACAAATCTTAAACTGCAGGCCTATATAAGTAATTTACAATTCGTAATCCTCAGTTGGATGAACCACACAATACAAACTTGCTCACAATAGAAACTCCGGAGTAAATTTGTAGATGTGGAAGTAGCTTGTTTTATCAAGTTTTGGCATTTATAATAAATGGGAAGTGGTTTGGTAGATTTGATTTGTACGCATTAAATCATAAACAATTTTATTAAAAAAACTTCTTTACTTATAAAATTTCTGAGTAGTCCATAGGACACAAATAATCAAAAAATTAACATTTGGAAATTTCGGTTTAATTGAAAAGCGTATATTTTTTTAGAGCTCTGGAAATGCAAATTAATTGCCTTAATAAAATTAAAATAACAAAAACCATTTGCAGAAGATAAACTTTATAAATTACAATATTAAAAACTTTACTACATTCCAAACAATTAACAAAAGAAACAAATCTTGAATGGATTCACAAAATTTTCAAACTACATGTGCGATTTCAGACAAACGTATAAAAGGCAAATCCATTACGATAAGTGCATCGCCATATGCTACCAATTGTTGTATAATTATTATTTCTTATCTACAACTATCAATGAAATGAAGCCCATTTGAGTCTCTATATACTAGAGAGTATGGGGAGCTTCAAACAACTTTTCGTTTGTTTTTATATTTAATTGAATAACTAAATGTTACCATATAATATTTGCTTAAACAAAGCTGTACTTATTATTTACGAAAAATTAATTAAAACTAAATCATAATTTTTTCCAGTTTAGACTAATACCAAACTCATTTATGACATTATGAGGGGTGCGACATATGCCAGTGACGTTTAAATCGCAGAATATTTTAATCTCCTTTCTATTATGAGATTGATTTTTGGAACGGACGTCATCCAAAAAATATATAATTCAACTCGTTTGTCTCTATATTATGCAAATAACGGTATAAAGGATAATAATGGGCAAATAAATTATATGAAATGCATTAAATATTTTATTCCCATAACCACTCGATACATATTGATAATTTTCGGTGAAGTAAAATATAAATCAAATTAAAACTATGTTAATTTATGCTGCACACAATACCCCCCCAATATATAATGTATTTGTACCGTATATTCAACGCAAAATAAATAATTTTTAATCCTACTCATACGTATAATAAATCTTGCATCATCAACAGTTTTAACAATTCAACGGATTAGCATATGATTTTACCTGCGTTCTGCTCACCCAAATGTAATACTTGTCATATGTACAGATTTTGAATTATATCGATTCATGTAATGATACAAACCTGCATTACAAAACCTCACAACATTCCTTATTTTTTTATTATTTTTTTTTTCAATATTAAAACATATTATTTATAAAAAAAAGCTTTGGTGAGCTTTATTTTAATATTAATGAAATTTTTGTCAATACAGCCATTTAGATAATTCACATTTTTTTAAATAAAAAATTCTATAAAATATTATCACTAATTGGTACGATTATTACAGGTTATGAGTGCATATTAAAAAAAAATTGTTTTTCCATTTCATAAAGTTTGAGTTGATTTTAAATCAAGCGTTTGCATACTACATAAAAAGAGGAGGATAAATACATACAGCAATTTGTTTGGTAAATTATTTCTGGTAAATAGCTGAACGACATAAAAAAACAGCATTTTTTTTTTACATTTAACGTAAAGCCATTACATAATTAATGAAAATGAACAATCAATCTGTTTCCATTTAATTGTAAAATATTTTTTGTTTGTTTTGTGGCTAAGGGCGGAATATGAATGTTTTGTGCTTGAGTTTATGCTGTCCTTCTTGCTATTCGTAATTATTCTGGAATGGTACCCTTTGAAAACACCTTTGTGTGGCTGCTTGTGCTTATATCTTTAGTATAATTGCCACTTTCGTCACTATAAAAGGTGCTTGTGAACGTGGTTCTTTTAAAAACTTTACTGAAATATTTAGTAGATAATCTGAAGAATATAAAAATAAAAATAAATTGAATTAAGAAAAATACTAACACAGTATTTTTTCGAATCTACTTCATCAATTTTTGATTTGAAACCTGCTCGTTCAAAAGGGCAAAAGAATGTAAAATTAGTTGGGCATAAATCAATTTCTAAATACTCGTCACATTTTCCTTTTCCGGCTGACTCAAAATGTATTCAAGAATTAGGGTGGGTCGATCGAGCAAATCTTAAAATTAAGACAAAATATCTTTAAAAAAATAAATGAACAAAACGAAACCCGTAAAAGATTGAGAAAAATTTGGGTCCCGGTCGATATGTCTTGTTTCATTATGGAATATGACAAAACGGCATATCTCAATATGGCATATGGTACGCTGCGGTATGTTGTGCAATACGGCATACTTCAAAACGTCAAATTTTAAAACGACATGTGGTACAGTACGGCCTATGGTACACTACGACCTATTTAAAAATGGCATATTTCAAAACAGCATATAATACATTACGGCATATGGTACACTATGGCATATTTTAAAATGGACGTCTTCTATTTCTAAAATAATACTCAGTTACCAAATAAATTTTACTTTCAGGGGGTGTTTCTGTTGTACTGCGGCATTTGTTTTTTTTTTAAACAACCACCTAACTGGAAAGCGGTTACTAACTGAAAATATAAGTGCAATAAAACATCTACTATACTACATTAATTCGTGAAGAAAAAACACAAAACTTATTGTTCACGCACTGTATTAATTATGAATTTAATTCCTGTGCGTATCCCATTATATGTTTATTAATATTTTATATACATGTATTTATTGTTATATACTTTGTACAACATTGTTAAGTACATATTTTTAAAGATCTATAAAAATCCAAACGGACATATATTGTTTTATATATGTACACATTTTTTGTAAATACGGAATTATATTTTGCTTTATATAAATATTTGAGTATTAAGAAATTAAGATCGATTTGGTCTCTTCAATATATTTGTTCATGTGATTAACATCAGTTAGTAACAAAATAAAAATTATAAAGTCTTCGAATATTAATAAATAAATGAAAAACTAATAAACTACAATTAATAAATATAAATCTTCGACGTAGTTTTATTAAACATTTTTTTTTATTATTTAAATGAGATAGTTCTATTGAGTTTATTAGCAGAACTATCCTTCACTTATAATTAAGATTTGGATTTTCCTACGTACATGTGAGAACTATAATCCCAAAACTAGACATCTGAAATTACAAAAAAGTATAGTTTGATACGCCACCGACAAGAAAACTATAATAACTTTACTCTAAAGTATCATATATTCCAAAACTATTTAGCATTGATGTATAAATTTCATCGAAATAATTGATTCCAAATCTCGCCAAAGTGATATACATTTTTAAAATTCCGAGTAAATATTTTCCGAGAACCAGCAATTGAGAATCGTCGTTGTGATAACAGAAGTAATGGCTTAAATAAAATTAGTAGTATTAGTAATTTTAAAATTAGAGTTCCATACAAATTTATTTCGATTTAAAGAATAAAAATTAAATTTTATTAAGTGAAGGAAATTTCTGTTAAGCGAAAGAAAATTTTGATAACTGAAGAAAAATTCCAATAGGTAATAGAAAATTTTAGTATTGTGAACAAAGGGTAATTCTACTAATTGGAGGAAATTCTGTTAGGCGAAGGCAAATTCTATTAGGAGAATGGATTTTGGCATAATCGGTTAAGAAATGGGCAAGCTCTAGATTAAGTTAACTTATTCCTGAACTTCATCTACAAAAAATGTAAAGATCTCATTTTCATCTTACTTATCGATTTTTATCATCATCGCTTAAGAAATAGCCTAGTTTCATCATTATATTCCAGAACTTCAACTAAAACTCATTTTAGAATCCCATTTCCGATTTAAAAATTGAAATATTCCGTAATAATTGGCCATATTTCATCTAAAATTATTCTAGTATTTCATTTTCATTGCGCTTGTCAAATTTCAATATAATCGTCTTAGAAATAGCCAAGTTTTAGAATATGCATATTGTACCATGTCCCATTTTGAAATATAGTATGCCGTCGTGTACCTTTATACGATAGTGTACCATATGGTATACTAAAATATACCGTTTTAAAATATGCCATAGTTTACCTTATGTTGTAGTGTATCATATCCCGTATTGAAATGTGTCATTTTGAAATATGCCGTAGTGTATCTTATGCCGTAGTGTACCTTATGCCGCTTTTAAATATGCCGAATTGAAAAATTTCATAGTGTACTTTATGCCGTAGTGTACCATATGTGGTTTTGAAATATGCCATAGTGTACCTTAAGTCATATTTGCATATTTCATTTTGAAATATTCCGTTTTGAAATTTGCCATATTGAACGGATCTCGAAAAATGAATAGCAAATCAAAAAACAAATTATCTCCTTACCACAAAAACTATTAAAAAATAAAATTACGATTTAGGAAAGGGATGACGCTGACTCAAAATCAAACAACATTATACCGGAAACAGATGCGCAGGATTTATGCCTACAGCACCGAGCGCAGTCCCGCACCTAAAACAGATGTGCTTAAAGCATTGCCCTCGATTTGACAAGCAAAATAAGTTTGAAAAGTTATTCTAATTTGCGGTGTACCTTGCAGGATGAGATCTGCAGCCCCAATCCTCCGCTTTGATCATTTAAATTCCAATATAAATATAAATTAAAACTTTTTTTTACAATTTGTGTTTTTCCGTAATAATTGGCCATATTTCATATAAAATTAATTCTAGTATTTCATTTTCATTGCGCTTGTTTAATTTCATTATAATCGTCTTAGAAATAGCCAAGTTTTAGAATATGCATATTGTACCATGTCCCATTTTGAAATATAGTATGCCGTCGTGTACCTTTATACGATAGTGTACCATATGGTGTACTAAAATATACGGTTTTAAAATATGCCATAGTTTACCTTATGTTGTAGTGTACCATATCTCGTATTGAAATGTGTCATTTTGAAATATGCCGTAGTGTATCTAATGCCGTAGTGTACCTTATGCCGCTTTTAAATATGCCGAATTGAAAAATTTCATAGTGTACTTAATGCCGTAGTGTACCATATGTGGTTTTGAAATATGCCATAGTATACCTTAAGTCATATTTACATATTTCATTTTGAAATATTCCGTTTTGAAATTTGCCATATTGAACGGATCTCGAAAAATGAATAGCAAATCAAAAAACAAATTATCTCCTTACCACAAAAACTATTAAAAAATAAAATTACGATTTAGGAAAGGGATGACGCTGACCCAAAATCAAACAACATTATACCGGAAACAGATGCGCAGGATTAATGCCTACAGCACCGAGCGCAGTCCCGCACCTAAAACAGATGTGCTTAAAGCATTGCCCTCGATTTGACAAGCAAAATAAGTTTGAAAAGTTATTCTAATTTGCGGTGTACCTTGCAGGATGAGATCTGCAGCCCCAATCCTCCGCTTTGATCATTTAAATTCCAATATAAATATAAATTAAAACTTTTTTTTACAATTTGTGTTTTTAATATTTATTTCCATACTTAAATAGAGAATTCCTCAGAGCCGCTTAGCAATAGGGCTCTAAAATAAAAAAAACTGCTCAAAGCCGTTTAGCATTGGTCGTCTACACGCAAGGATGACTAGAAATTATGTAGCATTTGTTTAGAATTCGCGGGTATCCCAAGTTAGCCAATCCTTTTAATAGTTTTAAATATGGATTTCAATAAATTAAGTTAAAGAAAACTTCTTGAAAATTCGGCATTTCGACCCAATCGGCCAAATTTAAATTTTAAATATCTCGCAGGTTTCTGAATATGATCTTCGCCGTTACTGGGTTCATATGTAGTGGTATCTATGTTTGCGTTATATCTGGAATAAATAACGAATTTATCGACCAAAGTCCAGAAAATATGGTGTACGTATATCCGGAGGAATCATCACAAGCAGTTTGAATGTTACAAGCTCTTTTAGGAATATGGTTTTTCATTCTCTGTGCTCACCCTTGACGTATGATCGAATTACGGCTAGAGCAACACATTTGCCATGTTCTGTTCAAGATTTAAATTGAAAATGTTAATGACAAAAACGTTAAATAATAAAAGTCCTAGTAAGCTTCCTTGAAAAACTCCGACTTGTATTTCAATCCGACTTCATGTTGTTTATAATGTTGTTGATTCTAAAATGCTCATCCATACTTCGAAATATAATTTTTTTAAATATTTTTGAGACAGAGGGCCCGATAATGGTCGATCGTTACTTAATGCTGTGATACTGTAATCTCTTAGAACTGGTGTAATTTTTACCACTTTTAAGCAGACGGGAAACGCACCTCTCTCAAAACAACTTTAACGAGATTTGATTAACATTCAGCAAAATAATATTTAAAGTGAGAGTAAAATCAAGTTATGGGATGCCATATACACCAACAGCCAACATTTTATTTAAAGATTCAATAGTTTCACTCATTTATTTTTTGTCAAATGGATAAAATTGAAACAAATATAATAGTTGAAAATTACTAGTATGTGGCACAGTACATTTATAAATCTTTGGCTGATTTTGGAGGTTTATAAACAGCCAAAAAAATAATTTTTAATGTTGTAAGGCTAATACACTCACAATTATTTTCAAGGAAGCACAAGTCATATAACTTGACGGATTTTATTGTGTTATGTACAGCGGGAGGACAGCTACTTCGCCACCATGATACTCATTTCTGTAAATTATATGATCCATTTAATTTTTCATCTGGAACAATTTTTGCTCATTTGAATAAATAAAAATTTCTGTATTAACTCCTACATGAGACTACTTTTCCAATATTATAATTGGTAATGACCATATAAATCTTCTACACTCATGCCGCCAAACTACATACCTAAAATGACCCCATCCAATGCTTTAATTGAATTTTGATTTTTTGAATAAGTAGATGATGGACTGTCATCAAGATCAAAAAAATCTAGATATCA
Organism: Tipula vernalis; assembly: GCA_958295665.1. Lineage (NCBI taxonomy): Eukaryota > Metazoa > Arthropoda > Insecta > Diptera > Tipulidae > Tipula > Tipula vernalis. The sequence goes on from OY282559.1 coordinate 39,167,486, forward strand.
TCAAGATAAAAAAAAAATCGTCGATCCCGAACCCACCGAAAAAAATTTAAACTCAATTGAAACTTTAAACGTTTCAAAATACTACAAGGCGATGCTTACATATTGTTTGGGAAACCTAAAATAAAGAAAGGTATGAATTAATAACAAATAATGTTAATAATAATGTTGCATTTGATTACCTAAATTACTGTCCAAACGTCTCAGTTCTGAAAAACATTAAATTAATTAATTTTACCTAAAAACTTACCCTATCAGCTGTTCCATAATATTTACATTATAAACTAATACGTAAATGACAATTTAGGCACGAACACGAACAAATAAAATAAAACACCACGGTTGCTAATAACCGATAAAATTATATTGTAACGGTGACACCTAGTGTGTAATAGAATAAGTTAAATTAATAGCTCAATGTTTTACTGTACTAAAATGGAATTTTCCATGATAAAATTGTTCTAAATGTGTCTACACTATTCTAACTGGAAAAGTCATAAGCTTAGTAGAAGTTTGGTTTGTGTATATGAAAAGGCGAATGAAGTCGAATTGGATGAGTAGTATTTGGAAAGCAACAGTGTGAAGATTAAAAAGGAATTAAAAAGGGATTTAAAAAGTGTTTTAGTTGAAATAAAAATTATAAGTGTACAGTAAAATTTGAGAATAATTTATATAAAGTGATTTTGTGAATTTTTATTATTAAACCGTATTGTAATAATTTTTGTGTGAAATAAATAAATAGTTGGTGATAAATTAAATTGATTTTGTATTATTCACAATCCAGTGAATGTTAATTGACAAGGTAAAAATGTAGTAATATTATCATCATGGGTATTGCTATTTTTGGTAGTTTGCTACTATAATATAGAGGACATCTCTGATGAGCTAAAATTTTATTAAATGTAATATTAAAATATAGATGTCACTATGTTCTGTATGTTCATTCTAGAGAATGAATTTTCAATTTTTAAAATTTCAAATTTCGAGAAAATTTAAAATCATTCTTTGTCAAGTGCCTGAACAAATTACATAGCCAAGGATAACGTGAAAAAATCAATTAAACAATTTGTATTGATAACTTGTTTATTTATAATTTAACAACTAAATTTCTTTAATTCATTCACTAAATACTGTTTTTCTTGTTTGTTGAAACGAAAACTTAATTGGAATAAACATTTTTAGGCGCCGAACCCGGGAGGCTGTTGTTTGAAACGAAGAAGGAGCACATGTCCAGTTTTGTCAGATTAGCATTAACATATTGTATTGTATGGAACAGATAAGTAGCTATTCTTCAATTTCACATATTTTTTTATATTTTCGTGTCGCAACTGGAAGAAAAGAAAAGTGCAAAGAACTCTACAAGGGCTTCAACGATTATGAGCTGGAATTACTCGCCTTTGAAGACTACGAAGCCAACACGGAAGAAATTGATGATATGTTTCTAAATACCCTTGCATTACTTAGGGCAGCAATCAACTCAAGGACATCAGACCAGAAAATTGAAATATTTGACCTAAATGCTACACTCGATCAATTTATTGGGCAGCAACAAACTTTCTTACAAGGTATAAGTCACACAAAATTTGCGGCTCCTAAAAATAGAATATCGAACCATGTTCCGGTGATTACAAATTATGGCAATTATTTCACGATTTGTAGGTGACATCGGTGCATTAGAATAAAGGTTTAAGTGCCGTACATAAACTACAAATTTTAAATGGTTTATTAAGGGGGGATGCGGCTACATTAATACGTCATATTAACGTAAACGAACAAAATTATGAGAAAGGCTGGGCCAAACTTGTGGATAGATACAACAAACCGAAGGCCATAATATTTAGTTTGATTCAATTGTTTCTGGATCAAAGAAATTAGGAGATCTGGCCGAGACGCGCAACCCTTGGTTAATACATATAATAGTCGGCAAGGTAGACAGGGGGACGAGGCGATTATGGGCTAAGGAATCGGTAGATGACGCATTTCCAAACTTCGACCAATTTTTAAAATGGTTTAGTGCAAGATATGATGCTCTTGAATCGTGTTTAGCAAAGACAAAAACAACAGGAGCAGTTCCCAAACATGTGCGATCATTTAATACTACTCAAACCAATAAATGTAATTGTTTACCCTGTAAAAAGGATCACTCGTTATATGAGTGTCCATTATTTTTAAGTATAAATGTGGAAAGCCGATATAAAATTATGAAAAATGCTAGGAGTTGTACAAGTTGCTTGCAAACAGGACATTTGCAGCCATAATGTTTTCCACGCGCCGTTTGCTTGATTTGTAAAAGACGTCAACATTCCCTACTGCACAGTACTACATGTAGCAAATGAACAACAATCAAGAAGCTAACAAACAAACGATAATAGAATCATCAAAATAAATTGACCATCTTCAATAGCTTTAGCCTCTCATCAATTTAATACAGAAAACTATCTACAATCAACATTAAAACACCACTCAATAATCAATAGAGCTACGACACAAACAACATGCTTGAATGAGTTTGATACACCTCTTAAAACGTTTTCACCGACAGCCTTGATGTATATTCAATCAAGCAGCAGTGAATTAATGCAAGGCAGAGCACTACTCGATTCCGGCTATCAATCATCATTCATTTCAGAATCTTGTGTGCAACGCCTAGGTATACGACGAAAACATTCTCATATTTCAATATACGGCCTAGCTTCGAGTTCCGTAGGAAAGACTAGAGGGAAAACGGTTATTACTGTTAAATCACGTACAGTTCCACAGTACACTGTACAAATTACGGCACATATAATTGAGAAAATCTATTCACCGTTACCGGCGATTAAAGTATCAATATCGCAAAACAATGAACTATGGCAGTTGGATTTAGCAGATCTACATTTCAACATACCAAGCGCAGTGAATATATTAATAGGCGCTGAATTCTTCTTGAATATGCTAGGAGAGCAGAAAATGAATTTTAATAATTTGCCAGTATTACATTCCTTTAAATTTGTTAGGTGAATAGCGGGTAAAATACACCAAGATGAATCAAATTGCACTAGCGTCCAGAACTACAATGCTAAATTTGACTATAATATTACCAATGAAAATTTATTGGAATTATTAAAGAAATTTTGGCAAGTTTAAGAACCGATAACAGATATTAAGACCGATAAATATGAGGATACCTGTGAAGTGTTATTTCAAAAAACTACCAACAGATCAGCCGATGGACGATTCATAGTACGAGACTCTCTGGAAAAAGGTTGGCAAGGCCCGCAAACTATCACCAGGAATACAAGGAGTTTATAGAAGTATGTATATATTGGTCTGGATCAAATGCAACGTACAACCTGGTCGGAGCTGCCGAAGGAAAACAACAACAAAAACATTACGCTACACCACGCAGTGTTTAAGGAAAGTACGACCACCAAACTTCGAGTTGTTTTTGATGCGTCATATAAAACTTCTACAGCAGTTTCCTTAAACGATTGCTTGCTGACTGGACCAAAGCTTCAACCGGATCTTACTACAACACTGCTTTGTTTTAGCTTAGATAATGTAGCAATAAATATGAGAATAATGAAAAAATGTATCGCCAAATACTGGTAGTTCCGTCAGATGGCAACTTCCAGTGTATTTTGTGGCGAAAAAATCCACACGAACAGCTAAGTACATATAAGTAAAAGACAGTTACGTATGTAAAAGCACGTGCGCCATTCCTTGCCATCCGCACCAGACAACGTATCTTAATGCAGCGAGAGGCATTCGAAGTCAGTTTTATATAGAAGACCTTCTAACCGGTAGTAACACTGTGGAAGGCGCAATCATTTTGAAAAGACAAATCAACGAATTACTAGAAATCTATGGATTTAGACTCCGCAAGTGGAAGTCGAACTCCAAGGAATTTTTGCAGTCATTAGAGATGGATAATATGGAAAAATATTCCTCAACTAATCGAAGATGATCAAACAACCATGACGTTGGGTATTCTGTGGCATCCTCAGCGCGACATATTTACTTTTAAAGTAAATCACAACTCACAAGACGTCATCTGGACAAAGCGAAAAATGTTGCCAGAAAGCTCTAAACTACTACAATCAAGCAAATCAGTTTACAATGGCTCGAACTTTGTGGAGCTGTACTTTTAGCCGAGGTCATGAAATATTGCTGCACTTTATTTAACATCGAAAATGCAAATATCGATGCTTGGACCGATTCAATGGTTGTAATACATTAGTTATCAGATGTTCCAGCTAGATGGAAAACCAGTACCATTTTGGATATAATTCCTAGAGAAAAGTGGAGCCACGTTACTTCGGGTCAAAATCCAGCGGATTATATATCAAGGGGTAGATTCAAAATTAATGCCAAATCTACAAAATTGGTGGCATTGAACTGGTTTGCTGAGACTAACCGAAGACAACTGGCAAAAAAATAAAATGCAACTTCCACCTAAAGAGATTGACATCGAAGACCGCAAAAATGGAGTTACCGTGTTAACAGCCTGCAAAGAAAATAGTATCGTAGCACAATTATTAATGAAATATTCTTCGTGGTTTAAAATTAAAAAAAATATTGGCTTGCGTTCTCAGATTCTGCAGAATAACTAAGTCTAAAACTGGAGTATCGAGCAAAAGGCAATTAGATTATTCTGAGTATACAGCTGCTGAAGATTTTATTATAGTAGCAATACAGATAGGAAGCTGCAAGGCAGAAATTACCAAATTAAAGAAGAATTTACTATTAGAAACCTGCAACGTGTTATTATCACTCGACCCGTTCATCGATTCTGAAGGAATACTGCGAGTAGGCGTTTGGATGAGAAACTCCAAATTAAACTATTTGGTAATGCATCCCATTATACTGCCCAAAAATCATTCAGCTAATCTACTGATCATCCAAGAAATACATACTGCTAATTTACATGCTGGTGTGACGTTAATGATGAATCTACTGCGACAAAAATATTGGATCATTGGTAAAGGATACCTCATCATACGACACATAAAGGCATGTGTAACATGTATCTGATTTCGATGTAACCAAGTAACACAAAAAATGGCTGATTTACCATCGGAAAGATGCACAAAAATAGGCCATTTGCAAATACTGGTGTAGATTATTTGGGGCCTATTTACGTAAAGATGAATCAACAAAGGAATGCGATGCTAAAAAAAGCGTACGTAGCAGTATTCGTATATCTGGCCGTAAAGGCGGTCCATCTAGAAGTTGTGAGCAGTCTCAATCCGGAAACGTTCTTAGCTGCTTCAAAAAGATTTGTGTTACATCGCGGACTTCCAAATCAGATTTGGTGTGATAACGGATCTAATTTCATTAGGGCTAACAATGAATTAAAGCGACTTAAAACGGAATTATTAGTACATAATTATATTTTACAGAACGGCATTGACTTCAAGTTTTATCCAGCAAGTGCACCACACTTTGATCATTTATACCACTTCAGAAGGGCCATAAAGGAAGCTAAATTAAACTTTCAGGAAGCAAGTACGTTGTTAACCTAAATTGAGTACCTCTTGAACTCCAGGCCATTATGTCGCATAATTGATGACACAAGCAACTTATAATTGCTCACTCCTGAGCAATTTTTAATCGGAGAATCGATGTTAGCAGTTCTGGAACCATTACTGGAAGGCATACCTATGCATAAGTTATCCAGATGGCAAAACATTCAAATGCGTGTACAAGCATTTTGAAAATCATGGTCCCGTAATTATTTAAACACCTTACAAGAACGCAGTAAATGAAAAATCGAAAAATTCCCGATGACTTCAGACGACATAGTATTAGTAAAAGACGATAATTTACCACTTAATCATTGGCTACTTGGGCGAATAATTGAAACACATCCGGGAAGCGATGGGATAGTACGAGTTGCAACCAATAAACATTTTTAATGTCACTCAAAGTTCGTATCACTGGATTGTGAATAAAACAAAATCAATTCAGTTTTTCAGCAACGATTATTTTCACACAAAAATCACTTTATGTAAATTATTTACACAATTTTACTGTACACTTATAAATTTTATTTCGCACAAAAACACTTTTTAAATCATTTTTCAATCACTTTTTAATCTTTACACTATCGCTTACCAAATACTAATAATCTTCTTACAAGTTTACACTATCGCGCTCGAAATTCGAATAATCCAATTCGATCTTGTTCGCCTTTTTATATACACAAACCAAACTTCTTGAAAGTTCATAACTTTTCTAGTTAAAATAGTGTAGAAACATTTAGAACTATTGTATCATGAAAAATTACATTTAGTACAGTAAAACATTGAGCTATTAGTTTAACTTATTCTATCACACGCTAGGTGTCACCACAATATATGATCATCACAGGTATTGCTCTTGTGACTGTGACATCTAGGGTGTAATAGAATAAGTTAAATTAATAGCTGAATGTTTTACTGTACTAAATAGAATTTCTTTTAATAAAACAGTTCTAAATGTTTCTACACTATTAGTACTGCAAAAGTCATGAGCTTTCTAGAAGTTTGGTTTGTGTATATGAAAATGCGAACGAAATCAAATTAGATTATTCGAATTTGGAACGCGATAGTGTAAACTTGTAAAAAGATTATTAGTATTTGGTAAGCGTTAGTGTAAAGATTAAAAAGTGATTTAAAAGTGTTTTTGTGCGAAATAAAATTTATAATGTGTACAGTAAAATTGTGTGAATAATTTATATAAAGTGATTTTGTGAATGTTTATTAATAAACTGTGTTGTAATAAATTTTGTGTGACATAAATAAATTCGTTGGTGTAAAATTAAATTGATTTTGTATTATTCAAAATCCAGTGATACGAACCTTAATTGACAAGGCAAAAACGTAACACAATTTTTGGTAGTTTGCTAATATAATATAGAGCTCTGATGAGCCAAAATTATATTAAATGTAATATTAAAATATACATGTCACTATGTTCGGTAGGTTCATTTTAGAAAATGAATTTTCTATTTTTAGGATTTCAAATTTCGAGAAAATTAAAAATCATTATTTGTCAAGTGCCCGAACAAATTACATAGCGAAGGATAAAGTGAAAAAATTAATTAAACAATTTGTATTGATAACTTGATAACTAAGTAGCTACTGTTTTTTTTTTTTGGTTTGTTAAAACGAAAACTTAATTGGAATAACCACATATCACGTCCTATTCCACTCTGATTATTTTAGTCGTGATGCTAAAATTCGTGTAGCAAATACGGCAAACAGGCTTGATTCTTTAACCAAAAGTTTGATTATGTAAGATTTTGCACACCCATTAGATAAAATAAATATAAACATATTCTACTGAACCCAGTATCTTGCAGCTAAACAAATTATAATTAAACTTTGCCTTTTCCAATCCAAATCGTTTTAGAAAATTAAAAAAAAAAAATAAAAACATTTTAAACAATTATCGAATACATTATGACCGATAAGAATATTTTTTCTCTAATTGGAAATTCAATTCAAACCATAAATGTAACATAACTTTTTTAATTTAACACTTAAGTGAATAAAGTATTTCCTAGATTTTGTTTTCATGTACAAAATATAAAATACCATATAATGTACCACAAATAAGAAAAACTATCCAACAATGTCTTCCAGGTTTTCTGCCCAACACATCATCCCTCACAACACCCAATCGACAATAATAATTTTCGAAAATATACACCCATACATATATACAAACATGTGAATCCAAATTCTAAATTCAATTTTCCATTTCAATTGATTTGAAAAATTTAATTTAAACTTAATTTTATTTCAATTAACGACCAAATTCCTAGCACTAGTACATTATCGTTCCTTGCACAAGAAAGTTTGAAACAAAAATTTTTAAGTGTATATCCGTTTTCTTAAATTGCATACATATTACACAAACACAAATACAGATAAAAAAAAAACAATAATCTGCTCAGTAATCTGCTACAACAACAATAATTGGAATAACGGCATGATAATGTCCACTATAGTATACTATACTGTTCTAGTTTCGTTGTAAGAATATAATTTAAGCACTTAACAATTATTTTTTGTAATTTTTTTTTATTTTTAGATAAGTTTTTAAGGCATGTAAACAAAACAGTAAAGTACCTCTTTCTATTCGTCGTTTAAAAGATATTCCAAAGTTTTTTTTTGCACATCACTACAGTTTGTCGTTCGTAATGGTTTGGAGTTATATAGATGCCCAATCTGTTGATGATCGCTCGGTACTACAATTTATTTTCGTGTCAAGTGATTTACAACGACGGCTCGAGATAGATGTTTTACTATGCAAAATATTTAAATATTTTAGCAAAATTTATCTTCCTCCAATTTTTTTTTTTTTTTTTTTTGTCTCTGTTATATATAAAGACGAGACTAACAATGAGATGGGAAAAAAATAAAATGTCAACACGTGGACACTATTAATTTTTTTGTTGCTAACGATGATGCTGCTCGCTTTGCACCATAAACTAAATTTACTGTTCTTTTGGTATGATTTGTCTTTTTATAATTTTTTTTTCTACGTTCCAAACCCTTATTCTTATAGTCGTTGTATTTTTTTATTCAACAAATTGTTGTTGGCTGAATACAGGAGAAACAACTTTATGTTACTTTGCAAGTCGTACACATAGTCATTAGATTACAGTTAAACTTTTTTTTTTTTTTTATCATACATTATCTTTGGCCTAGAATACAAATTAGGAAATTCTAAGGAAAGGACAAATGTTTTATACTATTAGGAATAAAGTAAAATTTCTGTGATTTGTGGGATGAATGGTAATAAATAAAGGTTAGAGAATGCAACAAACATTTTAACGTTTTAGCAAGGGATGGCTTTTTTAGTGGTTTGTTTTTATAGTTGGTTTTATTGTTTCTTTGTTTTTGCTCTGTACAATAAAAAATAGAAAACACGTAGAAAAATAGTTTGCCTTTTTGTTTCAAGATCTGTACTGAAATGTGAGGTAAATACTAATTAATGAGGAAAACATTAATTAAATGTTATTTTGGATTAATCACAACATTCCATAATCTCCTCTGTTTGTAATTTGCATACATTTTATCGACTTCTGATTAGTTTGGCATTTCAGCAATTCGACTGTTATTTGCAGAGGCTAATTTGACCACTAGAATGGATTATACATTTCTGCTACAAGAATTATAAAGTGTGACAGTCTTTCAGTGTACAAAAAGCAGGTTTCCGCAAATTATGCAAAACATCGACAAAATTACGAGTTTGGGTTCGTCTTAGTAGATATAATTATTAATAATCCTGTCTCAGTTGTTGTTGTTGTTAATCTTATTTGGAAACTAAGCCTCATTGTAGTACTATATTAGGTGGTTACAATAATAATATTTTAGTTATAGACAGTTTTATTGAGCTTTACGAGTATGAGCTTCGCGGTACGACGTTTTGTTTTTGTCATAATCCAATCCCCTCCGTCCTGTACGAGACGTTGTTGTTGTTGTTGTCAATACTGTTAAAAATTGAAATAGATCTGATTTTTAAGGTTTAGCTTCAATCGTGGGCCGTCTTTCTTGTTAATAAAATAAATATTTTAGTTCTAGAAAATTTCGCAGAGTTTTATATGCTTTTAAGTTTAGCACCAAGCTACAGCCAAATAAGATTAGAGTATCTTATTTAACAGTTTTAATAAGTCGTTTTGTTTATGTACCAATTTCACCTCCAATTTATAAATAAACACTACTCGATATTTTTTGTTGTTGTTAAAATTCTGTACCAGTTTTAAACAATTGTGATTTTGGAGGTTGAGCTATATTTTTGTGCCCTATTAACGTATGAGCTTTATGAGCTTTAAAATTCACTAAAATTCTAACGCCTGACAATGACAAAATTATGTATTTTATATAACATTTTAAGCAAAACGTATCAATTTTAAATCCAATTTCTCATTTGACCTTATACGATGTTTTCTTGTTTAAAAAATCCTAACAGAGATATATTTTTGTTGTTAAATTTGTTTAATATTCTATCAGTTGTAGTTTTTAAGGTATTCCCTTATTTGTGTGCCATATTTGGTTTTAACCGTCTGTGGCGAGTTGTCAAAAGTTTTGCAACTTTAGTTTCGTTCTGAACGAGAATTTTGAAAAATTTATTTTTCAGCTTAGCTCCCAGGCTCTAGCGAATGAACTGGCTTTAAATAAAATAAAATTGAAATTGTCAAGAGTTCAATGTGTATGCCGTATAATTCGGTAATACTCCGACTAAAACGTAGATTTCTTTAAATAGGAAGCAATTAGAGGTGTAATTAGCAAATAATTCACTATTGCCCGATGACATTCACTGAAAAATAAATATTTCTTAATTCTCATTCAGAACGTAACAAAAGTTGCAAAATTCTTGATAATTTCGCCCTTAATATTAGTTTGGTAATAGAAAATTGTACGGAGCTTTATGAGCTTTTACGTTTAGAAAGACCTAAAACCAAGCTTACACTATGAAAATCTACCTAATTCGTTTTCAGGTTAACATTTTTTACACACCATCCAATTTCTAATTAATCCTTATACGATATTTGGTTGTTGTCAAAATCCTAACATTGTTGTTGTAAATTCTGTTAAAAATTCAAAAATTTGTGTTTCTACAGGTTTAGCTTAATTTTTGTGCCATATTTGGTGTGAACAATAATATTATTTTTGTTATAAAAAATAATACAGAGCTTTGTGAACTTTTAAGCTTAGAAAAAGCTAGAGCCAAACAACGATTAAGGTATGTTATGTGAAACTTTAAAATTTGTGACAAAGTACTCTCTATCAGCCTTCTTAAAAAACGAATAGGTTCAGCCACCACCGCGGCGTCTAGCGGAACTTACAGAACTTACCATTTATTTGACAGAGATTAAACAAATTTATTAATGTTTTCAGTAGATACAGGTGCCCACTTAGCGGTTATACCGCATTCTGTAGTTATAACCAAAATCCATATTTTTCTTCTTAGAGGTTAATGGATTAACTATTACTTTGTACACATTTTAAAATTGATTTGCATCAGCGAACAAACCTATAATCAGTGCTGATTTCCTTACCAAATTCGAACTTTAGGTAGATCCTATAGGTAAACGTCTGTTTCACAAAAAATACATCATATACTATTTTACTACTCACTTTGGTTCAAAGACCAAATTACAGTCTTCTGGCGAAACATTGCGTAGTCCAACACATTATAACTACCGAAGGTCTAACATCACAATGCTCCAAAACTTGAGTTTCAGTAAATAGTATAATCTGGGACGGCTACTCCATTTAGTAGCGAATAACGATAGTTGTGATTTGCCTCCATGTGGCGACTATATTCGCGCTATAATACCAAAACAACTCCGGATAGCTATCAAATTGTTCATCTTCATCACTTTTCATTATTTGTTAGGATGTCGTTCCCAAAGATCGATTTGGTAATAGCTTATCATCATATTTCTATAGCTACGGAGGATATTTACTGTTTAACCAGATGCCGTTTGAATTACACAATGTCAATAAAATTATGAGTATGGTGGTTCGTGAACTAGAATTTATTTATGTTTACATTGATTATATTTAGTTCGCTAGTCGGAACGAAATGGAGATGGAATTTTCACAAAACATGGAATTTTTCCATCGGCTATAACAATTTGTAGGGATACTAAATTATTACAGCAGATTTATTCGATACATTGATCATCTATTAGCACCTTTGCTTTCATATTTGGCCTTTATAAACAAAGTAAAAAAAACACAATTCACTTGGTCAGAGAATGTGAATCTTGGTTATGAAAATATCGGAAGGCATTTGCCACTTCTACTTTACTAGTTAGGGTGTTGTAGCCGTACTGTAGCAATTCTGTGATGGTAAGTGGGAGCCGTTATCATTCTGTTCGAGAAAATTATCTACAACCGTGTAAAAATATTCGGCTTTCGACCGTTAACTGTTAGGTATTTACCTTGCTGTTACGCATTTTAAGTATTTTATTGAATGTAGGCAATTATATTTGTATACCGATCATAGACCGCACTAACCATTGCTATAACATGAAAATATAGTGTAGGCCACGTCAGTTAGATTACATCGCGCAGTTTACTGGGCGATATACTGCACTTCAATGGAAAACACAACGTGGTTGAAGACTATAGAAAATTGAACAAAGCATTATGAGCTTTTAAGCTTACAACAAGCTAAAACCAAACAACGATTAAAGTATTTTATATTACACTTTAACTAATTCGTTTTTAGATTAATAGTTTTTAAATGTCATCCAATTTCTAATTAAACAGTAAACGATATTTTGTTGTTGTCAAAATCAAAACGTTGTTGTTGTCAAGTTTTATTTTTTTTTTTTTTTTTTTTATTAGGCTTGGCTCCTACATAAAAAGAGCCTTATCGCCAAAAATAATATTTATAATTCTCTGTTTACATATTTTAATTCAATTTACATTTTTAATAATATTTTCCTCACTCTTAAAAAGAACCGGATAATCCCCTCAAATATTCTATCGGCTAGTAAATATTTGTTTCGTATTAAATTGTTATTCCACTCATCCTAATAAATTCATACATTTCCTTGTAAGCCAAAAAATCACCCTCATTCATTAATTCATTTAGATTTCTTGCATTCCGAAGGATGTTGAACTTTGATCTATATTAGCTATATCTGGGACAAGCCAATATGAGATGTTCAACATCCTCCACACTTCCACACAACTCACAGTCTTTGTCCTCACTCAAATGACGTTTCCACAAGCATTCCTTCCAGTTTCCATGGTTCAGTCTGATTCTCTCAACCGTTCGAACATTCGCGTATCTCCTTTGAGCTCCTTAAGGAACGGAATTCTCAAAGGAGTACCACGGAGCACTCTGTACTTCATTCCTTTCGCTAGACTTTTCTCGTTAAATTCACTCTCCCATTTTCTCCACAGATTCATCTGAAACATTCGAAGTACATCTCTTGCATCCTTACTTCCGTACTCCTGAACCATGTCATTCAATGTACCCTTTTTAGCTAACATATCGGCTTTTACATTCCCTTCGATCTGTCTATGTGATGGGATCCATTGTATGGTCACATCACGTTGACAGTCTCGAACACATTCTAAAATTAAATCAACATACACATTGCCTTCCCTTCCACCTCCACATTTTAGCAAACATAAACCACTCTGGGAATCGGAAAATATTACTATTTTCCTTTGCCCTTCATTCACAGCCAGTTTAATTCCTTCAAACATTCCAATCAGTTCAGCGTTCATTATACAGATGCTTTTGTTTAAAAAAATTGTTCGGAGCTTCATGAGCTTTTAAGCTAACAACAACCTAAAACCAAACAACGATTAAGGTATCTATAGTGACACTTTAAATAATTCGACTTCAGATCAGAATTTTTTTAATACCATCCAATTTGGAATTAAACCTTACACGATGTTTTGTTTTTAACAAAACCCTAACGTTGTTGTTCATGTTTAACGAAGATTGTATGATGGAAGGACAGGTAATTCTTAAGTATAAAATTGTAGATTTAAGTAAGTTAGTTGATTTGGGTAGTACTGTTAGCATTATAAAGGAAAATATTTTAGATAAGTTCAGCCTAAATAATTTGGATTTTAAAGGAAACGTAATGAATATTAGTGGTATAAATGATTCGGAACTCTTAATAAAGAGTAAAATATCCGAGTTAGTTTCAGTTGAAAAACAATTGTTTCCAATAAGTTACTTGGTTGTGCTAGATGGGTCAATGAAGGTTGACGCAATTGTTGGAAAAGAATTTATTAACGCTAATGAATTTATTCGGGTTTATATTGGATGCGATGGTTTATCGGATGTCGGAATTTCATAGTGTGACGCGTTGTGTGAGGAAATCTCGGAAGGTGGTAAAAATAATTTTGACCTTGGTCTGATGAGTGAGTGCGGTAACTAAAGTAGAAGGAATCATTATTTATTGATCAATCAGACTGTGAATTGGACGTGGGGGATAATTTAGAAACAAATAAACTTAGTTAACTAAATTCGAAGTAGATATAAAATTGATAGACAACAAATATTTTAACGTAAAGCCAAAATGTTTTAGTCATTACGAGCGGGTAGAGTTCAGCAAAATAATCGAAGAGATGTTAGAAAAAAAAGTTTATTATAAAAAGTGAGTCACCTTATTCGAGCAATGTAGTATTAGTTAGGAAGAAAGACGGGGAACTGCGATTGTGCATTAATTATAGGCCATTAAAGAGACCAGTCGAGCGAAATCATTTTTCTTTACCGGTCATAGAAGATCAAATTAGGAAGTTATGTGGAAAAAAATATTTTAGTTTTTTGGATCTCAAAAATGGGTTTTACCATGTAGATGGGGAAGAAAAATCGAGATAGTTTACGGCATTTGTCACCGAGGATGGGCAATATGAATTTAACAAATTGCCATTTGGCTATGCTAATTCCTCATCAGCTTTTTAAGGTTAAATGAGTTTTGAAAGAATTCGATCTACCAATACACTCAAGCAACATTTGGAGGTTTTGAGAAAGCTTTTTGTTACGTTATCGGATAATCATGTCAAGTTACAATTAGCGAAATGTCGATTTCTGAAAATGAGAATCAAGTATTTAGAGTACGAGTTAGAACACAATAAAATGGCACTAAGTGATAAACATGTTAGTGCGATTAAATATTATCCAATACCGACGGACGAGAAATCCTTACACCGTTTTATAGGGTTGGTTAGTTACTTTAGAAAATTTGTTATGAATTTTAATTATATTGCTACGCCATTGTATTGAGTTGTTGAAATCTAAGAATGATTTCAGATTTGAAGAAAAACATTTGGAATCTTTTAACGATTTGGGAAATCGTTAGATTTCGAATGCCGGAACGCAATTGCATACCGATGCATCTGCAATAGGCTTTGGGGCATATTATTGTAACAACAGGTGGACGACAACAAATTTCATCCAATTATGTATTATAGTAGAAAAACGAATTCGGCTGAAGCAAAGTTACATAGTTTTGAGTTGGAGACTCTAGCCATATTATACATATAGCTTACAACGTTTTAGAACCTATTTATTTGGTAAGAGACTTGCGATTATTACAGATTGTATTGCGTTGAAGACGACCTTGAACAAGCTAGAAATAACGCAAAGATTAAGCGTTGGTCGATGTTCTTAGAGCAATTTAATTTCGAGCTGATTCATCGAAAAGCGAGAATATGCGACATGTAGACGCATAAAGTAGGATTAATGTATACATGCTGGAGTCGGAATGTTCTAATTTGTTTAACAAGACGATTCATGTCAATCAAGGACTTGACTAAATATAGCTAAAATCAAACAAAGAATATTGCATAGTGAATGTAAGGGTTACGAGCTTAAAGATGGACTAGTTTTTAAATCAGAAAAACAAAAACTGATGCTATTAGTACCAGAGGATTTGATAGAATCAGTAATTTACAAGTATCATAACGAGTTAGGTAACTTTGGTATAGACAAGGTATGTTAGTCAAATTGATTGAACTCCATTAAAAAATATTGATAAGGGAGAAGTGATCAATGGATCATTTAGAATCTTTAGAGGCTACGAAAGGTAAAAATAATTATTAGCTATAATCGATGGTTTTACAAAATATATTCGCTTGTACGCCACGAAGACTACGAACACGACAGAGGTTATCAAGCGCTTAAAATCGTATATCTTAGAATATTCGGCGCCAGTAAGAATAATTACAAATAGAGGATCGAGTTTTACGTCCAAACAATTTAAGTCTGTCCACATAGATTGAGTTATCATCTGAGGATACCACATTATGCTTCAACCACGTCATGACCTCCTCAATCGCTACGACTTCAGCTTGGAGAAATATTTACATTTAATTTGTCACAGAATACTCCAGCTCCCACTTGGCCGTCTAGTTTGGAGCCATCTGTGAAGAATTGTAACGCTTCGATTTCCGGTAACGGTCTATCCCTCCAGGATTCCCTTGAAGGGAAGGATGTCCGAAATCGCTTCTCGAAGCGTAGAGTAGGTGTAGAAAATGTGAACTCTAAAGCGACCAACTAATCTTTCGAACGTATAATAAATACAATAACTCAAACCACTTGACGGTCTATATATATTTATTAAACTAAAACGATGAAAATTTAATTAGTTTTCGCCGGTTCAAATTTTCTAAATGTGTCTTCTTCGTAAGACTTCTCAAATTCCCCTTTTTTTCTCGCTCACAACTAATAAAAACAACACAAAACCGTACGCCTAATTTCAGCTACTACGGTTTCCTTTAAATTATAAACTTGTTGCTCACTTTCACAATACTTGTTGCTCACAATTCTTGATTTAGCACTGGGTCGGTAACGTGGGCTGCGGTAAAGTCTCACCGTCCGCAATAGTAGGGTTAATGTAGTCAAGATTCGCCAGCTCATCCTTCAACGATCTAACGATAAAAGAGTGTCCTGTACTAAGACACCTCTACTGAGAGACGGCTGCAAGTCATACAGCCGTATTTGCCGACATCTGTTTACCAAAAATTTCGACCGGAAAAAGGTGCAACATAACCTCTAAGGCACTTGTCGGTGTCGACCTCAAAGCCCCGCTAACAAGCATACAGGCCGTTCTTTGCACCCTCTCAATCCTACTTTTATAAGTTACCTTGTCCAGAGCTGGCCACCAAACACCCACCCCGTACATGAGTACAGGTCTCACTACAGCGGTGTAGAGCCACTGTACCAGCTCCGGCTTCTATGATCAATGGAGTACAAAGCCATAGTAGCTTTGATTATTCTCTCCAACATATTGGGCCTCCAACAAAGCTTACTGTCCAAGATAATGCCCAGATATCTGGCACTATCAGTATAAGCAAGTCTCGTGCCATTTAAGGTAGGAGGGACAACCACCGGGATTTTGCATTTCTGAGTAAAAAGTACCAGTTCTGTCTCGGACGGGTTAATACCAAGTCCACATTTGCCAGCCCATTTCGTAACGATTGTTAGCGCATACTGCATTACGTCTACAATCGTTCCCGGGAATTTCCTAGTAACAGCTAAAGCTACGTCGTCTGCGTAAGCGATAACTTCAATACCCTCTCTCTCCAATTCAAGTAATAACCCGTTTACCACTATGTTCCAGAGAAGAGGGGACAGAAACCACCTGCAGGGTTCCCCTAATTACTCGCCTCTTGATGGTGGAGTCTCCCAACTTCGGTCTAACAGTCTTGCTTCCCAGCATATAATTGATTTACCTTCTCAGAGGAACGTCCACCTCCAAAAATGACAATCCCTCCTTGATTGCCTCCGCTTTCACATTATTAAAGCGCCCTTTGTATCCAGGAAGGCCACCAAACAGAATTCCTTCGAATTAATCGATTTCTCAATATTACACACCAAGGTGTGCAGAGCAGTGTCCACAGATCTACCCTTTGTGTACGCATGCTGAGACGGTACCCACTTCCTGGCAACTATTTTATCTCTGATGTATACATCCAGCAGCATTTCTTAGGTTTTCAAAAAAAAGGATGATAGAGTTATTGCTTCTTGGTCCTTAGGATAGACATGTGAGCTTTTCCCCGCTTTCGGTATAAACACCACTTTGACCTCCGTCCAGTACCTAGGAATATAGCCCAGCTACAAACACCGTAAGGAATAATAATTACTGAGTTGTTTTGAAGTTCCCCTAATATAATTTGATCCGGACCAGCCGATTTAAATGATTTAAAACCCCTCAGTGATATCCTCTGTGAAGACTGACAGTGCTTCCTAATGATTGCTATGCACCAACCGGTCTTCAAAGCTCCCTGGAAAGTGTGTCTCGAAGAGAAGTGCTTCCCCAGATAGTGTGATGCGCATTAGCATCAACTTCCTGTACCAAACCTACCTTTGATTGTTCCGCTTCACGGATCAGCTCCTCCAGGTTATCCGGAGGAACCTCCTTCTCCCGGTTCATGTAGGCTGAAAATAGCGACAATCTAAAAGTGCCTACTTCCAGGCGAACTGCAGTAGTGTCACCATTGCTGTATTGAGAGAGATAGAAAAGATTAATATTGTTTTTCCCAAGAATACAAGATCTGATCTTCCCAGACTTACTAGAGGATATAAATTTTTACCCCTTCGTTCTGAGGCCACAGGTCCTGTTGTTCTTAATCCATGGTTCTTTGATTAGTATCACATCTTCACCCGAACTAGCCAGCCTGAGGAGTAGATCTGCCGAAGCAGCCTTAGAATGGTGAAGGTTAATTTGATTTATCTTAACCATAACCTTTTAACCTTTACCTACCTCTATGGTATATTCCTGCTACTGCAGGAAAATTAATTGTCGGTATTTTGGTATGCGCCGGATTCGCCCGTCTCGCTAACCCTCATACCCTCTGTAGAGGACTTGTCAGTGCCCCCCCCCCCTTTCTGGCCGGGCTGCCGACATCTCCTCCATTGGTACACCAGCTCCTTCGCTTGTGTGCTTCTCCTCATCTTCCAGAACGAGGTCGCCGGATTCACTCTTCCCCCTACCCTCAGCTTCTCCGCCAATGCTGCTGGTACCCCCTTCAGGCCTGGACGGGTTGCCACCATCCTCCGGTTGGCCTCCCGTACGCGCTTCCGCCCCATCCTTTTTATAAACGTTAAGAGTAATTGACGCGAAACCGAAGTCAATTACTCCCTTCATTTTGTGAAGAAGGGCAAGGGACTCCTTATTTATTACTATTTTTGATAATTTCGAGCCCCCCTTTGCCTCCTCCTACTTGACGATCTTCCAATTTCAGCTCGGTATATTCGGGTTACTGGCCTGAATGATTTTAAAATCCTTGTCAGCTCTAGCCGTTTCGGATGGCAGCCAGAAACGTGCCCTCGGCCTGCTGGGAATTTCCTCCCGGCTAACTGCTGCAAGTTTAGCACCTGACTACACTTACCCTACTTTGGCTAGCCTTTTTATATAGATCCAGAGATCAAGAGTCCAAGCAAGCAGTCATCTTCACACGTCTTCATACCATCCCGCATGTCTGCAGGATGGGTGTGGTCCCGGATTTTCTCCCAGGATCTTTAAAAAGACGAGGTTGAGTGCATTATAGATCAACCTCCTTTTATTCGCCGTGATGCTCCCATCTTCTTGACTTTCGTCAATTAAAGCTAGCATCAACACTTGCTTCCTCAGGACATCGCTGAACAGATTTGTCCCGGAGTTAGAGCTCATCTTCTTGTCAGTCAGCAACTTGGCCCGCTTACTGTCAACTACTTCCACCACGTCGTGGGACCGCTGTCTTTTCGACACATGGTCCCTTTCTGAGCTTCCGCAGCCCACAGTGCTCCTTGCCCAAGCTACTGATGTTCTTTACTCTTCCGTGAGCTGCCCCTCTGGGGTCGCAGACCACTTCTCGAGAAAACATAGAATAAGTAAATATATTATCAGTATATTCAAATATTAATTGTCTATCGAGGCGATAGATGTCAGGATGGCCGAGCTGTAGTATTTAATATTTAAGTATAATAAAGTTAGTTATGAATAAAATAGGTATTGTTGTAGAGTAGAGAAAAGTGTAGGTTGGACATTCGTACGAGAAGTGTTGAAATGAATGAATGTGTATAACAGAGAGCTGTCAATAGAGTGTCTAATAAAATAAAAATATATTTTCTTTCGAGTTATTTGCTTTTATTCGGGTCATCCTTGTGTTAATTAAAATGTTAACATTATTATTATTTGAGTTATAAAAAATTGTATAAAGCTTTATGAACTTTTAAGTTTATAACATGCTAAAGCCAAACCACAATCAAATTATTAATAATTTAAGAAGAATGTCTCCATTTTATACCCAATTTCTAATTAGACTTTCTATGAAATTATGTTGTTGTGTAAGTTCTAACAGGTACGTTGTTGTTGTTAAATTTCCTTAAAATACAATAAGTTGTCATTTTCAAGTCTGAGCTTCATTTTTGTTGCGTAATTGGTTAAATTTAGAATTTACAGAATTTTATGAGCTTTTAAGTGCAGAACAAGATAAAAACAAATTATTTAATGAAATTAATATTTTTAGTAATTCGTTAAGATTTTTTTTAAATATCAATTTTACATCAAATTTCAATCAAAATAAGCCCAATCATATAATTTCAAATATTGGCATCTCGGGCATCGTAAGCGGTTTTGTGTATAACAAGCCAATATACATACTCTTCTATAATGGAGAACTTTTAAACCATCTCAATATTTAAATTAAAAATTAATTCAATTCCTTTTTCTATACATTTTACATAATTTGTCTAATTGTATTAACCTTGCACCAAATCGATATATAAAGCTCAACAGAACTTGATTAAAAATCACAACAGAATTAAATTTTATTCAAAGTGCACGACATATTAAACACAGTTTTGTAATATGGAATCATTGGATGCAAAACATTTTTTCAAAATACCAAAATACTCATTAAATCTTATTGGTGTTTGGCCTCGTTCATTTAATACGAAATGGTTCTACACCATAGTTTTATTTAATTTACTTACAATAACATATGCCGTAATTTTTGAATTTTATTTCTGTTATCGAAATGTTAATAATTTACCATTGGCCCTGGACGCATTATGTCCACTTACAACAAAATTTGTGACCATTATAAAAATTGCAGTGTTTGTTGCACAATTTCATAAAATTAAATTATTTGTAAATAAATTTTATGATTTAACGCGGGTAAATTATTCATCACGTGATGCAATTGCGATTAAATTAAAAATTTTAAAAATGGATTATTTTTATAATGTAATTTTGGCTGCATTGCCAACAATAACATGTGCTTCGTACATAATCTTTCCGATTGGTGTAAGTGTGTACGAGAATTTTATGTATGGCAAAATTATTAAGCAGCTACCTTTTAAATCAGAGTAAGTAATTTTGTTGTTGTTGTCAAAATTATTATTTCAAATTATTTTAATTAAATAGATTCCCCTTCGATGCATACAAAACACCATACTATGAACTAACCTACATTGGATTATCGTATTCCGCATTTGTCACTGTTGCTGGTTTTATTGGTCTCGATGGTCTATTTATTGGTTTATGTTTTCATATATCAGCCCAATTTCAAATTATTGAAACAGAAATTAATAATTTAATCAAAAATAATATTGGTATGTACATATTATATACGTCACAGAGTGATAATAAAAAATGTTGGTTTTTTTTTACACATTAGGGACTGATGGCAAATTAAAAATGAAGTTTTCACAAATGGAAAATAAAATAATTTATCGTAATTTAGTGCATTGTATCGAAGAGCATACCTATGTTTTGGAGTTAATTGATGAGCTGACGATTTTATTTGGACCAAATGTGTTTGTGCATTTTGTATCCGCCTCGTTTGTTATATGTGTGAGCTCGGTGGATATTTTACTGGTAAGCGTTTTGTAGAAAATAGTATTATTGTTACACGATTTTGTAAATTGTTATCATAAAAATTTGACATTCTTAAGATAGCTACTTTTTTATCTAAAGGGTTTGATTAAAATTACTATATGTCTGCCATTTTTTATATAACCCCATATATTATTCCTCCGCATTCTCATAAGCTAAGTACCCCTAATTTTTCTGGTCAAATATGGCTTACATTTTTCGACTCCCTTATAGAAAATATTATTAAGTTATTTGAAAACGTTTTAATCATCATAATCATCAAGAGAATGGAACGCTTTAATCTGATATTTTGAAATGTAGTTTGGAATAAAGCCAAAATATTTGTCAATGGCCCACCGGAATTCAAAGTTATATTACGAAGAAGCCAAGTGGAAGTCAATATTACAGAGATATTCAGTCAATGGCAAGATAAAGGTTAAATTAATAGCAACATTTACGTTTAACTCGACGTCAAAGTAAAATTCTTTGTTGGTGTAGAATTTGAACAAAAATTCATATACAAAGACTATGCCTTTACAAACTATTAGAATAGCCTAACGTAATCTGAAAAAATATAAAAGCAAACGATGATGATTTGAACATCTAAAATGTATTTTAAACTAACTGTAAGTACAGATTGTTAGAAAGATTATGTTGGATAAAATAATGATAGAACTGAAGGGCGGAAGCACAGACGGACGGAACGATGGAAGGGTGGATGTAAGGAGATATGAAAAAATGAAAGAAGAGAAGGATGGAAAAAATAAAGTTGACACTATGGAAGAAATGGAATTACTTAAGGGAGGAAGGATAAAAGTATTTAGGGACTATTTTCTAGTTTTGGAAGGTGGAAAACTGTCTACTGAGATTGCCTTTGACATTTCTTCATTTTCATGGCTGTACTACTTTGGGGATTTAAAAGTCCTTTTCGTTTGGACTGAATCAATGATCGTCACTATTTTTGAGGCTGAACGTAATAAAAAAAATGGTTATCAATACAAGGAAGTATGTTAGGATCTCTGCTATAACTGAGAGGAGTAATGAAAAGGGTGTTGTACGGTAATTAATTTGAAACGTTTAAAAATTAACCTTCGAAAAAATATGAACATATACTGCTGTTCTATGAAAGGAAGTTTACTATACATTTCCAATCCAAAACAAAGATAAGGATAACTTTTTCAGTACTGTAGTCATCATGATGTAACCATACACACCGTACAGCACAATATAAAATACTTCTTCGCTACAATTTAAACCCATGTGTTGGGAAAGTATTAATTGGCCAGAAATACAGGAAAGGCGACTGACTATACTCACTTACGCATCACGACAACATTACCTCAGTGCTCTTGGTATCCCTGGTAAGTAACTTTCAGAGTTTTTGTGCAGAACTAAAAACCATACTTGCTGTGATGTGGTTACGATATTCAGTCTGAAATAAATGGCTGACTGCTGTTGGCTATTGCGTTTTCTGAGTATATTTGGGGTACCGATCAAAATATTGTTGTATTTTTTCAAGTCGTAAACCATAAAATGTGGTAAAGAAGCTTTCGGAAGAATAAATTGCACGTACTGACTCATTTCGATCATTAAATCAGAGCAGAATTTAAAAAGAAAAAAACCAAACTTGTACTATCTAAGACCCATTCAGATTTACGGAGAAATACTGCGGATTACTTAGTGAATCACAAAATTAACGACTCAGTGCCATCAGGATACTAAAAATATTGGCATTTAGTCTACTACATTGCCAAGAAATTTTCAACAGCGGATTAAGTGCAACTTTTCGATTTATTTCGGTCTAAAAAGGAAAAAGTATTGAAATCCTGTCAAAAATGATCGAAAATTTGGTTGGTCCAAAACCACTTTTCTCGGCGTTTTCAAAGTCCCTTCGTCTAAAAAAGCAAAAAAAAAAAAAATTTCCAACCGTCTGTCTGGATATGTAAGGATGGCTGGATGTCTGGATATCTGGATGTCTAGATGTCTGCTTGTCTGGTTGTCTGGTTGTCTGGATGTCTAGCTGTCTGGATATAAGGATGTCTGGATGTCTGGATGTCTGGATGTCTGGATGTCTGGTTGTCTGGATGTCTGGATGTCTGGATGTCTGGATGTCAGGATGTCTGGATGTCTGGATGTCTGTATGTCTAGATGTCTGGATGTCAGGTTGTCTGGATGTCTGGATGTCTGGTTGCCTGGATGTCTGGATGCCTGTACTCAAAGTATTTCAAATCGTCTTCTTCGATTTAGAATTTTTTTTTCAATATGTTTCGGGTCGGGTACCTGCCATACGAATTGACCCAAAATACCTGGTTATCGACATATTTACCAATTTTGTATATATGCTGGTTTGAATATTGAGTTTGGGGTTAATTTAGGGGTCAATTTGCGGGTTGAGTTGAAGTTGAGTTGGAGTTGAGTTTGGGTTGGATATTAAAATATTTACGCATTTTTTAAATAGGCTGGTTTGATTATTGAATTGGGCATTGAATTTGGGGTTGATTTGAGGGTTAGGATAGGGATTAATTTACCGGTTGGGTTAAAGTTCAGTTGGAGTTGAGTTGGACAGACCAAAAAAGTTGTCCGTTAAACTGAGAATTTGTAATTTTTTTTATAAAATTATTGGGATTCTATATCTTACCCGATTTTGATGAAATCCAGCATTTCCAATGGAAATGGGATATTCAGATTTTTAAACGAAGTTGTGGAATATTGCCAAGTAGAATGGAACTTGCCTATTCCTTAATTGATTATGATGAAATTTGACATGAGCGTTGAAAATGGGACTCTAAAATAGTTTTTCGATAAAGTTGTGGCATATGGTCAGTGAGGATAGAACTTGGCTATTGCTTAACCGAGTATGATGAAGTTTGAACTGGGTGAAGGAAAAGGGATTCTAAAATGATTATGGATAAAGTTTTTGAATATGGCCAAGTACGATGGAACTTGGCTATGCCTTAACCAATTGATGAAATTTGCATGTTTGATGGAAATGGGATTCAAAAATGATTTTTGGATAAAGTTCTGAAATATGGTCAAGATGGAACTTGAGTATTTCTTAAGCAAGGGTAAAGTTCTAAAATATGGTCAGGTAAGGTACAACTTGGCTGTTCCTTAACCGATTGTGATAAAATTTGAATGTGCGTTGTAAATGGGATTCTAAAATGAATTTCTGAAATATGGCCAATTAGGACGGAACTTGGCTATTTCTTTATGGAGTTGAGTGAAATTTGACATCTTCCATGGAAATGGGATTCTAAATTGATTTTTAGATATAGGTAGTTCTGGAATATGCTAAACTAAGATAGAACTTGGCTATTTCTTAACCGCTTATGATGAAATGTGATATGTGTGATGGAAATTTGGCTCTAAACTAAGTTTTAGATCTAAAAATTAATTTAGAATTCCATTTAGAATCAATTAAGAATCGCATTTCAATCATGGTTATTAAATTTCACAAATGCGGCTGAGAAATTGCCAAGTTTCACCCAAATTGGCCATACATATTATTTACTAAAGGTTCAATTTGATATGTTAAAACAAATGGAACAAATTAAAGTGGTAAAGTTTCAATTTAAATTTTACTTGCATGGGACTTAAAAGTTAGTCCGTTAAAGTGAAGAATAAGCTAAATTAAGTGTCTGTTGAAATGAGGTTTTACTGTATTTCAAAGGGAGTGACATTGTACATAACCACTCCCTTTGAAACACAGTGATAGATTTACACTATATATGTGTGATATTTAAACGAATGTGCACGCATTGAACCATTTAAACCAAACTTTACAAAAATATTGTTTAAGACTTAAGAAAGGTCATTGTTAATATTACAAACAATCATCTCCTCTTTGTGAGATGATAATCAGATCTAAAGTTACTGCAAAGGAATTTCTAAAACTTAAAAAATTGAGTCGATTTTTAATGACGGTATGATGTTATGAACGTATGATGTTATGATGGTATAATGGTATGATGGTTTGTATATTAGAATTGTGTGACCGTGATGGTAAAAGTGCTGGTGGTGGTGATGGTGTGGTGTTATGTTGATATGATATTATGATGGTATGGTGGTACGTTAGTATGATTGTATGAGCTGAACAGAGCCTTGAGATTTGGTTCGAGATAAGTTGAGTTGAAGTTTAGTTAGGGTTTAGTTAGCCTGCATTGCGGTTAAGTGAGTGGTTAGGTTTGGGAATTATTTATGAGTTGAGTTGGAGTCAGGTTAAGGGTTAATTTGAAATGTGATTTGGGGTTAATTTGATGATTGATTTGAGGGTTTCGTTGGCGATTAGTTTGGTGATTGCGGTTAGAATTATGTTGCGATTGAGATGGAGGTTGATTTATATATTGAGTTGACGGCTGAGCTGAAGATTGACTTAAGAGATTCATTTACATGACAGTTGAATTAATCAAGACCGATGTTCTGACCACCTCATGAGGTTATAGCATATTTTATTTTATATTTGTGAACTCAATAGTAAGTCCCAATAACTAAAAAAGAGCCTCCGTTTTACGATTTTAGAAAATGTGTCGGAATCTAAAAAAAAGAAATCTGAAAGCTTTTATGTTATTATCTCATGAAAAGAGACCTATTTTTGGCTTCTACATTCCGCTACCTTTGAAGGCATTTTTAGGGTTTTTCATGAGACCTAAGAGTTCCTAATACAAAAAGTCAGCGACCTAACTTAAATGTATCGAAACCTATCTATACACCTAAAAATATGCCAGTGATGCACAGGGCGGCTTTTACCCTAAGATATTTTTTTCGTGCTTCTTTAAAAATCAAATCGCTTATATATATGACTCATGAAATCGGATTTAACCCCAAGATATTTTTCCATGCCAATTAACGACTAAAATAACTTAAGCATATGTGCTCGGAAAATAATACCCTTGGGTAAAAATCTGACCTCAGTTTAGGGAAAAGTCTAAATATGAAGGGGACCCCAAAACTCCAAAAATCTAACTATCGAACATTTTTTTTATTCACCTCTTATTGGCCGTTACTAGAAACTACTCTGTTTAGCGAGTGGGTAAAAGCGTGCGGGCTATTATCTTCCTATAAGGGGTTACCGTGAGGTTAACAGCCCAACCAATAAAATCCCAATATGAGCCTCATATATTTATTGATTCACGATATAAGGTCACAGATTTAAAATTTGGAAGATGAAACGTGCTCAGCCTAAACCACCCGGAGAGCTGCTTGTGAATGACTTTATGACTGTTGCAATCGGATTTTTACACTCAGGATTCAAGGACGTCATTTTAACATAATATTTGTGAAGTTTTTGCCATGCTTTCTTGGATCAGCTTGAACTCGTCCTGAGCAAAATTGGCAGTCATAACCGTTATATCGTATATCTTAGCATCATCAGCCTAAATTCATTTTACCCTACAACCAACAACAACGGGACACACATAACTTGGGGGTTGCTAGCACATACTTCCAGCATAAGAATATTTACAAAGCCACATCGAATCGACGAGACAACAATCAACCAAATCAACCACATAATTTTATCAAAAAATCATGATTTCTTGCCTCAAAGGCTTCAGAACTAAACGTTGAGCTAACGTCCTGGTAATATGGCTGAAATAAAATTTCGTTTACTACATCATTTGAATGGCGGTAAGCATACAATCCATTTAGATCTAAAAATCACGCCAACGAAATCTATTACAAAGAACAAGACAATAGGCTATGAATAATGGTATTATGGCAGCGTAAGAGAAATAGCTGCGAAGTCTCATCCACAAACCTGTGCTACTAGCAATGAATCCGTTAAATTACAAATGGAATCTAAAACCGTCTTCGGTGGAGGAATAATTTTTATTTGATTTTAAATAAACAACCATGAAATTATGAGCAACAACCTATCCTGCTTTCTCCTCCAGTTTACGATGAAATTCAACACGTGATTTTGCAGATGAAAAATTTCCAGTGCAAAGATGGTATCTACCGCATGTTTGTGCTAATATCAATAATTTGCTCTATAGAAGATATCCCAGAAGAGAAGAAGGCGGCTCTTTTATGTCCACTTCCTAAAAAGATAATAGAAGGCATAATAGAAAGTAATAGAAGGCATAGTACGTAATAGATAATAGAATGCAACATTTTGGATGCCATCGAGTTAACTTTTGGAGTACGGTAAGGAGGCCTAATAGCTCAAACTCTCTACAATCAAACATTAAAGAATCTCATTTGTTAGCTTAATATAACACAGCGTAGCTGCCTCTATTATAATTTCAACCAAAATTCTTGGTCGCAAAATCATTTACCTGAAAGAGGTCCTCCTCCCCGAGAAATTAACAGCCCATCATATTAGCCTTCAGATTAACGAAGCGAAGGCTAAATATGAGGTTATCGCCAGAAAGAAGACCGAGAAGACTAGATTTTAGAAGATAGACAATATGAAAAACTCCGTTTCTGCGAACAGTTTATCGACCAAATTGGATATTGTCTGAAGTGAACGGACCCGCTATTTTCTGAAGGCTCTAATTTCTAAAAACCTCATTAAATAGTTTTAGCGTCTTTTTTTTTAGGTCCTAGTATTTTATACCCTTTTAAAGTTAGCCGAAAGTTTGTAGAACAAGTAAAATGTCGATAATGCAGATTACATTAATATTCCAACTGAAAATGAAAAAAATGATTTGTTATCAACTGAAAGTAAACAGGATATACAGCCGACAGTAAAAAGTCGATAATGCAGAGTATAATATTAACATTACAGCCAAAAATAAAAAATTTTGTAGTTATTAGCCGAAAGTAAATAGGATACATGGATTTAAATAAAACTTTTTATAAATAGTTGTACGTGTAAAACTTTTCTTAACCTATTCGTAGAAAATATCGGAAAATCAGAAGAATCCGCAAAATTGGAATATAATCAGCCTCTAGAGTGTATATCTGAAGTTGAATCGTTTTATGTGATTTGTCAATAGCTATCGAATGAAAAAATTCAGTTCAATATTTCCCAGTTCAATATTTTTTTTATTTTCGGCTGGAATGGTCATAACATAATCTGCATTATCGACTTTTTTACTTTCGGCTGGAATTACACAATATGCTTTACCATTTCTTTATTTTCGGGTGGACTAACACAATCTGCATTATCGACTTTTCACGTTCGGCTGGCAACTGTCGGCTAACTTTAACAGTATATTAACTTATCCTATTCTAACTTAGATGTCATTGGCTTTGATGACGGAAAAAAGAAGCTTCTAGCGGCTTTAAATTAAACTAAAATTCTTGTTTGTATAAAGAAGCACAATAAACTCTTTAATCCAAGATAAAAGACAACCATCATAAAGGCGAAGGAAAAGTCTATATTTCGTTTCCTGTAATAGAGGATACTGCTTTTTGCGACCACAATTTAACTACTTCAATTGCCAAATTGTTTCCAACGATACAACCGGATGTTGGAAAATACCTAGTTTACCGCAGATATTCCAGAAAACTTAACGATAAGTAATTTACCGTAATGTTTTTTACTAGCAGCGACAAAGCCTGGCTATCTGTAGTAGAAATATTTTTAAATAGATCGGAACACAAAGGATGTCAAAACCTAGTTCTCGACAAAGTCTCCTATATCTTCCAAAACCTTAGGCGGAGCTGGTCATCACGCTGAGCAAGTGTCTCGCTCAACGTACGATAATTGTACTTAACGCTCTTACGATCAAAGTATTCGTCAGAATAACAACTGTACAAAGCATTTTTTTTGTGTTTTTTTTAGAAAAGGGTTAACTTAACAAAAAGCCCTCGGGAATCGAATTTTCCCAGATTTAGTACGGGAAACTTTTACAGAATTTTTTCTTGTGACAGCTATTGATAACACTCTAGAGGGTGATTTATAACAATTTTTAATATTTTTTTTGGGGTTTCGATAAATTTCCACTATTTTCCGCGAGCAACTGGAAGGTATTGCTCCTTATAAATATTGACAAAAGCCTTCCATGTATCAACAGTAATTTTCAACTAAACACTATCGACTAATTACGACTATTTTTTTTTATTTCCGGCCAGGATAGAACAATCTGCATTATCGACTTTTTACTTTCAGCTGGCAATGTTAAGCTAAATTTAACAGTATGCATTTTTTCTTCTGGAAATCTTATTTTCTAGGTCAAAATGTTTTTTCTATACAAAATTTCTAGTGACCATTTTCTACTTCATAAGAAAATAGGTATTACAAACGGCCTTTTTAAACCCTTAAAATATGTCCAGATAGCTCAAAAATTGAGACTGTTTCGAGATATCCTAAAAAATTGGCATCGACACCACTTATTTAAAAAAAGAGATGCAGATGCCTATTTTAAGGTTCCTGGATATAGTTTAAGTAATCCTATCGGAAATGACGCATTTCAGCATTTACCAGAATTACCGTGAATTGAGTGATAATAAAACCGTCAGTAATATTGGTCTTGAACTTTTGATAATGGTATAAATAACCGATAAAATCTCGTGCATAATTAGGCCTAATTTATCCGTTATGCACCTTAAATTTCTCGTAAACCATTTCTGATCACTGCTAGTTTGCAGTGATTCCTAATGGTATAATTTTTTAATATTCTTATTAAACTCATCGCTAGCAAATGACACGAGCACAATGTAGTAATCGAAATCAATTTAAAAATCACATTCATTATTGTCTTGGTTACGACCCTGATTTAATCAAGTTTCATACAGAGCTGAGTTTAATTGAGTGTGAAATGTGGGTGGTGATGGTGGTTAGGATATATTCATGTAGATATGAAGAATGTTACATAATGAATGAAATTATGTTTCCAGAGTAGATGTTATTGATTTTAATATTTCATTGGGTTTCTTATAGAAATTATATACATATGTAGGTGTGTATGTATATAAAGAGCTACTACTTAAGATTGAACTGATTTCGTGACTATATGGATTTGGATTTTTCTTGATTATCTCTTTATTCTTTTGATGATGGTGGTAATTAATTTCGATTCCTAATATTTCTGCCTGAACGTATATATAGAGATGATTATTTTAGGGGAGTGGTTTAAATGTAACCCTTTTATGCATGACTTGTGTTATTTTGTTACATCATTTAACGATTCAATTTTTATTTTTATTTTTTTTTTTTCACTAGACTAGGGGTTAACATTAAGTAGCTGATTTCATGTCTAATTAGTAGAATAAAAATCAACCAGAACTTTTTTCGTTTTATGCATGATTTCCGTTTTTATATATTATCATTCCAGGCGAAAGATTTATCAGTTGTTACCTACATATTTTATTTATTTGCTGCAACCATGCAAGCATATTCATATTCGTTTGGTGGCACGGTTTTAGCAAATAGTGTAAGTATTTTATAAATTGTAAAATATTTCAAACATAAATAAATTTTCGTTTTTTGGTTTACAGAATGATAAATTTTGTGAATCAATTTATTTTTTTGAATGGTACAAATGTGATAAATCCGTTCATCAATTAATTTTAATGTTATTAATGAGATCACAAAAGGAATGTGGCGTTACTGTACCATTTTTTAAACCATCACTACAATTATTTGCTAACGTATGTATAAATAACTTTATCATTATCTTCTTCAATGTCGTCATCATCATCATCATCATAATTTGTCTACATGATATCCCACGCTATCGCGCCATTCTAGCAAATATTGCTGTATATATAATGACTTCCCAGATACATATACGAGAATGGATTACTATACATAAGGGTGGTGCGAGTATCCTCATTCCTGACCATTTTATCACAAAAATATGATTTATACAGAAAGAGATTGGGATGCAAACTATTTTTTTTTGCCAACATAAACTATTACGATATATGGAAAGCAAAACTTTTAATGATAATAAATCGGCTGACGGTTTAGTTACATATAGTAACAGATGAAAGTCCAAAAGAAATAATTAATTGTAGAGTTCAAATATTTAATAACACTGTGTCATCGTATTGTGTGCGGTTTGGGTCAGTGTGAATAAAATCGTTTTTAAAAATACTTGACTTTGAATCTTGAGCATTGGAATGAAATTTTAGCGTTCACCAAAGCAAAATATTAAAGGAACCTAGATGGCACAAGAAAGTTGCCACGAACTAAAGTATTTCCAAGTGTTTCTTTCATTTCTATTTTATTAATAAATTATTCCACAGACAACAATATACAGCTTGTTCATAACTAGGCTTAGAATTCTTCGGCAAAAAAATATTTTTTTTGGGGATTCCGAATCAAAAATTTGTTGGATAGTTATTATTTTTATGGCTTATAATTTGACAAATCAAAAATATTTTAGAAGCCAAATTTTTAATTTAGGCCAACACATATTTTTTTAATTGATTTTTTCAGCTTTTTTATAGACTAATATATTAATTGTTCATTGCAATCCCAATATTTTCGATTTGGTAAATCAGAAAAATAAAAAGTCCAATCCCTCATAACATATCTACAGAAAAAAGGAGAAATATCTCTCACCCCTCCCCGCAATTTTAGCCCAAGGCCAAGAGTTATACTTACCAATGTAAGAAATTATTTATATTTTAAAAAGTTGGTCTACTCATCAGGTAGCTACGACCAAACTACAAAAATTCCACTCGAGCCATTTACATTAAGTATCTGGCCAGAACGTACTGATATAGCGAATTTTTATTCAGTACATCAAATATCAAAAACCTAAGGAAAAACCACATTTGTGTGTATATTATGCCCACACGAATATTTATTAATAATTTAATTTGTCTGTCTGTACAGACAGGCAAATTAAATCCCTAATAAATATTTGTTTTTATAAGTTAAAAAAGTTTTACTTTGGGCTTATCTCCGCTAAGTTAGATCAATAAATTAAGAACAAAATAAACGTCAAATTAAAATATCTCAATAGTTAATTGCACATTATTTGATGATCCGGAGTTGTTCTCGAAATTTTGCGATTATTGTTTTTATTCGTTAACGTATGTGCCTATATCAAAAATGAAATAATCCATGCTGTGACATTTATTTGATTGGGTTGTGGCAAAATATGAAAATGTGCATGTAAAAGAGTTTATCGGAATTTAAATGAATCAAACATGCATTAAAATTCTTTAACTATAAAAACGTAGGCAATGCAATTCTACCCGATTTATGCACTTGAGCAACGGTTATGTATTCAAAATGGGCTCGAACGAAAACTAGTTTCTAACCCAAAAAGTTCCAAGTTATCATATGTTCGAGGGAAATGTTGAAGAAACTCATGAAAAACACTATGGATTAGACCAAAATTAGAAGAAAATTCAGAATTGAAACTTGAATTTTGGTGAAATATTGAGTACCATTTACGTAAAAAAAGTCAACATACGTTTGTGAATTTCAACATACCGAATATAAAATCAGAATTTCGAGCAAAAAATTTGAATTCCCAAATGTAATTGAAAAAATTCTTAAGTAGGAACTTAAATTGGATTTAAAAATTTAAAAATTAAATTAGAATTACGCAAACTAAATTTTAACAACATCTTGTGTTTATTATGAAACTAAAGCTAATCCTAGTTTTCAGCAGAAATTTAGTTATAAATATAGTTTGAATTCCAATCTTTAAACAAATATTCAAATCAGGGCTTGACTAAATATTGAATGGATTAAAAAAAAAAAATCCATAAATTTTCAGTTTCAAATTAAACAGATACAATTTTAATTTAGATACAATAACGACGCCAACATTTTGAAATTTAAATGAAAGTAACTAAGTGTTTCTGGATTAGCTATTAATTTACATAGTGCAAATTGTTGTACAGTATAGTACATGGGTTAAAAATTGATTTGAAAATTTAGATTAGAAATAATTGATTAGCACATTCTGCTTGATTTTGAGTAAAAATTTGCGTGTAAATTGGTTGTTCCAAACTACATTTAAACATAATTTTAATTGCAATTAGGTAAGATTGTATTGCAATAAGAGATTTCATCTCAAACAACCAACAAAATTTCATTTGAATTTAGTTTAGAAAAAAAAAAATTGAATTAGGAAGTTAAATTTAAAAAAATGGTCAAGGATTCCAAACTAACTAAAATCTTTGATTTCACAAAATTTTGAGCATAATAATAAGTTACATTGCACAATAGAGTGGGTGTTCAAATAAAGATCACAGAAATGAGAACAAATTAGGTGGAGCAAATAATAGATACATACACGGGATCGGTACGTAAACCCACATTTCATAATCTCAGCTTCTAATTATAAAATTTCCAAATTACAAAATCTCCTAAAACCTATTATGGAATGGCAGCGACATTTGTAAAGACACACACACACACACACACACACACACACACACACACACACACACACACACACACACACACACACACACACACACACACACACACACACACACACACACACACACACATCGACATCAACCGACGACGTCGATGTGCAAACGGAGGACGCCGTCCAAGACGAAACGGCTAGAGAATAGAGCCAGGGTACCCCAGCCAGTAATAAGAAGAGGCAATTAAATTGTCTTTCACGTCTTGATACAGCTGATAGCCCTCAGAGAACAAGAAAGAAGGTAAGGAAAATGCAGATTACAAAGCCCGTAAAAGACCAAGAGAGCCGAAGCAAGGTTGCATCTTCGGCACTGGGCACAATCCAATGATCTGAAGAGATTCGTGGGAAGGAAGTAACAAATGAGTGGCATGTTGTAAGGAAGAAACCAAGGAAGCGCCGCGGAAGGCCTTCGAGACTCGCCTCACTGATGATCAAAACCGCTAGTCCAGCTTCGTTCGCGGATGTTTTTAAGGGCATAAAAATAGATCATGCCTTGGAAAGTGTCGGAAATAGTGTGACCCGTGTCCATAAAACCCAGAAGGGTTATCTATTGCTGAAAATGCAGAAGTCGGCGTGCGGTAATGTCAACCTTGATACGATGCGCGGTAAAATTGAGACGTACCTCGACGGTAATCTAGAGGTTGCGACTCTTGCCGATCCCGAGGAGACTACACTGGAGATATAGGATATTGACGAGGTAACTACAAAGGGAGAAGTCTTTAACGCAATAGCTATGGACTTCGATGACGGGAAAATCCTCGATGAGAATATCGTGACTAGTCTTAGGCCTGCGCCCAGAGGTACGCAGATAGCGGTTGTCAAAATACCAACGGCTATAGCTCGAAAAATGGCTGATGTTGGCAGAATCCGTATAGGCTGGGTAAGGTGCCGTATACGTGAAGTAGTTAGCCCAGTGAAATGCTTTAAATGCTGGAAGCCAGATCACAGAGCGGCCACCTGCAATAGCGAAGTTGACCTTTTAAACCTTTGCTTTAGGTGCTGCAGAGCCGGCCACAAGGCAAAAGATTGTGAACGGGAACCGCAGTGTGCATTCTGCCGTACAGGAAATGGAGTAGCTATCGGTAATCATATCACCAGTAGGGGTAATTGCCCAGTACGGCGGAGGGTGATAGGAAACAACCGTAGAAGGTGAAGCTACTTCAGCTAAACTTAAATCACTGTGAGGCTGCCCAGGACCTCCTATGGCAGACTATACACTAATTGAAGCCAGACGTTGCAATACTATGTGAACAATACAAACATTTGGATGATGCTGCATGGGTGAGTGACCGTAGTGGCAAGGCAGCAATCTGGGCATGCGCTGGTTCGGTCATTTAAGAAATCCCGCAGAGTTTCTTCGGATATGTTCGAGCAAAACTTAATGGAATACATATCTTCAGTTGTTATGCCCCTCCAAATGAGCCAATCAAGCAATTCATCCACTTCTTAGATGGCTTGGTTCTGGATGCAAGAGGGTCATGCAAGAGATCATAGTCCTACAGTAATTTCGGGAGACTTCAACGCGTGGGCTACGGAGTGGGGTAGCGCTCAAACAAATAGAAGATGTCAAGCCCTACTGGAGGCTTTTTCAGTTCTAAATATTGTCCTGTGCAACACCGGCTCTGAAAATACTTTCAGCAGGGGTAATGCTGATTCTATTATAGACCTAACGTTTGTTAGTGAATCTCTCTGGAGGAGAGGAATAACTTGGGAGGTTTGTGACTTTTAAACGCATAGTGACCATCAGGCCCTCCTGTGTGAACTCCATGGAATACCCCCAAGTAATAGTATACAAATTGCGGGTTGGAAGACAAACGCTTTCGATGAAGACATCTTCAGATTTATGCTACGTGACTCTAACCTAACGGATACCGCTAACACCAAGGCATCCCAGTTAATAGGCAGCATTACCAGTGCATATAACGCTACAATGCCTAAAAGAAGGTTAAACCGAAGACGCCCACCAGCCTACTGGTGGAATGAGGAAATTGCATTGCTCCTGCGAAAGTACAATGATGCTAGGCGCGTTTCCCAGCGGAGTAGAAACACCAGCTCCTCTTTCAGTTTACAACAAATATACAGGGAAGCACGGGGTGCGCTGAAGGTGGCCATTAAACAAAGCAAGCGACAATGCTGGAAGTCCCTCTTTGTTGAGGTTGAGGATGACCCATGGGGTAGGCCCTACAAGATGGTAATGTCCAAGCTTAAACTTGCAAGAAGTGCAGCATTTACATGTCCTCTTTTGATGGATAATATTGTTTCTTCCTTGTTCCCTTGCAAACCAGTGACTTTTCACTCGAGTGCTATTGAAGCGGACAACGTACCACTATTCACGATTGATGAATTAATGTCCGCCTCTAAAAGAATTCCCAACAAGAAGGCGCCAGGACCGGACTCTATACCAAATGTTGCCTTAAAAGCTGCGACTCTAGAAAACCCCAAGGAGTTCGAGAAGGAATATTCCCAAATATTTGGAAGAAACGCAAGGAGTACACAGTTACATGCGGGATCCCCCAGGGATCTGTAATCGGTCCAATGCTTTGGAATATTATGTATGACGATATGTTCACACTCCAGGTCCCCGAGGAGGCGACTGTAGTTGGATTTGCCGATGATATTGCCATCGTAGCAGTTTCAAATTACAAGGAAGAGCTGGAAAACATTTGTACTGATACGGTGGATATAATTCAACAATGGCTTGACTCAGTTGGGTTGCAACTGGCGGAACAAAAAACGGAAGCGGTGCTTATAACCAGCAGAAAATTTCTGGAAATAATTTCAATTAGAATCGGAGCACATACAATTTTCTCGCAACCCTCGATAAGGTACCTAGGGGTACAAATCGATGCAAGGTTGTCATTCAAGGAGCACATAAAGTACGTCAGTGAGAAATCAGCCAGAGCTAGCAAGGCTCTCTCTCGTATAATGCCGAATGTCGGCAGACCAAGCCAAGGACGACAAAGATTATTAGTCAGTGTAGTAAAATCTGTAATACTCTATGCGTCCCCTATATGGGCGCAAGCGCTGCAGGTGCCATTCTATCGTCGAAGTTCTAACTCCGTATATCATAGCTGCGCACTTAGAGTGATTAGTACGTTCAGAACTCTTTCGGACGAAGTAGCCTGCGTAATTGCGGGAATGTGTCCAATTGGTCTGCTGGCAGCGGAACGGCAAAAGTCATACAATAATAGCCATGGAGGAACCCTGGATAGACCATTGGTGCGAGCGAACAACACAAGAATGTGCAGGGGGGATATTCTTATCGATTGGCAACAGCGTTGGAACCGTTCGGAGAAGGGGCATTGGACTCGACGACTAATTCCTGAGATAGGCCCATGGATAAATCGTAAGCATGGCGAGGTTGATTTTTATCTAACACAGCTCTTAACAGGTCACGGATGCTTTTGATCATACCTAAACCGTTTTGGGCATGATGATTCACCGTATTGTCCATCCTGCAGAGATTTCGCAGAAGATGCTGAACATTTGTTTTTTGTATGCGCACAGTTCCAGGGAAATAGAGAAGTGCTTGCTGGAGCAATCGATAAATTTGATATTACCCCAGAGAACATAGTTAAAGTGATGCTATCGTCCCCAGAAGGATGGAGTGCTGTAGCAAATTTTGCAACAACAACGATTAAAGAGTTGCGACGGTTGGAACGCCAACGTCGCCAAGCAAGGTAACTCGCACCCTTCAGTTTCGTGGGAGATGTGATCGTACAGTTAGTACAGACTCCTTCCCTTTCGAAGTAATACCTAGCGGTCGTTCCGAGAAAAGGATGCAGGAGGTGGTTTTAGTGAGTAGGAGTCTCACACCTTTGTGGTGGATAGCTACGTTATCCCATGATGGATTTCCACCTTCCTTAAAAAAAACACACACACAAACACACACTTATTCACACATACATAGACTAACACACAGCCACACACAGCCACACACACACACACACACACACACACACACACACACACACACACACACACACACACACACACACACACACACACACACACACACACACACACACACACACACACACACACACACACACACACACACACACACACACACACACACACACACACACACACTTGGGGCTAGCTCAGCTACCAGGGGGGTCAGCAAGGTGGCGGATAGCTGGACGGCCTGTAGATATATAGGTTAGCTGCGAATAACCAATAAGCAGTCCCCGACCAAGCGGTATAAGTGGAGGATGTACTGAAAAGGTTGCATATAATCCTGTAAAACTTATATGTCAAACAATGCGAGAGTATACCGCTATAAGTACACACAAACCCAGAAAGCGTCTGTCCCATAATGGGCGGCTCTCTGGTCAGCGTCTGTTCTCTATGTTAAGGGCGGCTGCGTTTAAACCTTGCTGTAGGTATAAACTGATATGGGAAGGAACCCAGAAATAAAAATACGCAATGGAGTCCACCAACCAAAACAATATTACGGTGCAGGGACTCGGAACCCCAGTACCGGCGGTTTTAGGGAGTGAGCAAGCAGGCTCCCAGCCGTCGAGATCCAGTAACTGCAATGCTGTAGTGGTGGGCCACCTGGCCACTTCAGTAGATATTACGACAGGGGAAAGTGAAAGTGCAGATGAGGAATTACGCGCTGAGAAAAAGAGCATATTCAGTGAAAGAGCGAAAGTACAGCGATCCCCAACTACTACATCACTATCATCACCGAGTGTGAGTAAAGCAGTAGCTGTAACGACCATCATTCGGCCCGATTCAGATAATCCTACAAGCATCATAGGCGGAAGTACAAGCAGGGGGATGCTAACGAATCCCTTTGTACGTAGCAGTGGGATGCAGAGCTCGTCATCGAAAGGGCAAAGGATACGTACAGCATCGCTATCTGAACCCGCTACAGCACCTGGAGGATGCAAGACAGTGGCAACTAATGCAAATAATAGTGACGTCGACCTTAAACTTCGAGAGGTAAGGGGTCATATCGATAGCATACAAGAGTATGTCAAGGGGAGACATAATGTCCATCAGGAAATTAAGAGGATGATATTCCTGATCAGATCCTCATATAGCGAGCTGGAGAAGAAGGTTTGGGACCTAGAGGCCGAAGCGGAGGACGCCAATGACAAGTTGAAAGGCATAACCGAGAGCGGCGACACCTGTGCTGCAGTGGAGACCCAGTTTGAGAGGCGCTCCGCAGTTATTGCAACTCAAACGGATGGCCTCGCGACTCAGCTAGCAGGGACGGAACTGAGCGGGGGCAACCAAATAATAACCCCAAAGAGGAGGAGAGATAAAGAGGAAGTAGCGCCGGGGCGTGCTGACAAGAAGAAAAGGAAGAGTGAGAATACGGGGAAAGCTCCGGATGAGATAAATCCAAGGGCGAATGTGAACGGTGACGCCAAGAACCAGACCCAAAATCAAGAGCAATGGGAAACTGTCACACGTAGAAAGAGAGTCAGGAAAAAACGCCGTAGAAATTTTAGACCGGATGCGTTGTTAGTTAAACAGTGCGGAGATCTCTCATACGCGGATATACTCCGCAAGGTAAAAAATGATCCAGAGTTGAAGGATCTGGGAGCAAATGTTACTCGTATCAAGAGAACTCTTAAGGGAGAGATGCTCTTCGAACTGTCTAAAGAAAAGCAACTGGGGAGCGAGGAATACGGGAAGTTGATAAAGAAAACGCTAGATGATCTGGCTGATGTCAGGACCCTTACGAGCGAAGTTTCTGTAGAAGTTAAGGGGCTGGATGAAGTCACTACGAAGGAGGATATCGCTACGGCACTGAAGGAACAGTTCCAGCTAGATTGCTTTGAGGAATCGGCAATCAAAAGCCTACGGAAAGCCTATGGGGGAACTCAGAATGCAACTTTGAGAGTACCAATGGTAACAGCTACCAAATTATTGGAGGCTGGGAAAGCTAAAATTGGATGGGTAATCTGTAGGATAACGGAGCAGATTGTACCTAAAAAATGCTACAGATGCGCAAATTATGCGCACCTGGCTATTGAGTGTAAAAACGCGGATATTTCGAAGCTCTACTGGAGATGCGGTGATGAAGGCCATATAGCAAAAAACTGCACCAAGGAGGAGAGATGCATGCTGTGCAAAGGGGATAACAACCAACCAAGCAAACACATCACGGGGAGTTACAGATGCTTAGCATATAAGAAGGCTCTGAACCCAACGCGAAGATGAAGGTGCTACAAATTAATCTTAATCACTGCGAAGTAGCCCAAGACCTCTTGACCCAGAGTGTACGCGAAGTGGGGGCAGATGTAGCTATTCTGTGTGAGCAGTACCGAAACCTCGACGATACCATATGGGCATCAGATTCCACTGGGCGAGCGGCGATTTGGGCGTGTGGGAGGAGTGCCTTCGAAGAAAAAGCAAATAGTGTGGAGAATGGTTTCATAAGGGTCAGAATGAAAGGTGTACACATCTACAGCTGTTATGCCTCACCAAATTCACCATTAGAGGAATTCGAAAGCTTTTTGGGCCGTCTAATTAACGACGCTCGGGGGCGAAAACCTTTGATCATAGCTGGCGATTTTAATGCATGGGCCATCGATTTGGGCAGCAGAGAGACCAATACGCGAGGAAAAGCGCTACTAGAAGCATTTGCCTCCTTGGATGTAGTCTTGCTTAATTCAGGCAATACTTTTACGTTCCGTAGAGGCGGTATAGGCTCGATTGTCGACCTTACATTCGCCAGCAGTTGCTTAATT
Source organism: Tipula vernalis (assembly GCA_958295665.1). NCBI lineage: Eukaryota > Metazoa > Arthropoda > Insecta > Diptera > Tipulidae > Tipula > Tipula vernalis. Next base: position 39,207,799 of record OY282559.1, read on the forward strand.
AGGGGATGGGTGAAGTGGGAAGTTTCTGAGCTCTACACTCACAGTGATTATCAAGCTATCCTATTTGAGATAAATAGACCAGGACAACATACTTTGGGAAGAGCTTCTAAAGTGGTCGGAACAGCGAGATGGAAGGCCAAGGCGTTCGATGAAGTAGTCTTTCGTTGTATGATGAAAGATGTTCAGGTATCGGGTACCGCTAATACAAAGGCATCCCAACTAATGAAGTGTGTCGCAATAGCCTGCGACGCTGCTATGCCGCGTGCGGTAAATGGTAATCATCGTTCACCGGCCTATTGGTGGAACGACGAAATCGCGCAATTACGAAAAAATTGTCACCGTGCTAGAAGAAGGTACCAGAGGTCAAGGGCCGGATTGCTTCAATTATACCTCCAGCAGCAGCAACAGTATGGTACTGCACGCGCAGAATTAAAAGCCGCTATAAAGGCCAGCAAACGACGATGCTCGAAGGAATTATGCAGCGAAGTTGATAGTGATCCGTGGGGTAGGCCGTACAAGACAGTCATGAGCAAACTGAAGCGTTTCCATGTGCCGTCTCCGGCCTGCGCGGACTTTATGCACAAAGCTGTAGGGGTACTTTTTCCGCAACAAGGTTCAACGGTTCTGACCTTTGATACAAGTTCCGAGGAGATACCACCAATTACTACGGAAGAACTAATGGAGGCTTGTAAAAAAGTGAAGAACAATAAGGCCCCGGGTCCAGACAGTGTTCCTAACATTGCCATAAAGACGGCAATTCAAGAGAGACCAGATGATTTTCTAGACGTCTACAACGCCTGTTTAAGGGAAGGAGTATTCCCTCAGCAATGAAAGAAGCAGCGTCTAGTGCTACTTCCCAAAGGTAAGAAACCACCTGAATTGCCATCCTCTTTTCGCCCACTCTGTATGTTGGACTCAGCGGGGAAAGTTCTGGACCGCATCATATGCAACAGGCTTGTGAAGGCCGTTGAAATGGCAGGAGATTTAGCAGAGCATCAATACGGCTTCAGGAAGGCTCACTCAACGATCGATGCTGCTAGGCTCGTCGTTGAAATCGCACAAAACGCAATTGAAGGCAAGAGATGGAAAGGAGGTGCAAAAATGTATTGCGCTATAGTGACGTTGGACATTAAAAATGCGTTCAACTCGGCCAGATGGGATTGCATCCATAATGCGGTCCGTAATTTAGGAGTACCACTATACATAAGGAGGATTGTAGCTGACTACTTCCGCGACAGGATTCTGATGTATAACACGGACAATGGCCTCGCAGAACATAGAATTACAGGAGGTGTACCACAAGGCTCTGTGCTTGGTCCAATTCTGTGGAACATTATGTACGATTGCATCTTTAGACTTCGTGTACCGGAGGAAGCTAAGGTGATTGGGTTTGCAGATGATGTCGCGATAGTAGTGGTTGCAAAACACAAGGAGGAAGTAGTACTATGTTGCAACGAGACCATATTAACTATAAGGCGATGCCTAACTTCTCTTGGACTTCAGTTAGCCGAGCATAAGACTGAAGCGGTTTTGGTCACAGGAAGGAAGGAAAGGGAGTTGATTAGTCTTAAGGTCGGCGAGCATGTGGTGATCTCACAGCCATCCATCAGATACCTTGGGATTATAATAGATGCGAGATTGTCCTTCAAGGAGCACCTAGAGGTCGCAAGTAACAAAGCTGCAAAGGTAAATGCAGCTCTCTCGCGGATAATGCCAAACACTGGAGGCCCACGACAAAGTCGAAGGCTGCTTTTGGCAAACGTCGTTACGTCAATAATGCTGTATGGAGCTCCAGTCTGGGCCGGCGCTATGAGGAGGGAGAGTTACAAGCGACGGATGATATCGGTGTACAGACAAAGTGCGCTAAGAGTGGCTAGTGCTTTTCGTACGGTATCAAGCGACGCAGTACGTGTGGTCTCAGGAATGCCACCCATCGATATTCTAGCAGCAGAGAGGCAGAAACTATACATAATTAGCAAACGCACGGCGACTCCACTAACGGAAAATAGTAAAACGGAGAGATTGCAAACCATTGCTGAGTGGCAACAAAGGTGGGATCAATCCAACAAAGGGCGATGGACACATCGCCTTATACCATTAATCGATAAATGGTTAAATCGGTCACATGGAGAAATAGACTTTTATCTATCCCAATTTTTGACTGGCCATGGGTGTTTTCGAGCTTTTCTGCACAGGTTTAAGTACGAGGATACTCCTAATTGCCCTAGCTGTGTAGGGACGCTGGAAGATGTGGAACATGTGTTTTTTCACTGTCCGCGCTTGCAAGTCGAACAGGGTGAACTATACGAGGCATTGGGGCAAGTGCCGACCCCGGAGACTATCGTCAATCTGATGCTTCTCTCATTAGAAAGATGGAACGCAGTTGCTTCCACTGCTGCAAAAATCATAAAGGCATTGCGGCGCTTTGAGCAAGAGAGGTTGCACACAACAAACGAAATGAGGAGCTAGTAAGGCTACACCCGCCCCGTGAAGTAATGCTTAACGGCGGTTCCGCGGGGTATTTGGGAGGGAGTGAATAGGACGGGTGGTGGTTTTAGAGGGTAAAATCCCACACGCTTAGGAGCTACGCTCTTAAGTGTCTTTAGAAGATTTCCACCATCCATAACAAAAAAAAAAAAACACACACACACACACACACTACATAATCACACACACACCCATGCATAAAACACAGCCAATGAAAGAGACATACACAAACACAATCACTTTTCTCCAAATTACAAAATCTCGCATAAAATTTTCCCCGTAAATATATGAAATCGCGCGATTTCATATATTTACGGAGAAAATTTTATGCGAGATTTTCTACTTTGGAGATTTTGTAATTAAGAGATTTTGTAATTAGGAAATTAAGGAATTTTGTAATAGAGATTTTGTAAAAAAGATTTTGTAATGCGAAATTTCGTACGCAACCCTACATACATATGTCAAGGGAAAACCAAAGTACATGTTTTGAAACCAATTTGATAAAAAAATAAAATTAGATTACAATTCTATCTGGATTTGAATAAACTTTGAGTGGCATTTTAATCCGAAATTAAGTTAAACTCCCAAACATTACTACTTGAATGTTGAACAAGCTCATTGAATTAAATTGAAATAAAAACTTGAGTGAACTTTAAAGTTCTAAGCAAGTTTTAACAAATATTAAAGTATTCTGCTAATTGTTTATTGTAATTTTCCTTTTAATATTTGAGTGGTATTCATACTAGTATCTTAGTTCAAAATCAAAATTATTTCGAAAAAAATTAAGATTTTTAGTCAGAAATTTAGTTTCAAGCTATTTTCGAAGTTAAACAAAATGATAAATGGAATTTTGAATATAAATCTAGTCTAAATTGGTCAACTGCATTCGACAAAGAAAAATTATGAAGAGACAAAATTAGCTTGAATTCTAAACTCGGTATATTGAATTTGAGTGAAATTTTAAGTAGAAATTGTTTTCTTTATATTTCATATGAGAAACACCTTTAGAAAACAATTTTAGCCAAAATATTTAATACAAAATCTTAAATAGGAATTTAAATTACAATTTGATTAAAGCAAACACATAAGCTTAAATAACCTTTAAACTTGAGTTTTAAATTTCCGGCGACTGCCTTTAATAACAGTTTGAGTGAATTTTAAAATTTTGGACTAAACGTTTAATTTCAATCCAATCAAGAGTTTTAAAAAAAATTTGGATGCTATTTAATTTAAAAAAATTTAAAAATTAAATTAGAATTCCAAATTTAATTAACACAAAATTCTGCTTGCAATTAAGCTAGAGAAATTTATGATATTTTGCTTGCAAATTAAGTAAAAATTCCAAGTTAGATTTTTCTAAATGTTCTTAATTAGAAATTTGGAGTACAACTTCAGCTGTAGTTGCAAGTGCATTTTAAGAAAAATTTGAGTGTTGTTAGAAATGCTAAGTTAGAGTATAATTTAAAACTCTAGTATACGTCAAAAGGTTTGTTTGCAACATATTACACACTTTCTTAGAATACCCCTTATTCGACTTCGTCCATTGATTATCCAATAATTCGGGCTTATTTAACACTCAGAATTTTGTAAACACCTGTTGAATCGCAGAATGCCGCCTTCATCTATGAAAGTATAGCCATTTAGAGTAATCGTAATTTGTTATTGACTTTTTATGCCGCCCTAAATTTTGTATATTGTCACCAAAAACCATGCGCTGTACCCATATAAGGTTATTAGTTTATCATTTTTAATGCCCGTTGCAATTGGGCATTTTGGAACATATGTATAAGTCTCAATACATACGCAACTATCCTTGGGCTTTAAAGAGTACCTCCATCCAGGAATAATTATAATTTTCGTATTCTACATATAATGCAATAGACGATGATGCTACTGGAATTTATCAATTTCATTTGCTGATATATTTGTCTGTGCTCCAGCATTGCGTCAGGTTAACCAATTTCTCTGGAGTGATACATCGGGGCAAAGACATCTAGGCATATAACTTAGTATCTTGCTAGTTTAGTTGGCAACGTAAGTTTTTCACCTTTGCGGATATGTAGATAACCCAGCTAGAGCGATCCCTGAATCCCTACATGCAAAATATTCACTATCACTTCTTAAAGCTTCCTTAACCTTGGTCAATAATTTTGTTAGCAATTAAGCGGCATATATCTGTGTTTTGATTTTTCCGTCTCAATATGCTACCTCAATAGGATCTAAGGATCCACTTATTTGTACCTGCTCTTATTGATTTGTGAATCTCAGAGGATCAAATAATCAGGAGGATTCAGATATGATTTTTAATTTTCTTATCACACAGTCATTTATCGCTTGTATTTGGAATGTGAATGTATCGTTCAATCGATATTACTGCAGCCCAAGTATTTTAATCGTGCGGAGGTCTCATCACAGCATATTTCACTCACTGGTGCCTCGTCGGTTGATTCACATAAACTCACCCTTTTTTAGTTCCGTCTTTTGTTCCATATTATGACTTTACATCATCCTCATAGTAGTTGTTGAGTATGCATTCCTTCGCATCTGTTTGTTCTAACATTTTCGTCAGTTGCTGACAAGAACGTGTGAGACCAAATGTCACCCGACTGAGTAGGTAACATCTTAACTATTCGTTAAGTTCTCCCTTTTTCAATATCGGCCATTAGGGCAATTTTATTGGTGCTAAATCTCAGTATTATCTCCCAAAAATTTTGGTTGAATGTTGGAACCACCATCCCAGCGACCCTGAGTTATTCTTTCATGTATGCTTGCAAAAAGACCTTCACATTCTCTCTCTTCTGGTGTAGGTCTATTAATATTAAGCGATACGTCCTCAATATCCCAAAACTTTCAAATTTAAATCATCTTGAATGAATGTGGTGAACACGAATAAGGTTTTGCTCAAAATGAACGAATTGTATTGCCATAAGTTCGGATCAGCTAAGTTCACACCTTTCATCAAATTTTTATCGCCTAAATGGATTTGCATGGTTGGGATTTGAGTTGGAAAATGTTTAATTATGTGAGCTTCTATCAAAGTTTTAGCTTCACAGCCACACATTGAACGTCGCGTAATCGTTGACTTGTTTCTTGATATTAGGTTTTTGAATGTTATTTTCGTGTTTTGTATGTTCGCCCTCTCTCCAGTTAAAATATTTCTCCCTGCATTTGTCCGGATCTATCTCCAATTAGTACTATGGCTGTGAGTCAAACGGATTGATGTTGTGGTGCCTTCACAATATCGACCTCAGATTTAAAGATTTAAAAGCGATATATACAGTAGATTTGTGGCTTTGACTGGCACCGATATTCAAGGCTTGCCTTTGTACCGAGATGCAAGTTGATATTGTATATTCGTTTGGAAAACGTAAAACAGGCGAATTTATGTAGTTTTATGCATTCTATTATTTTGTCGACCAAACCACAGTTGGTGCATTGTATACTTTAAAATTATTACACAACATTGTCACCATCACTTCACGGCCGCGCCAATTAAAAACAAATTTAGAACTCAATAGTTGACCCATAATATCCGAAACACAATTTAAAGTTGGCTCAAAAACTTAGTTCAAAAATCTGCCCAAATCGCAGGCAAAAAGGTCGCACAAATACTAGCCTAAAATTTGGCCACATGTCATCAAAAAAAAAAAGGAAATTGAGCATGCGTCAGAAAAGCTTACCCTTCCTTGATTTCTGGTATTTGTGGTATTAGAAACGGTTATGGTTTAGAAAACCGAACTCTCAGTTATATAACTTCAATATCTTTGGTACATATTCCTGGCCAATAAAGTCAGTCTTATTATCTTCCTCTAGTACCTGGTTTTACAAATAAAGGTTGTCAGTACTGGTTCAAATAAGTTTATTATTCCGCCAAACTTATTATTAGCTACTATTGAAGCTGCGCCCTCTAAAATTCTTCTTAGTTTCTCTCTTTCAAGATCGTTTAGAAGATTATGATTGTTCTGAATATTTTACGTTGACATAGAGTTGATGAAAAAACCCAATATTTACTGAATGCATTTAGGTAGAGCATTCTCAGCATGGACAGCAAAATATCGGTCGGTGTTGTATATTTTAACAATTTTACATTTATTTAGGTTTAGTTTCTGTCCTTCAGTTTTATTTGAAAACATTTTGGATATCGTAGTAACATTTCTAAATATCACCGACAAAAATACAAAATTAGCTAAACGTTAGGTTAAATGAGTTAGTAGACTTTATACCCGACAAATAAACAACCAACTGAACACTTAACTACACACCAAACTTAACTTAATATCATCCACTATTCGAACTAAATTTCAGCCTCGAAATCAACTCGATTCGAAAAGTCCAATACGTATAAATAGTCCTTTACCTATAATTAACCCTCTACTCAATCGCAAATTATCCGCAACTGGAACCCTTAATAAACCACAGGTCAACTTGAAATCTACTACTATTCAACTCGAACTCAATTTTCAACCCAACACTAATCTTAACCCCAACACCACTCAAACTCAACTCTCCATAAAACTCTTTACTCAAACGCAAACTCAACCTTAACTCTTGACTCAACACTCAACTGAACACCATCGGTCACCACCAATTCAACATCCAACTCTAACACAACTCTACCATATCAACGCAACTCTCCACTCAATTTTCAAATCACTACGGTTCGAAAAGTACATGCGTTCATAAACTGAATGAGGTACCAATCAAGCTTACTTCCAACTCAACCATCAACACAATCCCAAATCCAAAATAAATTCCTAACCCTAAGTCCAATCCAGCTCAATAACTCAATTTTAACTCAACCTGTAACGAACCCCTTAAAACAACTCTAAACTCAACGCCCAAATTTAGTTCAATTAGTACCTAAGTAGTGCCGATCCTCGTGATATACTGGTTCAAAAATCTATTTAATTCCACATTTTGACCAGGTTCCAGATATCCAGACCGGCAGAGGAACGCACCTTTTTTATTTGTTACCTTTTCGATCTCAGGAACTTTCAAAACGTCGAGAAAGCAGTTTTTGGCTAACATTGGTCATTTTTGATAGCATTTCAATAACTTTGTTCAGCACGGACCAAAGCAATTTTAGAAATATATCCGATTAATCTGCGCCAACCGTATATTTTCTAAATTAAATTTTGTACAAAAAACAAACAGAAAACATCTGAGAACGGCTTATCGCCTTTTAATTTTTTTTTCGTATTTTGGGGTTAAATTAAGGTTTAGTGAGCAGTTGAGCTATTTTTCATATACCCTGGTTAGAAGATTTTTTAATTCCATATGCTGGTTGAATTTGAGTTGAGATGGACTTAAGTTAGGGCGGGGTTAGTGTTTAATGAGCGATTCAGCTGGATACTTACTTGTGAGTTAGGACTGGGACTGAGTTGGGGTTGAGTTGAGGTTTTTTGTGTCCCCTAAATTTGGAGACAGAATTAAACGTTTAGTTTGGCGTCTACTTAGTTGACATGTTGCATTAGCGGATTGACTTGCGGTTGAGTTGAGGGTTGAATTGGAAGTTGAGTTGAGGTTGAGATGAGGTTTAGTAAGTGGTACAGTTGTTGGTTTATTTGGGGAGAATTTTGAGTTGAGTTTGAAGTTAGCTTGAGTTTAATTCGTGTACGTAATTGTTTCGGACCTTGTCGATTTGGGAATTAAGTTGAGTTTGTTAAGTTAAGGGCTTAATTTGTGTTCGAAATTAGTTGATTAGGGTTGAATTGGAATTGAATTTGGTTTTCATTCAGCCGTTCAGTTGAGAATTGAGTTTTAGGGGTTGCAGAATATTGAGCATTTACCAATTATACATATGTATTATGTTTGGGTTGGGCAATGAAGTTAATTTAGGGAGTAATTTGTCGATGGTTGAGCAGAAGGTTGATGTCGAGATTAAATTATGTTTAGTTCATGTACGCATCAATTCTCAAACCACGTTGATTTAGGATTTGAATCGAACGTCGGTTTTGAAAATTTTGAGAGTTGACTTGAATATAGATTGGGTTGATTTAAGATGAGCTTTTACATGCAAAAAGCTTTTGAATCGGGTTGATACCGGGATTGAGGGGTGTTGAGTAGAGGATTGAGATTTATTTCTAAATAAGTTATGTAAGTTGAAGATAAGTTGGGGTTGACTTTTGCGGTTAGATTAGTAATTATTGGGGGGTAGGTTGAATTTGTGATATAGTTAAGGGTTGGGTTGGGGGTCGAATGGTGATTGCGTTTAGAGTTGCATTGCAATTGTGTTAGATGAAGATTGAGCTGTTTTTTTTTAAGGTAGAGCAAAAGATTGGTTAAGAGGTTTATTTTAGAATTTATTTGGGGGTTGAATAAACTAAAATTTTAGTCCAACTTTATTTGAAATTTGTTTGCAATCCTGAACAAATGTTGAATCTAAATTTACGATTTTGTTCAACTTTATTTAAAAATATTTTCGAAATTTAATTTGGAAAATGCAGTGGCAAATCTTTGTAAAACCTGACAAACCCTGTGTAAACTAAAGAATAAGCATCTAAAAGGCATTGTTTTCCCATCAAATTGATTATTATCTACAAATCCATAACCAAGTCAATCAATTTATTATTAAATGAAGAAAATATAAATATAAATCACTTGGTAATAAAAAAAAAACCAAACCTCGTTACCATACTAAATCCGCATCCACATATTAAATCATATCATGCATAAGCAATATTCCGCATATTATGCTCGTATATATGTTGTACATAAAAATAAACATAAAAATTGTTTCATATAATCTTGTTTCAATTTCATGTCATTTCAGATATTAAAACATGCTGCATCCTATATGACTTTATTAAATGCATTTTTATAATGACACCAAACCCAATCACAACAATAAAAATACATTGACGTTCTGATTTTTTCTCTTCATTTTTATTGAAACCATCGGCACGACGATGGAGAAGAAACAACAAAAATGTTCAATAAAATGAAAGCTTTTATTAAAAAGTTATCGAATAAATCATTGAACATTTTTTTTTTTATACTACAAGTCCTTATAAACCATATACACAGTAGTTACAGTTTTTAGTATTTCACAGAGATACTAAATTCGATACGATTGAAGATTTCAACCAGCACAGCACGGTATGAGTGGTATTAATTTAAATCTGCTACTTCAAGGGTGGTATCAGTTTTTATCGATATAAAAATCAATTGATTGTTAACTAAAGTAGTTTTGATAGTTTTATTTTTATACACACATATAGAACATAGTGCATCCAGAACATATTGTAGCTAGAGAATAGTAAATTTTAGAATTTAAATTTTTTTTTTATTTTTTTGTATCTTGTTTCCAATTTTTCAATTTTTCCATACTAACTATAACATATATATTGATCTAATCTAAAGTTGATTTTGATGATAATAAAAATTCGGTTGGTGGAAAAGTTTTAACAGGCCGGAAATGTTATATGTACGGTGATGAATATTTATAGAACCACTAAATACAAATATGGTGTAGATTTGATTAAGAATATCTGTTGTTGATGCATTGGTCTTTAAATTTTAAGTTGGACAAGAACAGAATTTAAATAAATAACGAATGTTTAGTTTATGTATTAAATACAGTCTATATGTTGAACAAAACTCGTTTGTTTTATTTGTTTGCTTGCGATGGCGGCTAAACTGAGAATTTTACACAAAATGTTTTTGTTTCACTAAATACTTGTTACAGTGTGATTAAGAGCATCAATTCTGAAACTGAACCTCTTAATTCAATCTTCAGCTCAACCTCCAACTCAATTTACAACTAAGCCTCCAACTCAATCGCAATCACCAAATTAACCGTCAACCCAACCCTCAACTCTATCCTGAAAATCAACCCGTAATCTAATCTCAAATCAATCCTTAAATAATTATCCAACCGAGCAACGCACTCATCCCCAATGCAAGCTAACTAAACCTAAATCAATTTTAGCTCAACTTAGCTCTATCCAAATCTCAACCGATTGCTCAACTCGACACTTAATGGTCAACCCAATCAATCAACTTGCTTTAAATTTAATTCTAACCCAATCCAACATACATCATACCTTTATTATACTATACCATCATACATGCCATCATGACTCTAAACTATTCAACCATCAAACAATCATAATAGCGTACCATAGGAACGTCGAACCATCACACCATCACACCATGGTTAGATAGTATATCTTACCATCAATTCACCGAACATACAACAACGTACCATCGTATCATCATACCACCATATAATCATACCATCATACTGTTAGACCATTATATAATCATTCGTACCATCTTACCACCGTCATACCATTATGTCATCGTACGATCACACCATCATTCTACAGTTAATACCGTCATACCATCAAACGTACTATCATATATACAATCAGACAATCACTAAACCATCTAGTGATTTCTTTCTAATAAAACAAACCGCATTCAAAAATTATCGGGGGACCACCCTTTATCATCATAATATCACACAATCGTACCGTCATATATACTATCTTACCAACTATACCACCATAACATCGTACCACCATGCCATCATACCATGCATTACACCATCGTACCATTATACCATCATACCGTCATCCAGCTTATCACTGTACCATCACACCATCATATCATCATACCGTCGTACCATCATACCATCCTACCATCATACGTTCATACAAGCAAACATGTTTTACACTTCAAATTGGACCTTTCACATTTTATATTGAACCTTTCGCATTTAAAATTAAACCTTTAGCAAATTAAATGAATGGCCCACCCTTAACTGATTATTATCAAATTTGACCTGTGCGTTGGAAACAGGATTCAAAAATTATTTTTAGATGAAGTTCTGGAATATGGCCAAGAATGAGAACTTGCCTATTTTTAAACCAATTATGATGAAATTTGGCTTGTGCATTAGAAACAGGATTCTAAAATGATTTTCCACTGAATTTCTCGAATATTGCTATGTATGATGGCATCTGCTTATTTCTAAACTGATTATGATGTTATTTGACGTGTGCGTTATAAATAGGATTCTAAAATGATTTTTAGGTAAAGTTCTGGAATGTGACCAAGTAGGACGAAACTTTGCTATTCCTTAACCGAAATTGGGAATGATTATTTAAATAATATTTCTAATTCCGAAACACTGTACTACCGTTACTAGTTTCAATTATGAGGCGCGTGTCCGCTGCATACTATATTTTTCCAAATTAGGCCAAACTTACCGCTCTGACAGCAAATACTCAAAAAAAATAATCCAAAGTTTAAAGCGAAGGATTGTCTCGAAAATTTTCTAAAGAAGCTTGAATATTGTTACGGACATGTCTTAAAGAAATCTCAGCAGCTGCATGATTCACAGAAACCTAAACAAATAAGTTTATTAAATAAGCCATATTGGTATATTTCTCACATCCGCGTCTAAAAATAATTTTTTGGTCACATTTCCGTCTATTCGTTGGAAACGTCAAAATTCATTATAATCGGTTAGAAGCTTAGTAATGTACTTATTGATCATATTCCAAAACTTTATCCTAAAATCAGTTTAGAATCTCTTATAATGTAAAAAGTTCAGTTTGAAGTATGAAAGGATCAATTTCAAGTGTAAAACCAGTATGTAAGTATAATGGTATGGCGTTATGGGTATGGTGGTATGATTTTATGATCGTATGATGGAAAGATAGTATGATGGTATTATGATAAGATGGTATAATGGTATGATGGTTCGGTGGTATGACGGTGTCGTGGTAAGATGGTATATATGATAGTATGATAGTGTGATGTTAATTGTGTCTATGATACAACGTATGATGGTATGACGGTACGATGAAATTTGATGTGTGTTGAAAATGGGATTCTAAAATTATCTTTAGATAAAGGATGGAACTTGCGTATTTCTTATCCGATTATGATGAAATTTGATGTGGATGATGGAAATAGGATTCTAAAACGAATTTTTGATAAAATTCTGGATATGGCCAATAAGGACGAAACTTGACTATTTCTTAACAGATTTTAGTGAAATTTGACATCCGCAATGGAAATCGAATTCCAAAATAATTTTTGGGGTAAGATTTTCAAAAATGGCTAATTAGAACGGAACTTTACATGTGCATTGGAAATCGAATTTTAACATAATCAATTGAGAAATATGAAAGTTCCTTCATCCTAGCCATATTTTAGAACTCTTTCAAAAAAATCATTTTATAGAATCCCATTTCCAACACACATTTCAAATTTATTCATAATCGTTAGAGAAATAACCAAATTCCTTTATACTTGGCAATATTCCAGAACTTCATCCAAAAATCATTTTAGAATCCTATTTCCATCGTAGATGCCAAATTTCAATAAAATCCGTTAAGAAATAGACAAATTCCATTCTAATTGGCCATTCATATAATTTGCTAAAGGTTCAATTTGAAATGTAAAAGGTTTAATTTCAGGGTTGACAACTTCAACTTAACCCGCACTTTGATGCCTAACTTAAACTTCAATTTAACTTCAAACTCAATGCCCAACTCAATATTCAAACCAGCATATATAAAAAAATTAATAAATATTTCTACATATAACCAGGTGTTATGGGTTAATTCGTAGGCCAGGTACCTGACTCTTTTCACGTACAGGTTTCAAAATTGTTTACAAATCTTCGCCTAGACCATAGAAACAGATTAGCGAAAAAATTCTAAATCGTACAAGCCTTTCTTGAAATACTATGGGTCCAGACATCCAGACATCCAGACATGAGAGTTGAGTTGATAGTTAACTTGAGTTATTTTGAGTTGAGTTCATCTCGAGTCACGTTGATTTGAGGATTAGGTTATATGTCGAGCATGGTGTTAAACTAAATGATGAGTTGAGGTCGAGGTAGAAGTTGTGTTTAGATTGAATTGAACTCATAGATATATGTATGCAGTTTTCGGACTGTCAGGGATTGGGCTTAGTTTTCAGTTGATGGAAAGCGAAAGGTTCGGTAATTTGTCGATTGTGTTGTTAGTTAGCTTGAGTGGAGTTTATGTACTCACGAATTATTTCAGACCATTTTGATTTGGGGATTGAGTTAGGCGAGGTGTTTGGGGTTGAGTTGATTGTTGCTGTACAGTTGGCAATGTAACTCTGTTTACTTTTGTATTCAGCTGGTTCGCTTCACGTTATACCAGCACAACCCGCCGTCTAAAGTCCAAGGACAGTTGAATAATTTTACCAAGCGCCCATTTGTATGATGGTAAATTTTCTTATTTTAATAATACAACGTCACCGACACTATTTCGCCCTTTGTTGAAGATTGTGCAAATATTCAATGCTGAATTTTTTCCAAAACGACTGGACGCGCTGTTGTATATATTGCCACATTTTAAGCCTTGCGACCGGTATGCCCTCAGGAATCTCTTTATCCGGCAAGTAAAAATTCGCTGAGCCTATTAGGAAGTGTGCCGGTATTAGAACTTCAAATGCCGCATCATCATCGGCGGTTGCGTATAGTGGCCTTGAATTTAAAATTGACTTAATCTGGCTTAGCAAAGTTACCATCTCTTCAAAAGTCAAATGGGTGTCCGACGTGCATTTACAAAAGGTGAGTTTTGACAGATTTTACAGCCGGCTTCAAAAGACTGGAGGTCTTTTGAAGCCGGCTGTAAAATCTGTCAAAACTAAGGAGATGTAGGTGGTATAAAATGCCATTGTACCTCACTTTTTCATAAAAATTCTGCAACGGTAGAATTATGATTATTGTCTGAAATTAGCTTATGTACCTCATTCAGCTTTCTCCTGGCTCCAACAAAATTGGAACCATTGTTACAGTAGGTATTGGCTGACGCTCCTCGTTGCGCCACAAATCGTTTTAGAGCCACTATAAAGGCATCAGTTGACAAATCACTGACTGCTTCGATGTGAATAGTCTTCGTTACCATACAAATAAATAAGGTTATCTATCCCTTTGTTAATTTGGCACCCCTTACCCTTTTCGAGGCTATTTGCACAGGTCCGGCGTAATCTACGCCACACGAAGTAAATGGCCTGGTAGCTTTCATCTTAGCTATTGGCATATCCCCCATCAACTGCTTGAACACCTTTGCATTGTTTCTGAAGCATATTACGCACTGGTTTACAATTTTTCTGATGGTGCTTCTGACGCCAACTGTCCAGAATTGCTGTCTCATCAGGTGAAATGTTAAGGTTAAACCCGGATGTAAGTTTCGCTCGTACATGTATAATATTACGATTCGGCTTAATGCATGACCCTTTTGTAGTATTATCGGATGCTTATAATCGTTCTGGCAATCTAAATGCTTTAGTCTACCGCCAACTCTCAAAATACCATTTGCATCTATAAACGGTGCCAAAGAGAGAATATCGCTGCTTTTCTGAATAACCTTTCCTCTCTGTATGTTCTTCTCTTTGAGCATTGGGGACGAAGAGCTCTGAGTTTTTCCATTCTTCTGCTAAATGTTCACCTTTATTACAGATTAGGTCTTGGGCAGCAAAATAACAGTCAGGATTCCTCAACCATTCTGGACCGTGCCACCATTGGTTTAGATTGATAAGCTGAGATGGCAACACTCCCCTCGAAGCGCAATCAGCTGGGTTACGCTCAGATCTTACATGGTTCCAACAGTTTCGTGGCAATTGGCTTAAAATCTCCAAAGTACGATTAGCCACAAATGTTTTCCATCTTGCTGGATGACTAGATAACCACATCAGGACAATGGTAGAATCTGTCCAGCCATAAGATTTCACTAGCTGCTTTATGGTTTCTTTCACTAGCGCCAGAAGTCTTGTTAGTAAATGAGCTTCACATCACTCGAGTCTAGGCAAGGACACCTGCTTAATGGGTGCCACTTTGGTTTTTGATGCCATTAAACTCGCCGTGACTGAACCATTTTCATGAACGGTTCTGCAGTAAACTACGGCACTGTACGCCTTTTCAGTATCATCTGAAAATCAGTGCAACTCTATTCTTCCGTCCTGTGGAATGAACCGCTTTATTTTTAATTGTTCCAAAAATTGTAGCTTACTTCGAATTTTTTTGTAGGTGCTTGCCACGTGGTCCGGTAGTTGATCATCCCAGCCCAGCTTCCTTAACCATAAAGTTTGAAAAACTATTTTCATTAAAATGATGAATATGGACAAACATCCAAGCGGATCAAAAACTCTGGAGTACTCGGAAATAATCTGGCGCTTTGTTGGCTTTCCGCTGCCCTCCAATGTTGATGAATTGTGGAACATCAAAATCTCATCCGTATTTTCTAATCCCGTAATGTCCAATACATTTGACCTCCACTTTCTCAAATTAAACCCGCCAGCTAGTAATAACTCACTTATTTTGCCTATTAGGATCAGCACTTCTTCTACCGTATCTGCCCCTGAGATGAAATCGTCAACATAGAAATCATTCAAACTGCCTGAAGCAGTATCGAGATAATTTTGCAGATTATCATAAGCAATCCGGTGCAGAGTTCTAATCGGTAAAAATGATGAACTGTCTAAATCAAAGATGACCGTATTCAGATTTTAATGCTTGAGCTCATCAGACACTTCACTTCGCCACAGAATTCGCTGAAATTGTGTATCATCTTAGCAAACCAAAACTAGGTTGTAAATTTTCTCAATGTCACAAGACTTGGCCGAGCAATCAAACACAACTCGCAGTTTGGTTGTTTCACTAATTTTCTTCAGCACGCAGTGGTGGGGCAAGTAGAAACATTTCAACTAATTAATATCGTGATAAGCCGGTTTGATGAGTTCTAGGTATCTCAGTGTTGATGAACTTAGTAAATTCTTCTTTAAGTAATGGTTTTGCTTGCATACTTCTTTCCAATGCCAGAAATCTCCGATTGGCTGCATTCACTGAATTTCCGAGTTGAGCTGCTTTTCTCCTAAATGGAATGGCTACTATGTATCGTCCCTCATCGTTTCGTATGTGCGTACTCTTATAGGGTTCTTCACACTCCGCTTCCTCCGGATCCAAAATATGGGCAGAAGGCATCTCTTCTTGCTCATATAATCGCTTTAATGTGCTGTCAATGTCGATGTTTAAGTGCAAATTAAGGATACAATTGTTTACTTGTTCTGTCTCACTTGACTACACGCTAGTTCCGTTGGTTATGCCAGAAACAATCCAACCAAATATTGTCCTTTATGCAGTTAAAGTGTTGTTCGAATTTTTTAGTCGCCCATTTCTTAGTATGTGGAAAATCGGTCAGCACCAATTAAAATATCAATTGGCCCAACCTGGTTGTATTGGGGGTCAGCTAGTTTCAAGTCGCTCAGGAAATCACCATATTTGCAGGTAAAATCAAAACTTGGTAGTTTATTTGTTAGTTGACTGACTGTATAAGTATGTCAATTTGTACCTTATCCATTGAACAATATACTGACTTCGCTGTAATAGCGGCCATCACTCTTGTAGTCACTTTTCCCGATGTCAAACCAATTATGGAAATGCTTGCCTGAAATCTAGACAATTTCGACTGCGACCCCGAATCCAATAATGCTCTGTATTTTTACATATTTTCATATCCATCGGCTAATTCCACTACCGCCGTTGGAAATAATGACTGGAAACTAAGTATATAGTTGCTGTATTCACTTTAGTGCCGGCAATTGCCCGCACCTCCGCAATACTCTAAATGTTACCAGTTGTAGCTTCTTCACAGTTTGAATTTAGATGCTCCTCAGGGTGCAAGGTCAAATGGTGTTTCCGTTGACATTCACCGCATTTGTATTTTGACCTGCATACAACAGACTGGTGAGAAGGAGACAGGCAGTTAAAACACAGTTTCTTTTCTGCTGCTAATTGTTCTCGTTCAGCAGTTGGAATTTGTAAATATTGGTCGCATTTCCACAAATATTGCTCTAGTGAGCATAATGAAACATAAATTTAGTGACATGTGACACCAATCAGCTTATTCGTTTCGATAAATGAGCTTTCGATTATTGAATCGAATTTAGAATCTCTAGCGCATCGCTTCTTTTATTTAGAAAAGCAAATAATTTGATTTAAATTAGGAAAATCTGTCCCTGTGGTTTCGTGAGCCCATCCTACCTTTGATTCATTTGAGTTCAAAATAATCTAGATTTGTTGTGGGTTGAGCTCATGTATGCTTCAGTTATTCGGACAGAGCTGGTTTAAGGCTTCATTTTGGTGGTAAGATGAAGGTTTCGTTAAGCATTCAGTTGTGATCAAGTAGGGTGTTGTGTGATATTTTCAGATAGGGATTTATTTAAGGATTGAATCAGAGGTTAAATTGGAGGTTAGAGGAAGTTGAGGTCATGTAAAGATGTAGTTTTCAAACCGTGTTGATTTAAATTTTGCAAGTAGAGTTTGGCTTTTAGTTGAGCGTTGAGTTGAGATTTGAAATGTAGGTGGAGTTGGGGTTGAGCTAAACGAGCCAAGGTGACCACAAGAGCCCAAAATGACCAAAAGATGAAGCTGTTCAGCGAAATCTTAAAGGTGCATGCCTTTATACTAGCCGTCATTGACAGGGGTCAGGAAGACGGGAGCATTACGGCTGAAAAATAGAAGTTGGTTTACAACGAATTGCACTCCGTATTTTTGGAAGTCCTGAGAGATAATCCGGGACCCCCACTGTTCTGTAGAGATGCGGGGTAGGTATCAGGGGCGCGTTAAGTTGACTGTGTGCTCAGATAAAAGATCTATGGATCTGTATAGAATCGCAGTGGCCCAAGTAGGCGAGGTATGGCAGGGCGCGAAGCTGAAGGCGGCCAGTAAGGAAGAAATTCCGAGCAGACCGAAGGCACGCGTCTGGTTGCCAACCAAGCCAGAGAAGCCTGAGGAGGTCATTGAGATCATCCAGGCCTGTAACCCACATCTTCTGGCAAAGAACTGGAAGATAGGGAAAAAGAGGAGGCCAAAAGGGGCTATAGGTTGACTGTTATGCTGGTAAAAAAGGAGTCCTTAACTCTCCTCGCGGAATCAAAGGGAGTGATCAGCTTCGGATTCGGGTCGATCACTCTCAATGCGTATAAGAAGGATAAGGTGGACACGCAAGTGGGAAACCAGCCTGGGGTAAACGTCGGGAAGGAAGGTGTTGATCTTCCGGAGACGGATACTGATGCCGAAATGATTGTTGTTCAAGCCTGCTCCATTTCTCTGGACTCTGATGGGACAAATCTGTTTAAGTCTCCGCGAGAAGGGCATTGTAACGGCGACCACATAAAACGATCAAAAAAAAAGATGGGCGGTGGAACGACGGATAGCGGCGTTTTTCCTGAGGTTACTTTTCCGATACGGGAAGTAGAGTACAAATAAACCTGCATCACACGAAGGCTGCCTCGGCAGTTCTCGTTCTAAGACTGACTAGGTCAGGTGAGGAGTTGGTGCTAATCCAAGAACCTTGGATTAAAAATAACAGGATCTGTGGCCTCAGAACGAAAGGGTATAGATTATTACACTCAGGCAACTCTGAGAAGTTGGCTGTGAAAAATTATGGCTGGCCTTAGCCTATATAGATCGGGAGAAGGAGGTTCCATTGGATAACCAGGGGGAACTGATCCGGGAATCAGGTCAAAGCAAGGTAGGCGTCATACTTGAATGTGGTGCAAATGCGCATCACACAATCTGGGGAAGCACAGACAATAATGAAAGGGGTGAGTTATTTTTTGAATACTTATTAAATACTAACCTTTTAGTTTGCAATATTGGACGAGAACCAACATTTATTGTCAGGAATCGACAGGAGGTCTTGGATGTAACATTTGCGTCAGTTACTATTTTTCATATTATCAGTATATGGAGAGTGGAGAATGAGCACTCATTCTCTGATAACCGGTATGTAATATATAACCTCAACGTAAACCCTATTATCTGGAAAGCCTTCAGGAATCCTAGAAGGACAAACTGGAACAAATATGGGGAGGTGTTAGAGGAGGTATTGCCGCTGGATTTTCCATAACTTTCGGCGACAGTAGAAGAACTGAATTGCATGGTTGATATTATCACAAAGGCATGCAAGCTTTCATTAATTGCTGCGTGACCCCTGATAAAACCTAAGAACAAACAGAAGCCGACATGATGGTCCACTGGGTTGGAGACCTATCGGAAGGCTTGTAGGGTAGTCTTTAATAGGGCCAAGAATACCAGGGAAGCTCGGCATTAGAACTTATATAAGGAGGACCTGAGGAATTATAAAAGAGTGTTGAGGAAGGCACAAAGGAGGTCCTGGAGACTCCCGCCTAAGGAAGATTCTTTCTACCAACCCAACCAGTCCTAGTTATTTACCAAGCCAATCAGCCCTAGTTATTTAATTAGGCTGGATGGGTCACGGACAGCTTTTAGTGTGGAATCTCTGGAGCTTCTGATAAAAACGTACTTTCCGGGAAGCCTCGATGACTAGACGGAGCCAGGAACTCATCGAGAAATACCTTTAATAGAAATGGAGTGCATCGTTTATAGGGGTCGTCCCTGGCTGGAGATGATCTTCAGAGGATGTCTGAAATTTGTCTATATTCCTAGGAAATGGACGGAGGTCAACGTGACCTTCATTCCGAAAGCGGGGAAAAGCTCGCATGCTTATCCGAAGGACCTGAGGCCTGTAACTCTATCATCCTTTCTTCTGAAAACATTGGAAAGGATGGTGGATGTATTTATACGATCAAAAATTCTACCCAGCAGTTGGGCAAAGTCACAGCATGCGTACTGTAAAGGAAGGTCGGTGGACACAGCCTTGCACACTGTGGAACGCACAATTGAGGAGTCAATTTACCCGCAAGAGTTATGTATGGTCTCATTCCACAATATTGAAGGTGCCCTTAATAACGTAGAGACAAGGGCGATCATGGAGGGATTGTCAGTTTTGAAAGTGGATTACTCTATAAATAGGTTGATTATTCATATGCTGTTAAACAGGGTTATTAACTCAGAATTGGGGGAGTCCACAATTAAAAGGCACGTGGTTAGAGAAACCCCGCAGGGAGGTGTAAATGTCCCCTTCTCTCTGGAGTATAGTGATTAACGAACTGCTGTTGGAACTAGAGAGAAGGGAGTTTTGGTTTTAGGGTACGCCGATGATGTAGCGATAACGGTATCAGGTAAATATTTGGATACGATTAGAGATATTATGCAGAATGCACTATTGATCGTTACCAAATGGGCCAGCAAATGTGGATTAGGGATCAACCCGTCCAAGACAGAGCTGGTACTTTTTACCAGGAAGTATAAAATTCCAATTTGCCCGCTTACGATAAACGGTACTAGACTGACTTTTTCTGATAGAGCGAGATTCTTGGGCATAATCTTGGACAGTAAACTCACCTGGATGCCTAACGCGTTAGAAAGAGTAAATAAGGCCACTGTAGCTATTTACTTTTGCAGGAACGCGATAGGTAAGAGAGGGGGTTTGAAACCAAAGCTGGTACACTGGCTGTACACTGCCGTAGTGAGACCTGCACTTTTGTACGGAGTGGGCATGTGGTGGCCAGTTCTGGACAAGGTAACATGCAAAAGCAGAATGGTAAGGGTGCAAAGAACGGCCTGCATGCTTATAAGCGGGGCGCTTTGGGTGACACCTACTCGCGCTTTTGAGGATATTTTCCACCTTATCCCAGTAAAGGTTTTTGGTAAGCATAAGGCAGCCGAAGTGTCTATGCGACTTACGGATGTCTCTCAGCGAAAGTGTCTGCAGGTGGGGCAACGATATTTGGATCACTAAGGGATGAACTGGTGAAACTAGATTATGTTATACCAACCTTGTACTTCGATAAAGGGTCCTGACCGTCTGTCCTTCAAGGGAATCCTGGAGGGACGGATCAATACTGGAAAACGAGGCAGTGCAATTTTTCACGGACGGCTCTAAGCTATATGATAAGGTAGGAGCCGGAGTCTTCTGTGAGAAGCTTAATGTTAATATTTCTGTTCGTCTTCCTGACTACTGCAGCGTGTACCAAGCTGAAGTGGTGGCGATCGGAGAAGTCGTGACATGGTTGAAGCATATTGTGGTATCAGTAAGGGATATCGCAGTTTATGTGGACAGTCAGGCGACAGTCAGGTCACTAGAGGCGGTTTGTCTAAGGTCACGGGTGGAGCTATAGTAAGGTGATTTTCTTCGAATCGAACTTTCTTCGAAATGTATGGTATAGCAATTACAGGTCTCGTGACCTATCATTCAGAGTATCAAGAACCGCAATCGGAGCACAATTGCAGATTTCGGATTTTTACAGCTCTGAATCGGCTGAGCTATAGTAAGGTGATTGTCTTCGAATCGATTTTACTGTGAAATGTATGGAAATAATTAACCAATTTTAATGCGATTTGGCATAACAATTACAAGTCCCGAAACCTATCATTTAAGGTATCAAGAACCGCAATCGGAGCACAATTGCAGATTTCGGAATTTTACAGCTCTGAATCGGCTGAGCTATAGTAAGGTGATTTTCTTCGAATCGAACTTTCTCCGAAATGTATGGTATAGCAATTACAGGTCTCGTGACCTATCATTCAGAGTATCAAGAACCGCAATCGGAGCACAATTGCAGATTTCGGATTTTTACAGCTCTGAATCGGCTGAGCTATAGTAAGGTGATTTTCTTCGAATCGAACTTTCTTCGAAATGTATGATAGCAATTACAGGTCTCGTGACCTATCATTCAGAGTATCAAGAACCGCAATCGGAGCACAATTGCAGATTTCGGATTTTTACAGCTCTGAATCGGCTGAGCTATAGTAAGGTGATTTTCTTCGAATCGATTTTTCTGTGAAATGTATGGAAATAATCAACCAATTTTAATGCGGTTTGGCATAACAATTACAAGTCCCGAGACCTATCATTTAAGGTATCAAGAACCGCAATCGGAGCACAATTGCAGATTTCGGAATTTTACAGCTCTGAATCGGCTGAGCTATAGTAAGGTGATTTTCTTCGAATCGAACTTTCTTCTAAATGAATGGTATAGCAATTACAGGTCTCGTGACCTATCATTTAAGGTATCAAGAACCGCAATCGGAGCACAATTGCAGATTTCGGATTTTTACAGCTCTGAATCGGCTGAGCTATAGTAAGGTGATTTTCTTCGAATCGATTTTTCTGTGAAATGTATGGAAATAATCAACCAATTTTAATGCGGTTTGGCATAACAATTACAAGTCCCGAGACCTATCATTCAAAGTATCAAGAACCGCAATCGGAGCACAATTGCAGATTTCGGATTTTTACAGCTCTGAATCGGCTGAGCTATAGTAAGGTGATTTTCTTCGAATCGAACTTTCTTCGAAATGTATGATAGCAATTACAGGTCTCGTGACCTATCATTCAGAGTATCAAGAACCGCAATCAGAGCACAATTGCAGATTTCGGATTTTTACAGCTCTGAATCGGCTGAGCTATAGTAAGGTGATTTTCTTCGAATCGATTTTTCTGTGAAATGTATGGAAATAATCAACCAATTTTAATGCGGTTTGGCATAACAATTACAAGTCCCGAGACCTATCATTTAAGGTATCAAGAACCGCAATCGGAGCACAATTGCAGATTTCGGAATTTTACAGCTCTGAATCGGCTGAGCTATAGTAAGGTGATTTTCTTCGAATCGAACTTTCTTCGAAATGTATGGTATAGCAATTACAGGTCTCGTGACCTATCATTCAGAGTATCAAGAACCGCAATCGGAGCACAATTGCAGATTTCGGATTTTTACAGCTCTGAATCGGCTGAGCTATAGTAAGGTGATTTTCTTCGAATCGATTTTTCTGTGAAATGTATGGAAATAATCAACCAATTTTAATGCGGTTTGGCATAACAATTACAAGTCCCGAGACCTATCATTCAAAGTATCAAGAACCGCAATCGGAGCACAATTGCAGATTTCGGATTTTTACAGCTCTGAATCGGCTGAGCTATAGTAAGGTGATTTTCTTCGAATCGAACTTTCTTCGAAATGTATGATAGCAATTACAGGTCTCGTGACCTATCATTCAGAGTATCAAGAACCGCAATCAGAGCACAATTGCAGATTTCGGATTTTTACAGCTCTGAATCGGCTGAGCTATAGTAAGGTGATTTTCTTCGAATCGAACTTTCTTCGAAATGTATGGTATAGCAATTACAGGTCTCGTGACCTATCATTTAAGGTATCAAGAACCGCAATCGGAGCACAATTGCAGATTTCAGATTTTTACAGCTCTGAATCGGCTGAGCTATAGTAAGGTGATTTTCTTCGAATCGATTTTTCTGTGAAATGTATGGAAATAATCAACCAATTTTAATGCGGTTTAGCATAACAATTACAAGTCCCGAGACCTATCATTTAAGGTATCAAGAACCGCAATCGGAGCACAATTGCAGATTTCGGAATTTTACAGCTCTGAATCGGCTGAGCTATAGTAAGGTGATTTTCCTCGAATCGAACTTTCTTCGAAATGTATGGTATAGCAATTACAGGTCTCGTGACCTATCATTCAGAGTATCAAGAACCGCAATCGGAGCACAATTGCAGATTTCGGATTTTTACAGCTCTGAATCGGCTGAGCTATAGTAAGGTGATATTCTTCGAATCGATTTTTCTGTGAAATGTATGGAAATAATCAACCAATTTTAATGCGGTTTGGCATAACAATTACAAGTCCCGAGACCTATCATTTAAGGTATCAAGAACCGCAATCGGAGCACAATTGCAGATTTCGGAATTTTACAGCTCTGAATCGGCTGAGCTATAGTAAGGTGATTTTCCTCGAATCGAACTTTCTTCGAAATGTATGGTATAGCAATTACAGGTCTCGTGACCTATCATTCAGAGTATCAAGAACCGCAATCGGAGCACAATTGCAGATTTCGGATTTTTACAGCTCTGAATCGGCTGAGCTATAGTAAGGTGATTTTCTTCGAATCGATTTTTCTGTGAAATGTATGGAAATAATCAACCAATTTTAATGCGGTTTGGCATAACAATTACAAGTCCTCATCATTTAAGGTATCAAGAACCGCAATCGGAGCACAATTGCAGATTTCGGAATTTTACAGCTCTGAATCGGCTGAGCTATAGTAAGGTGATTTTCTTCGAATCGAACTTTCTTCGAAATGAATGGTATAGCAATTACAGGTCTCGTGACCTATCATTTAAGGTATCAAGAACCGCAATCGGAGCACAATTGCAGATTTCAGATTTTTACAGCTCTGAATCGGCTGAGCTATAGTAAGGTGATTTTCTTCGAATCGATTTTTCTGTGAAATGTATGGAAATAATCAACCAATTTTAATGCGGTTTAGCATAACAATTACAAGTCCCGAGACCTATCATTTAAGGTATCAAGAACCGCAATCGGAGCACAATTGCAGATTTCGGAATTTTACAGCTCTGAATCGGCTGAGCTATAGTAAGGTGATTTTCTTCGAATCGAACTTTCTTCGAAATGTATGGTATAGCAATTACAGGTCTCGTGACCTATCATTTAGAGTATCAAGAACCGCAATCGGAGCACAATTGCAGATTTCGGATTTTTACAGCTCTGAATCGGCTGAGCTATAGTAAGGTGATTTTCTTCGAATCGATTTTTCTGTGAAATGTATGGAAATAATCAACCAATTTTAATGCGGTTTGGCATAACAATTACAAGTCCCGAGACCTATCATTTAAGGTATCAAGAACCGCAATCGGAGCACAATTGCAGATTTCGGAATTTTACAGCTCTGAATCGGCTGAGCTATAGTAAGGTGATTTTCTTCGAATCGAACTTTCTTCGAAATGTATGGTATAGCAATTACAGGTCTCGTGACCTATCATTCAGAGTATCAAGAACCGCAATCGGAGCACAATTGCAGATTTCGGATTTTTACAGCTCTGAATCGGCTGAGCTATATTAAGGTGATTGTCTTCGAATCGATTTTTCTGTGAAATGTATGGAAATAATCAACCAATTTTAATGCGGTTTAGCATAACAATTACAAGTCCCGAGACCTATCATTTAAGGTATCAAGAACCGCAATCGGAGCACAATTGCAGATTTCGGAATTTTACAGCTCTGAATCGGCTGAGCTATAGTAAGGTGATTTTCTTCGAATCGAACTTTCTTCGAAATGTATGGTATAGCAATTACAGGTCTCGTGACCTATCATTCAGAGTATCAAGAACCGCAATCGGAGCACAATTGGAGATTTCGGATTTTTACAGCTCTGAATCGGCTGAGCTATAGTAAGGTGATTTTCTTCGAATCGATTTTTCTGTGAAATGTATGGAAATAATCAACCAATTTTAATGCGGTTTGGCATAACAATTACAAGTCCCGAGACCTATCATTTAAGGTATCAAGAACCGCAATCGGAGCACAATTGCAGATTTCGGAATTTTACAGCTCTGAATCGGCTGAGCTATAGTAAGGTGATTTTCTTCGAATCGAACTTTCTTCGAAATGTATGGTATAGCAATTACAGGTCTCGTGACCTATCATTCAGAGTATCAAGAACCGCAATCGGAGCACAATTGCAGATTTCGGATTTTTACAGCTCTGAATCGGCTGAGCTATAGTAAGGTGATTTTCTTCGAATCGATTTTTCTGTGAAATGTATGGAAATAATCAACCAATTTTAATGCGGTTTGGCATAACAATTACAAGTCCCGAGACCTATCATTTAAGGTATCAAGAACCGCAATCGGAGCACAATTGCAGATTTCGGAATTTTACAGCTCTGAATCGGCTGAGCTATAGTAAGGTGATTTTCTTCGAATCGAACTTTCTTCGAAATGTATGGTATAGCAATTACAGGTCTCGTGACCTATCATTTAAGGTATCAAGAACCGCAATCGGAGCACAATTGCAGATTTCGGAATTTTACAGCTCTGAATCGGCTGAGCTATAGTAAGGTGATTTTCTTCGAATCGAACTTTCTTCGAAATGTATGGTATAGCAATTACAGGTCTCGTGACCTATCATTTAAGGTATCAAGAACCGCAATCGGAGCACAATTGCAGATTTCAGATTTTTACAGCTCTGAATCGGCTGAGCTATAGTAAGGTGATTTTCTTCGAATCGAACTTTCTTCGAAATGTATGGTATAGCAATTACAGGTCTCGTGACCTATCATTTAAGGTATCAAGAACCGCAATCGGAGCACAATTGCAGATTTCGGAATTTTACAGCTCTGAATCTGCTGAGCTATAATAAGGTGATTTTCTTCGAATCGAACTTTCTTCGAAATGTATGGTATAGCAATTACAGGTCTCGTGACCTATCATTCAGAGTATCAAGAACCGCAATCGGAGCACAATTGCAGATTTCGGATTTTTACAGCTCTGAATCGGCTGAGCTATAGTAAGGTGATTTTCTTCGAATAGATTTTTCTGTGAAATGTATGGAAATAATCAACCAATTTTAATGCGGTTTAGCATAACAATTACAAGTCCCGAGACCTATCATTTAAGGTATCAAGAACCGCAATCGGAGCACAATTGCAGATTTCGGAATTTTACAGCTCTGAATCGGCTGAGCTATAGTAAGGTGATTTTCTTCGAATCGAACTTTCTTCGAAATGTATGGTATAGCAATTACAGGTCTCGTGACCTATCATTTAAGGTATCAAGAACCGCAATCGGAGCACAATTGCAGATTTCGGAATTTTACAGCTCTGAATCGGCTGAGCTATAGTAAGGTGATTTTCTTCGAATCGAACTTTCTTCGAAATGTATGGTATAGCAATTACAGGTCTCGTGACCTATCATTCAGAGTATCAAGAACCGCAATCGGAGCACAATTGCAGATTTCGGATTTTTACAGCTCTGAATCGGCTGAGCTATAGTAAGGTGATTTTCTTCGAATCGATTTTTCTGTGAAATGTATGGAAATAATCAACCAATTTTAATGCGGTTTGGCATAACAATTACAAGTCCCGAGACCTATCATTTAAGGTATCAAGAACCGCAATCGGAGCACAATTGCAGATTTCGGAATTTTACAGCTCTGAATCGGCTAAGCTATAGGAAGGTGATTTTCTTCGAATCGAACTTTCTTCGAAATGTATGGTATAGCAATTACAGGTCTCGTGACCTATCATTCAGAGTATCAAGAACCGCAATCGGAGCACAATTGCAGATTTCGGATTTTTACAGCTCTGAATCGGCTGAGCTATAGTAAGGTGATTTTCTTCGAATCGATTTTTCTGTGAAATGTATTGAAATAATCAACCAATTTGAATGCGGTTTGGCATAACAATTACAAGTCCCGAGACCTATCATTTAAGGTATCAAGAACCGCAATCGGAGCACAATTGCAGATTTCGGAATTTTACAGTTCTGAATCGGCTGAGCTATAGTAAGGTGATTTTCTTCGAATCGAACTTTCTTCGAAATGTATGGTATAGCAATTACAGGTCTCGTGACCTATCATTTAAGGTATCAAGAACCGCAATCGGAGCACAATTGCAGATTTCGGAATTTTACAGCTCTGAATCGGCTGAGCTATAGTAAGGTGATTATCTTCGAATCGAACTTTCTTCGAAATGAATGGTATAGCAATTACAGGTCTCGTGACCTATCATTTAAGGTATCAAGAACCGCAATCGGAGCACAATTGCAGATTTCAAATTTTTACAGCTCTGAATCGGCTGAGCTATAGTAAGGTGATTTTCTTCGAATCGAACTTTCTTCGAAATGTATGGTATAGCAATTACAGGTCTCGTGACTTATCATTCAGAGTATCAAGAACCGCAATCGGAGCACAATTGCAGATTTCGGATTTTTACAGCTCTGAATCGGCTGAGCTATAGTAACGTGATTTTCTTCGAATCGATTTTTCTGTGAAATGTATGGAAATAATCAACCAATTTTAATGCGGTTTAGCATAACAATTACAAGTCCCGAGACCTATCATTTAAGGTATCAAGAACCGCAATCGGAGCACAATTGCAGATTTCGGAATTTTACAGCTCTGAATCGGCTGAGCTATAGTAAGGTGATTTTCTTCGAATCGAACTTTCTTCGAAATGTATGGTATAGCAATTACAGGTCTCGTGACCTATCATTCAGAGTATCAAGAACCGCAATCGGAGCACAATTGCAGATTTCGGATTTTTACAGCTCTGAATCGGCTGAGCTATAGTAAGGTGATTTTCTTCGAATCGATTTTTCTGTGAAATGTATGGAAATAATCAACCAATTTTAATGCGGTTTAGCATAACAATTACAAGTCCCGAGACCTATAATTTAAGGTATCAAGAACCGCAATCGGAGCACAATTGCAGATTTCGGAATTTTACAGCTCTGAATCGGCTGAGCTATAGTAAGGTGATTTTCTTCGAATCGAACTTTCTTCGAAATGTATGGTATAGCAATTGCAGGTCTCGTGACCTATCATTCAGAGTATCAAGAACCGCAATCGGAGCACAATTGCAGATTTCGGATTTTTACAGCTCTGAATCGGCTGAGCTATAGTAAGGTGATTTTCTTCGAATCGATTTTTCTGTGAAATGTATGGGAAAAATCAACCAATTTTAATGCGGTTTAGCATAACAATTACAAGTCCCGAGACCTATCATTTAAGGTATCAAGAACCGCAATCGGAGCACAATTGCAGATTTCGGAATTTTACAGCTCTGAATCGGCTGAGCTATAGTAAGGTGATTTTCTTCGAATCGAACTTTCTTCGAAATGTATGGTATAGCAATTACAGGTCTCGTGACCTATCATTCAGAGTATCAAGAACCGCAATCGGAGCACAATTGCAGATTTCGGATTTTTACAGCTCTGAATCGGCTGAGCTATATTAAGGTGATTGTCTTCGAATCGATTTTTCTGTGAAATGTATGGAAATAATCAACCAATTTTAATGCGGTTTAGCATAACAATTACAAGTCCCGAGACCTATCATTTAAGGTATCAAGAACCGCAATCGGAGCACAATTGCAGATTTCGGAATTTTACAGCTCTGAATCGGCTGAGCTATAGTAAGGTGATTTTCTTCGAATCGAACTTTCTTCGAAATGTATGGTATAGCAATTACAGGTCTCGTGACCTATCATTTAGAGTATCAAGAACCGCAATCGGAGCACAATTGCAGATTTCGGATTTTTACAGCTCTGAATCGGCTGAGCTATAGTAAGGTGATTTTCTTCGAATCGATTTTTCTGTGAAATGTATGGAAATAATCAACCAATTTTAATGCGGTTTGGCATAACAATTACAAGTCCCGAGACCTATCATTTAAGGTATCAAGAACCGCAATCGGAGCACAATTGCAGATTTCGGAATTTTACAGCTCTGAATCGGCTGAGCTATAGTAAGGTGATTTTCTTCGAATCGAACTTTCTTCGAAATGTATGGTATAGCAATTACAGGTCTCGTGACCTATCATTCAGAGTATCAAGAACCGCAATCGGAGCACAATTGCAGATTTCGGATTTTTACAGCTCTGAATCGGCTGAGCTATATTAAGGTGATTGTCTTCGAATCGATTTTTCTGTGAAATGTATGGAAATAATCAACCAATTTTAATGCGGTTTAGCATAACAATTACAAGTCCCGAGACCTATCATTTAAGGTATCAAGAACCGCAATCGGAGCACAATTGCAGATTTCGGAATTTTACAGCTCTGAATCGGCTGAGCTATAGTAAGGTGATTTTCTTCGAATCGAACTTTCTTCGAAATGTATGGTATAGCAATTACAGGTCTCGTGACCTATCATTCAGAGTATCAAGAACCGCAATCGGAGCACAATTGGAGATTTCGGATTTTTACAGCTCTGAATCGGCTGAGCACGTAAGGTGATTTTCTTCGAATCGATTTTTCTGTGAAATGTATGGAAATAATCAACCAATTTTAATGCGGTTTGGCATAACAATTACAAGTCCCGAGACCTATCATTTAAGGTATCAAGAACCGCAATCGGAGCACAATTGCAGATTTCGGAATTTTACAGCTCTGAATCGGCTGAGCTATAGTAAGGTGATTTTCTTCGAATCGAACTTTCTTCGAAATGTATGGTATAGCAATTACAGGTCTCGTGACCTATCATTCAGAGTATCAAGAACCGCAATCGGAGCACAATTGCAGATTTCGGATTTTTACAGCTCTGAATCGGCTGAGCTATAGTAAGGTGATTTTCTTCGAATCGATTTTTCTGTGAAATGTATGGAAATAATCAACCAATTTTAATGCGGTTTGGCATAACAATTACAAGTCCCGAGACCTATCATTTAAGGTATCAAGAACCGCAATCGGAGCACAATTGCAGATTTCGGAATTTTACAGCTCTGAATCGGCTGAGCTATAGTAAGGTGATTTTCTTCGAATCGAACTTTCTTCGAAATGTATGGTATAGCAATTACAGGTCTCGTGACCTATCATTTAAGGTATCAAGAACCGCAATCGGAGCACAATTGCAGATTTCGGAATTTTACAGCTCTGAATCGGCTGAGCTATAGTAAGGTGATTTTCTTCGAATCGAACTTTCTTCAAAATGTATGGTATAGCAATTACAGGTCTCGTGACCTATCATTTAAGGTATCAAGAACCGCAATCGGAGCACAATTGCAGATTTCAGATTTTTACAGCTCTGAATCGGCTGAGCTATAGTAAGGTGATTTTCTTCGAATCGAACTTTCTTCGAAATGTATGGTATAGCAATTACAGGTCTCGTGACCTATCATTTAAGGTATCAAGAACCGCAATCGGAGCACAATTGCAGATTTCGGAATTTTACAGCTCTGAATCTGCTGAGCTATAATAAGGTGATTTTCTTCGAATCGAACTTTCTTCGAAATGTATGGTATAGCAATTACAGGTCTCGTGACCTATCATTCAGAGTATCAAGAACCGCAATCGGAGCACAATTGCAGATTTCGGATTTTTACAGCTCTGAATCGGCTGAGCTATAGTAAGGTGATTTTCTTCGAATCGATTTTTCTGTGAAATGTATGGAAATAATCAACCAATTTTAATGCGGTTTAGCATAACAATTACAAGTCCCGAGACCTATCATTTAAGGTATCAAGAACCGCAATCGGAGCACAATTGCAGATTTCGGAATTTTACAGCTCTGAATCGGCTGAGCTATAGTAAGGTGATTTTCTTCGAATCGAACTTTCTTCGAAATGTATGGTATAGCAATTACAGGTCTCGTGACCTATCATTTAAGGTATCAAGAACCGCAATCGGAGCACAATTGCAGATTTCGGAATTTTACAGCTCTGAATCGGCTGAGCTATAGTAAGGTGATTTTCTTCGAATCGAACTTTCTTCGAAATGTATGGTATAGCAATTACAGGTCTCGTGACCTATCATTCAGAGTATCAAGAACCGCAATCGGAGCACAATTGCAGATTTCGGATTTTTACAGCTCTGAATCGGCTGAGCTATAGTAAGGTGATTTTCTTCGAATCGATTTTTCTGTGAAATGTATGGAAATAATCAACCAATTTTAATGCGGTTTGGCATAACAATTACAAGTCCCGAGACCTATCATTTAAGGTATCAAGAACCGCAATCGGAGCACAATTGCAGATTTCGGAATTTTACAGCTCTGAATCGGCTAAGCTATAGGAAGGTGATTTTCTTCGAATCGAACTTTCTTCGAAATGTATGGTATAGCAATTACAGGTCTCGTGACCTATCATTCAGAGTATCAAGAACCGCAATCGGAGCACAATTGCAGATTTCGGATTTTTACAGCTCTGAATCGGCTGAGCTATAGTAAGGTGATTTTCTTCGAATCGATTTTTCTGTGAAATGTATTGAAATAATCAACCAATTTGAATGCGGTTTGGCATAACAATTACAAGTCCCGAGACCTATCATTTAAGGTATCAAGAACCGATATCGGAGCACAATTGCAGATTTCGGAATTTTACAGTTCTGAATCGGCTGAGCTATAGTAAGGTGATTTTCTTCGAATCGAACTTTCTTCGAAATGTATGGTATAGCAATTACAGGTCTCGTGACCTATCATTTAAGGTATCAAGAACCGCAATCGGAGCACAATTGCAGATTTCGGAATTTTACAGCTCTGAATCGGCTGAGCTATAGTAAGGTGATTATCTTCGAATCGAACTTTCTTCGAAATGAATGGTATAGCAATTACAGGTCTCGTGACCTATCATTTAAGGTATCAAGAACCGCAATCGGAGCACAATTGCAGATTTCAAATTTTTACAGCTCTGAATCGGCTGAGCTATAGTAAGGTGATTTTCTTCGAATCGAACTTTCTTCGAAATGTATGGTATAGCAATTACAGGTCTCGTGACTTATCATTCAGAGTATCAAGAACCGCAATCGGAGCACAATTGCAGATTTCGGATTTTTACAGCTCTGAATCGGCTGAGCTATAGTAACGTGATTTTCTTCGAATCGATTTTTCTGTGAAATGTATGGAAATAATCAACCAATTTTAATGCGGTTTAGCATAACAATTACAAGTCCCGAGACCTATCATTTAAGGTATCAAGAACCGCAATCGGAGCACAATTGCAGATTTCGGAATTTTACAGCTCTGAATCGGCTGAGCTATAGTAAGGTGATTTTCTTCGAATCGAACTTTCTTCGAAATGTATGGTATAGCAATTACAGGTCTCGTGACCTATCATTCAGAGTATCAAGAACCGCAATCGGAGCACAATTGCAGATTTCGGATTTTTACAGCTCTGAATCGGCTGAGCTATAGTAAGGTGATTTTCTTCGAATCGATTTTTCTGTGAAATGTATGGAAATAATCAACCAATTTTAATGCGGTTTAGCATAACAATTACAAGTCCCGAGACCTATCATTTAAGGTATCAAGAACCGCAATCGGAGCACAATTGCAGATTTCGGAATTTTACAGCTCTGAATCGGCTGAGCTATAGTAAGGTGATTTTCTTCGAATCGAACTTTCTTCGAAATGTATGGTATAGCAATTGCAGGTCTCGTGACCTATCATTCAGAGTATCAAGAACCGCAATCGGAGCACAATTGCAGATTTCGGATTTTTACAGCTCTGAATCGGCTGAGCTATAGTAAGGTGATTTTCTTCGAATCGATTTTTCTGTGAAATGTATGGAAATAATCAACCAATTTTAATGCGGTTTGGCATAACAATTACAAGTCCCGAGACCTATCATTTAAGGTATCAAGAACCGCAATCGGAGCACAATTGCAGATTTCGGAATTTTACAGCTCTGAATCGGCTGAGCTATAGTAAGGTGATTTTCTTCGAATCGAACTTTCTTCGAAATGTATGGTATAGCAATTACAGGTCTCGTGACCTATCATTCAGAGTATCAAGAACCGCAATCGAAGCACAATTGCAGATTTCGGATTTTTACAGCACTGAATCGGCTGAGCTATAGTAAGGTGATTTTCTTCGAATCGATTTTTCTGTGAAATGTATGGAAATAATCAACCAATTTTAATGCGGTTTGGCATAACAATTACAAGTCCCGAGACCTATCATTTAAGGTATCAAGAACCGCAATCGGAGCACAATTGCAGATTTCGGAATTTTACAGCTCTGAATCGGCTGAGCTATAGTAAGGTGATTTTCTTCGAATCGAACTTTCTTCGAAATGTATGGTATAGCAATTACAGGTCTCGTGACCTATCATTCAGAGTATCAAGAACCGCAATCGGAGCACAATTGCAGATTTCGGATTTTTACAGCTCTGAATCGGCTGAGCTATAGTAAGGTGATTTTCTTCGAATCGAACTTTCTTCGAAATGTATGGTATAGCAATTACAGGTCTCGTGACCTATCATTCAGAGTATCAAGAACCGCAATCGGAGCACAATTGCAGATTTCGGATTTTTACAGCTCTGAATCGGCTGAGCTATAGTAAGGTGATTTTCTTCGAATCGATTTTTCTGTGAAATGTATGGAAATAATCAACCAATTTTAATGCGGTTTGGCATAACAATTACAAGTCCCGAGACCTATCATTTAAGGTATTAAGAACCGCAATCGGAGCACAATTGCAGATTTCGGAATTTTACAGCTCTGAATCGGCTGAGCTATAGTAAGGTGATTTTCTTCGAATCGAACTTTCTTCGAAATGTATGGTATAGCAATTACAGGTCTCGTGACCTATCATTTAAGGTATCAAGAACCGCAATCGGAGCACAATTGCAGATTTCGGAATTTTACAGCTCTGAATCGGCTGAGCTATAGTAAGGTGATTTTCTTCGAATCGAACTTTCTTCGAAATGTATGGTATAGCAATTACAGGTCTCGTGACCTATCATTCAGAGTATCAAGAACCGGAATCGGAGCACAATTGCAGATTTCGGATTTTTACAGCTCTGAATCGGCTGAGCTATAGTAAGGTGATTTTCTTCGAATCGATTTTTCTGTAAAATGTATGGAAATAATCAACCAATTTTAATGCGGTTTGGCATAACAATTACAAGTCCCGAGACCTATCATTTAAGGTATCAAGAACCGCAATCGGAGCACAATTGCAGATTTCGGAATTTTACAGCTCTGAATCGGCTGAGCTATAGTAAGGTGATTTTCTTCGAATCGAACTTTCTTCGAAATGTATGGTATAGCAATTACAGGTCTCGTGACCTATCATTCAGAGTATCAAGAACCGCAATCGGAGCACAATTGCAGATTTCGGATTTTTACAGCTCTGAATCGGCTGAGCTATAGTAAGGTGATTTTCTTCGAATCGATTTTTCTGTGAAATGTATGGGAAAAATCAACCAATTTTAATGCGGTTTAGCATAACAATTACAAGTCCCGAGACCTATCATTTAAGGTATCAAGAACCGCAATCGGAGCACAATTGCAGATTTCGGAATTTTACAGCTCTGAATCGGCTGAGCTAGTAAGGTGATTTTCTTCGAATCGAACTTTCTTCGAAATGTATGGTATAGCAATTACAGGTCTCGTGACCTATCATTCAGAGTATCAAGAACCGCAATCGGAGCACAATTGCAGATTTCGGATTTTTACAGCTCTGAATCGGCTGAGCTATAGTAAGGTGATTTTCTTCGAATCGATTTTTCTGTGAAATGTATGGGAAAAATTAACCAATTTTAATGCGGTTTAGCATAACAATTACAAGTCCCGAGACCTATCATTTAAGGTATCAAGAACCGCAATCGGAGCACAATTGCAGATTTCGGAATTTTACAGCTCTGAATCGGCTGAGCTATAGTAAGGTGATTTTCTTCGAATCGAACTTTCTTCGAAATGTATGGTATAGCAATTACAGGTCTCGTGACCTATCATTCAGAGTATCAAGAACCGCAATCGGAGCACAATTGCAGATTTCGGATTTTTACAGCTCTGAATCGGCTGAGCTATATTAAGGTGATTGTCTTCGAAT
Source organism: Tipula vernalis (assembly GCA_958295665.1). Classification (NCBI taxonomy): domain Eukaryota; kingdom Metazoa; phylum Arthropoda; class Insecta; order Diptera; family Tipulidae; genus Tipula; species Tipula vernalis. The sequence goes on from OY282559.1 coordinate 39,243,515, forward strand.
CGATTTTTCTGTGAAATGTATGGAAATAATCAACCAATTTTAATGCGGTTTAGCATAACAATTACAAGTCCCGAGACCTATCATTTAAGGTATCAAGAACCGCAATCAGAGCACAATTGCAGATTTCGGAATTTTACAGCTCTGAATCGGCTGAGCTATAGTAAGGTGATTTTCTTCGAATCGAACTTTCTTCGAAATGTATGGTATAGCAATTACAGGTCTCGTGACCTATCATTTAGAGTATCAAGAACCGCAATCGGAGCACAATTGCAGATTTCGGATTTTTACAGCTCTGAATCGGCTGAGCTATAGTAAGGTGATTTTCTTCGAATCGATTTTTCTGTGAAATGTATGGAAATAATCAACCAATTTTAATGCGGTTTGGCATAACAATTACAAGTCCCGAGACCTATCATTTAAGGTATCAAGAACCGCAATCGGAGCACAATTGCAGATTTCGGAATTTTACAGCTCTGAATCGGCTGAGCTATAGTAAGGTGATTTTCTTCGAATCGAACTTTCTTCGAAATGTATGATAGCAATTACAGGTCTCGTGACCTATCATTCAGAGTATCAAGAACCGCAATCGGAGCACAATTGCAGATTTCGGATTTTTACAGCTCTGAATCGGCTGAGCTATAGTAAGGTGATTTTCTTCGAATCGAACTTTCTTCGAAATGTATGGTATAGCAATTACAGGTCTCGTGACCTATCATTCAGAGTATCAAGAACCGCAATCGGAGCACAATTGCAGATTTCGGATTTTTACAGCTCTGAATCGGCTGAGCTATAGTAAGGTGATTTTCTTCGAATCGATTTTTCTGTGAAATGTATGGAAATAATCAACCAATTTTAATGCGGTTTGGCATAACAATTACAAGTCCTCATCATTTAAGGTATCAAGAACCGCAATCGGAGCACAATTGCAGATTTCGGAATTTGACAGCTCTGAATCGGCTGAGCTATAGTAAGGTGATTTTCTTCGAATCGAACTTTCTTCGAAATGTATGATAGCAATTACAGGTCTCGTGACCTATCATTCAGAGTATCAAGAACCGCAATCGGAGCACAATTGCAGATTTCGGATTTTTACAGCTCTGAATCGGCTGAGCTATAGTAAGGTGATTTTCTTCGAATCGATTTTTCTGTGAAATGTATGGAAATAATCAACCAATTTTAATGCGGTTTGGCATAACAATTACAAGTCCCGAGACCTATCATTTAAGGTATCAAGAACCGCAATCGGAACACAATTGCAGATTTCGGAATTTTACAGCTCTGAATCGGCTGAGCTATAGTAAGGTGATTTTCTTCGAATCGAACTTTCTTCCAAATGTATGGTATAGCAATTACAGGTCTCGTGACCTATCATTTAAGGTATCAAGAACCGCAATCGGAGCACAATTGCAGATTTCGGAATTTTACAGCTCTGAATCGGCTGAGCTATAGTAAGGTGATTTTCTTCGAATCGAACTTTCTTCGAAATGAATGGTATAGCAATTACAGGTCTCGTGACCTATCATTTAAGGTATCAAGAACCGCAATCGGAGCACAATTGCAGATTTCAGATTTTTACAGCTCTGAATCGGCTGAGCTATAGTAAGGTGATTTTCTTCGAATCGATTTTTCTGTGAAATGTATGGAAATAATCAACCAATTTTAATGCGGTTTAGCATAACAATTACAAGTCCCGAGACCTATCATTTAAGGTATCAAGAACCGCAATCGGAGCACAATTGCAGATTTCGGAATTTTACAGCTCTGAATCGGCTGAGCTATAGTAAGGTGATTTTCCTCGAATCGAACTTTCTTCGAAATGTATGGTATAGCAATTACAGGTCTCGTGACCTATCATTCAGAGTATCAAGAACCGCAATCGGAGCACAATTGCAGATTTCGGATTTTTACAGCTCTGAATCGGCTGAGCTATAGTAAGGTGATATTCTTCGAATCGATTTTTCTGTGAAATGTATGGAAATAATCAACCAATTTTAATGCGGTTTGGCATAACAATTACAAGTCCCGAGACCTATCATTTAAGGTATCAAGAACCGCAATCGGAGCACAATTGCAGATTTCGGAATTTTACAGCTCTGAATCGGCTGAGCTATAGTAAGGTGATTTTCCTCGAATCGAACTTTCTTCGAAATGTATGGTATAGCAATTACAGGTCTCGTGACCTATCATTCAGAGTATCAAGAACCGCAATCGGAGCACAATTGCAGATTTCGGATTTTTACAGCTCTGAATCGGCTGAGCTATAGTAAGGTGATTTTCTTCGAATCGATTTTTCTGTGAAATGTATGGAAATAATCAACCAATTTTAATGTGGTTTAGCATAACAATTACAAGTCCGGAGACCTATCATTTAAGGTATCAAGAACCGCAATCGGAGCACAATTGCAGATTTCGGAATTTTACAGCTCTGAATCGGCTGAGCTATAGTAAGGTGATTTTCTTCGAATCGAACTTTCTTCGAACTGTATGGTATAGCAATTACAGGTCTCGTGACCTATCATTCAGAGTATCAAGAACCGCAATCGGAGCACAATTGGAGATTTCGGATTTTTACAGCTCTGAATCGGCTGAGCTATAGTAAGGTGATTTTCTTCGAATCGATTTTTCTGTGAAATGTATGGAAATAATCAACCAATTTTAATGCGGTTTGGCATAACAATTACAAGTCCCGAGACCTATCATTTAAGGTATCAAGAACCGCAATCGGAGCACAATTGCAGATTTCGGAATTTTACAGCTCTGAATCGGCTGAGCTATAGTAAGGTGATTTTCTTCGAATCGAACTTTCTTCGAAATGTATGGTATAGCAATTACAGGTCTCGTGACCTATCATTCAGAGTATCAAGAACCGCAATCGGAGCACAATTGCAGATTTCGGATTTTTACAGCTCTGAATCGGCTGAGCTATAGTAAGGTGATTTTCTTCGAATCGATTTTTCTGTGAAATGTATGGGAAAAATCAACCAATTTTAATGCGGTTTAGCATAACAATTACAAGTCCCGAGACCTATCATTTAAGGTATCAAGAACCGCAATCGGAGCACAATTGCAGATTTCGGAATTTTACAGCTCTGAATCGGCTGAGCTATAGTAAGGTGATTTTCTTCGAATCGAACTTTCTTCGAAATGTATGGTATAGCAATTACAGGTCTCGTGACCTATCATTCAGAGTATCAAGAACCGCAATCGGAGCACAATTGCAGATTTCGGATTTTTACAGCTCTGAATCGGCTGAGCTATATTAAGGTGATTGTCTTCGAATCGATTTTTCTGTGAAATGTATGGAAATAATCAACCAATTTTAATGCGGTTTAGCATAACAATTACAAGTCCCGAGTCCTATCATTTAAGGTATCAAGAACCGCAATCAGAGCACAATTGCAGATTTCGGAATTTTACAGCTCTGAATCGGCTGAGCTATAGTAAGGTGATTTTCTTCGAATCGAACTTTCTTCGAAATGTATGGTATAGCAATTACAGGTCTCGTGACCTATCATTTAGAGTATCAAGAACCGCAATCGGAGCACAATTGCAGATTTCGGATTTTTACAGCTCTGAATCGGCTGAGCTATAGTAAGGTGATTTTCTTCGAATCGATTTTTCTGTGAAATGTATGGAAATAATCAACCAATTTGAATGCGGTTTGGCATAACAATTACAAGTCCCGAGACCTATCATTTAAGGTATCAAGAACCGCAATCGGAGCACAATTGCAGATTTCGGAATTTTACAGCTCTGAATCGGCTGAGCTATAGTAAGGTGATTTTCTTCGAATCGAACTTTCTTCGAAATGTATGGTATAGCAATTACAGGTCTCGTGACCTATCATTCAGAGTATCAAGAACCGCAATCGGAGCACAATTGCAGATTTCGGATTTTTACAGCTCTGAATCGGCTGAGCTATATTAAGGTGATTGTCTTCGAATCGATTTTTCTGTGAAATGTATGGAAATAATCAACCAATTTTAATGCGGTTTAGCATAACAATTACAAGTCCCGAGACCTATCATTTAAGGTATCAAGAACCGCAATCGGAGCACAATTGCAGATTTCGGAATTTTACAGCTCTGAATCGGCTGAGCTATAGTAAGGTGATTTTCTTCGAATCGAACTTTCTTCGAAATGTATGGTATAGCAATTACAGGTCTCGTGACCTATCATTCAGAGTATCAAGAACCGCAATCGGAGCACAATTGGAGATTTCGGATTTTTATAGCTCTGAATCGGCTGAGCTATAGTAAGGTGATTTTCTTCGAATCGATTTTTCTGTGAAATGTATGGAAATAATCAACCAATTTTAATGCGGTTTGGCATAACAATTACAAGTCCCGAGACCTATCATTTAAGGTATCAAGAACCGCAATCGGAGCACAATTGCAGATTTCGGAATTTTACAGCTCTGAATCGGCTGAGCTATAGTAAGGTGATTTTCTTCGAATCGAACTTTCTTCGAAATGTATGGTATAGCAATTACAGGTCTCGTGACCTATCATTCAGAGTATCAAGAACCGCAATCGGAGCACAATTGCAGATTTCGGATTTTTACAGCTCTGAATCGGCTGAGCTATAGTAAGGTGATTTTCTTCGAATCGATTTTTCTGTGAAATGTATGGAAATAATCAACCAATTTTAATGCGGTTTGGCATAACAATTACAAGTCCCGAGACCTATCATTTAAGGTATCAAGAACCGCAATCGGAGCACAATTGCAGATTTCGGAATTTTACAGCTCTGAATCGGCTGAGCTATAGTAAGGTGATTTTCTTCGAATCGAACTTTCTTCGAAATGTATGGTATAGCAATTACAGGTCTCGTGACCTATCATTTAAGGTATCAAGAACCGCAATCGGAGCACAATTGCAGATTTCGGAATTTTACAGCTCTGAATCGGCTGAGCTATAGTAAGGTGATTTTCTTCGAATCGAACTTTCTTCGAAATGTATGGTATAGCAATTACAGGTCTCGTGACCTATCATTTAAGGTATCAAGAACCGCAATCGGAGCACAATTGCAGATTTCAGATTTTTACAGCTCTGAATCGGCTGAGCTATAGTAAGGTGATTTTCTTCGAATCGAACTTTCTTCGAAATGTATGGTATAGCAATTACAGGTCTCGTGACCTATCATTTAAGGTATCAAGAACCGCAATCGGAGCACAATTGCAGATTTCGGAATTTTACAGCTCTGAATCTGCTGAGCTATAATAAGGTGATTTTCTTCGAATCGAACTTTCTTCGAAATGTATGGTATAGCAAATACAGGTCTCGTGACCTATCATTCAGAGTATCAAGAACCGCAATCGGAGCACAATTGCAGATTTCGGATTTTTACAGCTCTGAATCGGCTGAGCTATAGTAAGGTGATTTTCTTCGAATCGATTTTTCTGTGAAATGTATGGAAATAATCAACCAATTTTAATGCGGTTTAGCATAACAATTACAAGTCCCGAGACCTATCATTTAAGGTATCAAGAACCGCAATCGGAGCACAATTGCAGATTTCGGAATTTTACAGCTCTGAATCGGCTGAGCTATAGTAAGGTGATTTTCTTCGAATCGAACTTTCTTCGAAATGTATGGTATAGCAATTACAGGTCTCGTGACCTATCATTTAAGGTATCAAGAACCGCAATCGGAGCACAATTGCAGATTTCGGAATTTTACAGCTCTGAATCGGCTGAGCTATAGTAAGGTGATTTTCTTCGAATCGAACTTTCTTCGAAATGTATGGTATAGCAATTACAGGTCTCGTGACCTATCATTCAGAGTATCAAGAACCGCAATCGGAGCACAATTGCAGATTTCGGATTTTTACAGCTCTGAATCGGCTGAGCTATAGTAAGGTGATTTTCTTCGAATCGATTTTTCTGTGAAATGTATGGAAATAATCAACCAATTTTAATGCGGTTTGGCATAACAATTACAAGTCCCGAGACCTATCATTTAAGGTATCAAGAACCGCAATCGGAGCACAATTGCAGATTTCGGAATTTTACAGCTCTGAATCGGCTGAGCTATAGGAAGGTGATTTTCTTCGAATCGAACTTTCTTCGAAATGTATGGTATAGCAATTACAGGTCTCGTGACCTATCATTCAGAGTATCAAGAACCGCAATCGGAGCACAATTGCAGATTTCGGATTTTTACAGCTCTGAATCGGCTGAGCTATAGTAAGGTGATTTTCTTCGAATCGATTTTTCTGTGAAATGTATGGAAATAATCAACCAATTTTAATGCGGTTTTACATAACAATTACAAGTCCCGAGACCTATCATTTAAGGTATCAAGAACCGCAATCGGAGCACAATTGCAGATTTCCGAATTTTACAGTTCTGAATCGGCTGAGCTATAGTAAGGTGATTTTCTTCGAATCGAACTTTCTTCGAAATGTATGGTATAGCAATTACAGGTCTCGTGACCTATCATTTAAGGTATCAAGAACCGCAATCGGAGCACAATTGCAGATTTCGGAATTTTACAGCTCTGAATCGGCTGAGCTATAGTAAGGTGATTATCTTCGAATCGAACTTTCTTCGAAATGAATGGTATAGCAATTACAGGTCTCGTGACCTATCATTTAAGGTATCAAGAACCGCAATCGGAGCACAATTGCAGATTTCAAATTTTTACAGCTCTGAATCGGCTGAGCTATAGTAAGGTGATTTTCTTCGAATCGAACTTTCTTCGAAATGTATGGTATAGCAATTACAGGTCTCGTGACTTATCATTCAGAGTATCAAGAACCGCAATCGGAGCACAATTGCAGATTTCGGATTTTTACAGCTCTGAATCGGCTGAGCTATAGTAAGGTGATTTTCTTCGAATCGATTTTTCTGTGAAATGTATGGAAATAATCAACCAATTTTAATGCGGTTTAGCATAACAATTACAAGTCCCGAGACCTATCATTTAAGGTATCAAGAACCGCAATCGGAGCACAATTGCAGATTTCGGAATTTTACAGCTCTGAATCGGCTGAGCTATAGTAAGGTGATTTTCTTCGAATCGAACTTTCTTCGAAATGTATGGTATAGCAATTACAGGTCTCGTGACCTATCATTCAGAGTATCAAGAACCGCAATCGGAGCACAATTGCAGATTTCGGATTTTTACAGCTCTGAATCGGCTGAGCTATAGTAAGGTGATTTTCTTCGAATCGATTTTTCTGTGAAATGTATGGAAATAATCAACCAATTTTAATGCGGTTTAGCATAACAATTACAAGTCCCGAGACCTATCATTTAAGGTATCAAGAACCGCAATCGGAGCACAATTGCAGATTTCGGAATTTTACAGCTCTGAATCGGCTGAGCTATAGTAAGGTGATTTTCTTCGAATCGAACTTTCTTCGAAATGTATGGTATAGCAATTACAGGTCTCGTGACCTATCATTCAGAGTATCAAGAACCGCAATCGGAGAACAATTGCAGATTTCGGATTTTTACAGCTCTGAATCGGCTGAGCTATAGTAAGGTGATTTTCTTCGAATCGATTTTTCTGTGAAATGTATGGAAATAATCAACCAATTTTAATGCGGTTTGGCATAACAATTACAAGTCCCGAGACCTATCATTTAAGGTATCAAGAACCGCAATCGGAGCACAATTGCAGATTTCGGAATTTTACAGCTCTGAATCGGCTGAGCTATAGTAAGGTGATTTTCTTCGAATCGAACTTTCTTCGAAATGTATGGTATAGCAATTACAGGTCTCGTGACCTATCATTCAGAGTATCAAGAACCGCAATCGGAGCACAATTGCAGATTTCGGATTTTTACAGCACTGAATCGGCTGAGCTATAGTAAGGTGATTTTCTTCGAATCGATTTTTCTGTGAAATGTATGGAAATAATCAACCAATTTTAATGCGGTTTGGCATAACAATTACAAGTCCCGAGACCTATCATTTAAGGTATCAAGAACCGCAATCGGAGCACAATTGCAGATTTCGGAATTTTACAGCTCTGAATCGGCTGAGCTATAGTAAGGTGATTTTCTTCGAATCGAACTTTCTTCGAAATGTATGGTATAGCAATTACAGGTCTCGTGACCTATCATTTAGAGTATCAAGAACCGCAATCGGAGCACAATTGCAGATTTCGGAATTTTACAGCTCTGAATCGGCTGAGCTATAGTAAGGTGATTTTCTTCGAATCGAACTTTCTTCGAAATGTATGGTATAGCAATTACAGGTCTCGTGACCTATCATTCAGAGTATCAAGAACCGCAATCGGAGCACAATTGCAGATTTCGGATTTTTACAGCTCTGAATCGGCTGAGCTATAGTAAGGTGATTTTCTTCGAATCGAACTTTCTTCGAAATGTATGGTATAGCAATTACAGGTCTCGTGACCTATCATTCAGAGTATCAAGAACCGCAATCGGAGCACAATTGCAGATTTCGGATTTTTACAGCTCTGAATCGGCTGAGCTATAGTAAGGTGATTTTCTTCGAATCGATTTTTCTGTGAAATGTATGGAAATAATCAACCAATTTTAATGCGGTTTGGCATAACAATTACAAGTCCCGAGACCTATCATTTAAGGTATTAAGAACCGCAATCGGAGCACAATTGCAGATTTCGGAATTTTACAGCTCTGAATCGGCTGAGCTATAGTAAGGTGATTTTCTTCGAATCGAACTTTCTTCGAAATGTATGGTATAGCAATTACAGGTCTCGTGACCTATCATTTAAGGTATCAAGAACCGCAATCGGAGCACAATTGCAGATTTCGGAATTTTACAGCTCTGAATCGGCTGAGCTATAGTAAGGTGATTTTCTTCGAATCGAACTTTCTTCGAAATGTATGGTATAGCAATTACAGGTCTCGTGACCTATCATTCAGAGTATCAAGAACCGCAATCGGAGCACAATTGCAGATTTCGGATTTTTACAGCTCTGAATCGGCTGAGCTATAGTAAGGTGATTTTCTTCGAATCGATTTTTCTGTAAAATGTATGGAAATTATCAACCAATTTTAATGCGGTTTGGCATAACAATTACAAGTCCCGAGACCTATCATTTAAGGTATCAAGAACCGCAATCGGAGCACAATTGCAGATTTCGGAATTTTACAGCTCTGAATCGGCTGAGCTATAGTAAGGTGATTTTCTTCGAATCGATTTTTCTGTGAAATGTATGGAAATAATCAACCAATTTTAATGCGGTTTGGCATAACAATTACAAGTCCCGAGACCTATCATTTAAGGTATCAAGAACCGCAATCGGAGCACAATTGCAGATTTCGGAATTTTACAGCTCTGAATCGGCTGAGCTATAGTAAGGTGATTTTCTTCGAATCGAACTTTCTTCGAAATGTATGGTATAGCAATTACAGGTCTCGTGACCTATCATTCAGAGTATCAAGAACCGCAATCGGAGCACAATTGCAGATTTCGGATTTTTACAGCACTGAATCGGCTGAGCTATAGTAAGGTGATTTTCTTCGAATCGATTTTTCTGTGAAATGTATGGAAATAATCAACCAATTTTAATGCGGTTTGGCATAACAATTACAAGTCCCGAGACCTATCATTTAAGGTATCAAGAACCGCAATCGGAGCACAATTGCAGATTTCGGAATTTTACAGCTCTGAATCGGCTGAGCTATAGTAAGGTGATTTTCTTCGAATCGAACTTTCTTCGAAATGTATGGTATAGCAATTACAGGTCTCGTGACCTATCATTTAGAGTATCAAGAACCGCAATCGGAGCACAATTGCAGATTTCGGAATTTTACAGCTCTGAATCGGCTGAGCTATAGTAAGGTGATTTTCTTCGAATCGAACTTTCTTCGAAATGTATGGTATAGCAATTACAGGTCTCGTGACCTATCATTCAGAGTATCAAGAACCGCAATCGGAGCACAATTGCAGATTTCGGATTTTTACAGCTCTGAATCGGCTGAGCTATAGTAAGGTGATTTTCTTCGAATCGAACTTTCTTCGAAATGTATGGTATAGCAATTACAGGTCTCGTGACCTATCATTCAGAGTATCAAGAACCGCAATCGGAGCACAATTGCAGATTTCGGATTTTTACAGCTCTGAATCGGCTGAGCTATAGTAAGGTGATTTTCTTCGAATCGATTTTTCTGTGAAATGTATGGAAATAATCAACCAATTTTAATGCGGTTTGGCATAACAATTACAAGTCCCGAGACCTATCATTTAAGGTATTAAGAACCGCAATCGGAGCACAATTGCAGATTTCGGAATTTTACAGCTCTGAATCGGCTGAGCTATAGTAAGGTGATTTTCTTCGAATCGAACTTTCTTCGAAATGTATGGTATAGCAATTACAGGTCTCGTGACCTATCATTTAAGGTATCAAGAACCGCAATCGGAGCACAATTGCAGATTTCGGAATTTTACAGCTCTGAATCGGCTGAGCTATAGTAAGGTGATTTTCTTCGAATCGAACTTTCTTCGAAATGTATGGTATAGCAATTACAGGTCTCGTGACCTATCATTCAGAGTATCAAGAACCGCAATCGGAGCACAATTGCAGATTTCGGATTTTTACAGCTCTGAATCGGCTGAGCTATAGTAAGGTGATTTTCTTCGAATCGATTTTTCTGTAAAATGTATGGAAATTATCAACCAATTTTAATGCGGTTTGGCATAACAATTACAAGTCCCGAGACCTATCATTTAAGGTATCAAGAACCGCAATCGGAGCACAATTGCAGATTTCGGAATTTTACAGCTCTGAATCGGCTGAGCTATAGTAAGGTGATTTTCTTCGAATCGATTTTTCTGTGAAATGTATGGAAATAATCAACCAATTTTAATGCGGTTTGGCATAACAATTACAAGTCCCGAGACCTATCATTTAAGGTATTAAGAACCGCAATCGGAGCACAATTGCAGATTTCGGAATTTTACAGCTCTGAATCGGCTGAGCTATAGTAAGGTGATTTTCTTCGAATCGAACTTTCTTCGAAATGTATGGTATAGCAATTACAGGTCTCGTGACCTATCATTTAATGTATCAAGAACCGCAATCCGAGCACAATTGCAGATTTCGGAATTTTACAGCTCTGAATCGGCTGAATTGCCGTTCATCTCTTAATGAGATGAGCGAGTATTTTAGTATCCAGATAATCTGGGTCCCTGGTCACTCGCACATCACGGGGAACTGCAGGGCGGACGAACTAGCTAGGTACGGTCCGACTCTTCAGATGCAGACGGAAAGGGCAGGCCTGGGGAGACCTATAGCAGCGCTCAAATTGGCGCTCAGTAGAAAGGCAGTCGCCTTGACTAATGAGAGATGGACTAACACCCTCACGTGCAGAGTAGCAAAAAAGGTTTGGCCAAAACTGGACTTGCGGAGCTCCAAGGCACTGATATCCCTGGGAAGACGAGAGTAAGGATTGGTCTTAAGGATACTGACAGGACACTGCTTTTCTTAGGAACTCGCGAGAAGGCTGGGTCTACGGACAAATAAGTTTTGTAGAAGTTGCATGGACGAGGAGGAGGAAGAGAATTTAGATCACTTCCTATGCTCGTGTCCGGCACTATCATACAGAAGACATAAATACTTGGGTGTGTACGGATGGACAGCCTTTCGGAACTCGCGAACTGTGGAGTACGAGATATTTTACGCTACATAAGTAGCACTGGATGGTTTCAGGGGTAAAGAGGAGATAAGATCCTGTGGTATCACAATGGGCCACTATGAGCCTAAGTGTGCGATAGCAGCCACTCTAACCTAACCTAACCTGAAATTGAGTTATTTTTAAGTTTATTGTAGGGCTTAGCGTTCAGTTAAGTTCAAAATAGCGTGTTTGGTAGGAATTTAGATTGAGTTGATTTGCGTTGTGTTCGTACGCGATTTTAGTATTTGGATTTAATTGATTTCAGGATTGACTTTGACGTTTAATGTAGAGTTGATCTGGTGGCTTATAATTAATTTGAGTTATTTAGCGTAAAAATTGGTATGGGTTGAGTTGGTTTGCGTTGAGACTAAGTTAGGGGTCCGGTTGGAGAATTATTTGTGGTTGATTTTTTAATTGAGCTAGCCGTCGAGTTTTTGGTTAGGTGTTTATGTAAGTTGATTTGTGGTTGAATTGCTCGTTGAGTTGAATGCTGGGTTGGCGATTGATTTAGCGATTCCGTTGGTTTAACTATATAATTGCTCGTACATTTGGAGATCGTTGCAACCTCTTCGAGTTTGTAAATTGAGTTGGAGGTGGAGCTGAAGCTTGAGTTAAGAGTTCAGTAAACTATTGATTTGAGGGATGATGTAATTTTTAGGAACGAAGTTCTGATCACCTCTTGAGGTATCAGTCCTTTATATTTGTATTCATTGATTCAACGGGCATCTTACGAATGTGCACCTTAATACTTCGTGGGCAAATTCTTTCGAGTGGTTTCCATCATAACAAAATCAGTGATGTTCAACCATGCGGAGGATGTATAATCAAAGTGTTCACCTATCTTTTATAAATTATAGACACAGTCCTTTATGTTGACGGAAGTATCAATTTTTTACGGGTTAATTTATTACAGTGCAATCTTTTTTAAAACTGGATATAAATTAAATGTCTGAACCGCGTACTTATAAACAAATAAAATATTTTTTATAAGCCTTAAACTTTTATTGTATTATGTGTTGTACGTATGTCTACGTATACAAACGCAAGTCGATGACTGTGTACAAAGAAGTCATAGACAATTTTTGAGTAGCTATATCAAAATAAAATTTTATTGACAATAAAATTTTCATATATTGCCTTATGGATTTACAATTTATGCGACTAAATCATCATTGCAGATAAATAATAGACATTCATTGAAATATTTTTTGAAATAAGCTAAAAGCATTAAACTTTTGTAGGTTTGCAATTGTTGACAGGATATCTGTGAAAAACTGTCAATAATTCGTTGCTATATAGTTAGCCATCGTAATTTAGCCGGAATGTTAAAACTTTATCTCGTCTCGAAATGTTCATTGTGACAACTATATAAACGAGTTGTAAAAATATACAACTTTCAAAAAAAGCTTTAAATTTTGATTATGAACAAGAATTCTATTTGACTGTTGCAATTTTTATTTTTACTTCTCATCGTTGCATGGGGCTTCGTATTATATTACGTAAGAGACGCTAAAATAAAAATGTCTTTCGACCAAAGAAATGTTATGAAATTGTTTGAATGAAATAAATTTTTGTGAAAATTGGAAATGGTCAAATCGAATTAAATGAAAATAAAATGTTTGAATTTTATTGAATTTGAGTCTTGATTTTTCCTCTTGTGCAATTTAATGTCTAAGTCAATTTTGTGTTTTGTATTTTTTGTTAATTGCGGTTATAAATTGTAGTAAATCAACAAGAGGGTTAGATGTATGTCATATTCGGTATACCATTTTATATTTTTACTATAATCACCAGCCTAAATCGTACAAATAAATCGGATCTCTATGTATATTGAGGATTGCCGAAAAAATGATAAAAATTACAAATTTAAATTTATTCAAATTCAATAATGTAATTTTGTTAAATATGAAAATAAAAATGTGACCCAAATTGTTTAAGGGATGCTGGATAATGGTAATTGATCACGTTCTGTAAAATCCGCATAATTTTTTTTTATTGTCCCCTTACATGAGAAAGGGAAGTTTTTTAAATGCGCGGTTTTCAGAATAAATAAAGCTGTATGAAAATTCAACACTGATGTGATGTGAACTAAATAAATTTTTTAAGCAAAAAAATATGTTTGTAGGTACTGTGTATATATGCGGTCTCTATACACTCATTAATTATGAAAATTGAATTAGGCGAAATACGATTACAGCGAATTTTCATTTATCATTTCACAATCATTAATTTGTCAAAACACAAAATGTCATAACAAATTTTTTGTCATGTCGCCTATATTTTGCAGTTTCAATATGCTATAGATTTGTATGTAATAACATGTTCCAACAGCAGCATCAGCAGTAATTCTGTTTATTCGAGTATGTACACAGACTGTAGAGATCTATATAACAATAGCCTAATTTTATAAATTTTTTTCGACTGTTGCTGCTAAAATTTGTGTATTGCTAAAATACGCGAATTAACTGTAATATTTATCTGCTGTATGTAATTTTCCAACTGAATGAATTGAAATATATTTTTTTGTATTATTGTGTAACATATCTCTGTTTATAGAGCTGTATTTGTATATAATATACCCAAAAATCATTAAGCCTTCATTTAGATATTTAATTTCGTTATATTGTGCCATGTGCGTAGAATTTGTGACTTGTTGAGAAACCTATTGATGCTGAACATAAAGCTGAAGGAAGGTATCACCCAACATATTGACGAATAAACTCAATTTTTGGTCAATTGCAAGTTTAAATCCGCTAATTACCCCAACCCATAAAAAATTTGTTTGGCTCCGGTCACGGAGAAAACCTCGCCGCAGCTGATTTAGATATCTTTAAAAATCTCTGATAGAGATGCATCGAATGAATTGTTATGTAACCGATTTGAATCTAAAATAATGTAATGGAAAAACCAGACTATCATCACCACAATTATTTTGTCAATTATATCACAATCTTCATGTTAACGAAAGTTGGATAATTTTTATCAGACCAAAAATTCAGTTGTTACGGAAGAGCTTTACAACTGAAAAAGGTGTTAAAGATGAGCTTTGATTTGATTTTCCACTTAGGTATTTTATTTAAGGCATTCAAATACAATCATTCATTGAAAATTTATTACAAATCATAAGGTGCGTCATTTCGTACTTTGATGAACGATGCCCACACTAACGGAATAACGGTTGGGCGTAGTGGGGAGAAGGATCGGGGCTCTGAAGCAAATCTCTCACTTTTAGCATAAATAAATGGCGTGGAGACTTCGCCGTCATCACGATAATGATTATAGCTATTTAGACGCACCATCCGTTAAATCCAGTGCTGAACATGGGACCCATGATAACCTTCTACCATATTTTTCTACCTAATACGGCAAATCTTGGCCTTTCATTGAAAATTTATTATCCGAAAAATGTGACAACATCCTAACGTGGATTCACCAAAATTTATAAGGAGGCTCTAGTTACAGAAATAACATCGTTGACGGATTTTAAACCACGGATTTAATTCCGTAAACTTTATTTTCCAAAATTCATGCGCAAAACATACTCTTGAGTTGTGTCCGACTAATAAGTGCAGCACATTGAAGCCAGCGACATCTCACTACTAAATATGCCAAACAAATTCGAATTCTCAAGAGAAGGTAACGAAATGGAAATGTAGAAAATAATAAAAGGCTATATGCATATATCGAAATGAGATTACCAGTTGAAGGAATTGCTGTTTGGTTAACAAACACTTATTCCAGCTAATCCGGTAATAGTTATTGCGATATATTGCGTTTCAGTGAAGTATATCAAGGCCATCAAGTTTTGATTTTTTCTTGATTTGCTGTCTAAGTCATGTCCATGACTTCATTAGTAGGTGCTCGAAATTTGTACCTTGATTGTCGTGGACATTGGAACGATGTTCACCTCTACGAAATTTAAGTCACATACACAAACAGCTTTAAAAAATTTAGGAAGCCAATTCCTACTTCAGCAGTGATATACGATATGTTAAAACAAGGCAAATCTACCATTTATATCTTCCGAAAGCTGCAGGACTGGTAATTTGTCATACATGGGAAAGGTCGATCGATAGGAAGCGGAGGAGGAGAAGAAGAGGGGGGAGGGGGATAGGACGTGAACTAGCGAAGAGGGACGTGAAATAGCGAAGAGGAGGGAAGGAAGAGAAAAACGAAATGTGTTGTGCACATCAGAGAATGGTTTTAGATCACCTAGGTTGTGTGTTATAGAAGCCAAAGCCAACGACAAAACAGAAGTAGAATTGCTAAATGTTACGTTAAGAGAAGGTAAAGTTTTAATGACTTTTCAACGACAATAGACCTCATACTAAAGGGTTTACGTGGTGGTCTAGGCGTCTGGTTAAGGGGGAACAAAACTGTGTAGTAATTAGCAGCTCCGTAACCTTTAGTAGAGTGAGCTCCAGCAGGCTGTTCTGCTTCCTCCCCGTGGTGACCACCGGTAACTGTTTGTTCGGTTTAGTGAACAACAGGTTAAATTACAACTCTAAAGTAGGGAATAACCTTGAGACACGTGCGCCGAGGGATGAATGATCATGGGTTAGTTGGTCTCTAGCACGGAACTCCGGATACCTGGCGTCCTCCGGTTTCAATTGGCCTTACCACAGTAAGAGGCGCTGCTGGTATGGACCTTCTTTCCTCAAACAAGATCTATTGTATGGACACAAGTAATATACAAAAAATAATGAGGGCGGTGCTTCTCTAAACGCACCAATCTCGGTGGATGAGAAGGACCTAGCAGACCCTACTACCGAAACAAAAAACTTCAGAAAGCGAGAGCAATTGCTCTAGCATGGATACCGACTCATGGCACTTATTGGCCAGTACAGGTTGAGACCCAATCTACCTCAACAACAACAGAGGTCAGCGAGAATCTCGCGGGCCAGGAGCTCGAAACCAGAGCAAGACAAAGCCTTAGCGGTGCCGCAAGGAAGCGCCTAGCCCACTTAAAACAGCCAGGTGTGCCTCACGATGTCGCCGTGGAGCAGTGACGAATGAAGATAAAGGACAGAGATCCAAATGTAACGAACAAGCGGAGCCGGTCAGACGGATCTACCCCTAAGGGTTTAGCACGAAAACGGGAGAAGAGGTCCAGCCCCTCACTAAAGGGTGCAGAAGGTACCCCCAAAGTCGAGGCGAGTGTGGGTCCTGGGAGTTCGACCGTACCCAGCTACAGCGAAACAACGAAATTAATTAGGTTGGAAATCATCGACTAAGACTTCTCAGATGTCAAGCCCCAGATCTTGGAAATCCAGGATGCCATTGTGGAAACAATGGCAGATTTGTCGCTAGACGGAGTCAGCCCCAACTTTCTGGGCTGCCGTACTAGGGACGGATGGCTCACAGTTAACTGTGCGGATTAGGACACGGCGTAGTGGCTTACAGCCGCCGAACCTAAACTAAAGCTATAGGAGGGGGCAATCATCAAAGTGGTCAGGGAGGACGAGCTTTCTAGCCCCAAAAACCTTTTTCGTATACTTGCCACGCTGTGGCAAGAAGACGAATGAGAAGATACTTCGCCGGTTGACGATTCATAACAAAGAGTTGAGAGGAGCGGACTGGAAGGTTGTTGCGAGAAAGGAGCGAGAGGGCGACTTCCTCCAGGTAACGATGTCCGTTTCCCACAAAACGACGAAGATCCTTAAAGGCTCCAATTAGAGAGCAAATTAGATGCTCGGTCCCGTATACGTTTATCCCAAGAAGGAGAGAGCAAGGGATGGGGGTACTACAAGAGTGGCCGTGCGGGGGAGACTGAAATCACCAAAGATGGCGGCGGCGAAAATCGTGGAACGCGCCAGAGCTGGCTCTGAGCATGGCAGGACGAATAGGCTTGCACATCAGGTGTGACAAGGCCAAGACCGAGCCAGAGTAAGAAGGGGAAAAGCCACGGTTTAAGTCCAAGAGGCAGAATGGCACAATCACAGCCCAAAAAGGGAGAACAAGGCTATTCAGAGCCCATATCAAAATAAACGAGAAGACGATGCACTATTCAACACACCACACATCCTTGAGATGTGTGCAGATAAATCTTCATCAATCCAAGGCATCCACTTATAACCTAAGCCGCCTTTTCTTAATAGAGAACTGGGACATAGCGCTCATTCTGGAGCCGTGGGCCCACAATGGAAAAATCAAAGCTTTGCCGAGTAGAACAGGTAAGCTAATTTACAACACGAAAGTGGATAGGCCAAGGACAGCAATTCTTTGTCGCTCGACACTTAATACATTCTCCGTTAATGAATTTATTTTTAGGGACATAACAGCGATCTCGATAGAGACGCTTTTAATCAAATGGGGCGAAGTACGCTCAACTGTGCTTCGGCATATTTTCCCTGGGACAAAGATGACGCACCTTCAGAACCGGTACAGAGATTCGTTAATTACTGCACGACTCATCACCAAAAATGCTTCATCAGTTGCGATGCAAATTCACACCACATAGTCTGGGGAAGTAGTGACACCAACGTCAGAGGTGATTCCAAGGAAAGCTTACAGGTTCTCAATAGATACCTTCACTCCCGGAAAAATAAAATGGACCGTCAATCCCTTTGGTTCCTTAAAATTGCCAGGAGGGGATTCTATATATCTTGCATTTTTACAGCAAGGCCTACAAATACTGTTGCCTTATTTGATTGGACCCTTTAGAGCCAGCTACAGCCTACAATATGTTCCAAGAAGCTGGAGGTAGATGCGGGTGATTTTTATTCCGAAATGGGAGGAAGATCCGCAGAGGACGTCAGGTCTTATAGACCCATTAGCCTCACATCTTTTATTCTAAAAACCATGGAGAAGAGATACTGAGCCTACATATTAGATCCAATGCCCTCCTAAGGCATCATCTAGACCCTAGCCAACATGCATATTAGGCTGGGAGATCGACAGAAACAGCGCTCCACGAGCTGACAATAAATATCGAAGATATACTTGGAATAAAGAAATTTTCTTATGCTCCTTCATCGATATTCAAGGGGCTTTTGACAATACCAATTTCGAAATAATTCAAGAACAAGCACATGCAAGGTGAATAGACTCCGCCACCATATGGTGGATAATCAATATGCTTAGAAACAGGAGGATAACGGCCTCCTTTGGTAATAAAACCATCACGATTGCGGCTATCAGAGGTTATCCCCCCGGGGGGAGTTCTCTAACCCATTTTGTGGCTACTCATGATAGATGGACTACTTATAAGATTAAAAAACTCTCACTTCTCGAATATCACCTACGCGGACGATCTAATCTTAATGGTCAGGGGGAAATTCGAGAGTACAATAGCGGAACGTATGCAATATGCCCTCGAGTTAGTAAGCGACTGGTGTATTGTGACGGGCCTTAGGGTAAACCTCAACAAAATTATTTGTACTTTCTTTACAAATCGGAGGAAAACAATTTTCTCATCTCTATCTCTAAATGGGGAAATTCTCCAAATGGCGGCGGAGGTTAAGTACCTGGGAGTGATACTTGATCAGAAACTGACAAGGAAGCCGTTTTTAAAATATATCACAACAAGGCAAATAGGGCGCATTTCACCTGCCAAAGCATGATTTACAAAACGTGGGGTCTAAATCTCCAAATGGCACTTTGGTTATACTCAACCATCGTAAGACCAATAATCTCTAATGCGGCGTTTGTGTGGTGGCCTAAGACTGAGCAAAGTGGTGCCTGCTCAATATTGGATAGGATCCAAAGGCTGCCCTACAGCTGCTCTTTAGAAGCTATTGGGGCTCTCACCACTACACTTGCACCTTAAAAGTGTAACTGGTTCAAGGGCCGTCAATCTTAAAATAACATCTCAAATTAAAACTATTAGACCATGACATAATAGCAGCCTAGACCAATTGAATCTGGACGAGGAAATAATCCAACTATCAGACGTGATGGTTACAACTATTGACTGCCGGAGGAACTTCACGATTGAAATACACGACAGGGAACAAGCGGGGAGTATCATCTCCTCCTTACCCCGCCACGCCTCCATATGGTACACTGACGGTTCAAAATCAGGGTTGGGCACTGGTCCGGGTATAATCGGGCCAGGTCTCGAACTCTGTATTCTATTGGGTAAAACTCCCACAGCTTTACAAGCAGAGATTTGTGCGATCGAGGTATGTTGGCTTCTATGTCTCACAAAAAAATATAGAAAAACCGAGATTTCCGTATTATCGGACAGCCAGGCGGCATTGCTTGCCTTAGTAGCATCTGTCTTCTACTTCACAATAATCTGAAGCTGCTATTGCAACCTTCTAGAACTCAGCCGAGAAAACAAAGTAACCCTTTTGTCGCCCCCGGCCATTCCAATATACAAGGAAACGAGGCGGCAGACCGCTGTGCAGAAGAAGCAGCGGAGTGCCCTTTCCTTGGCCCCGAGCTTAGTATTGGTTACTCCAAGAACCATCTGGCAAATGGCATAAGGAATTGGGAACAAAAACATACGAAAATATTCTGGGAGTCCTCCATTGGGATTAGACAGACCAAAAACTATTAAGCTATGATATTAGACGTTTAGATCAGGCAATCAAGATGGATAGACCTTCTCTAAAATCCCTCATCTGGTACTTAACAGGAAATGGCCCTTTTAATGGACATCTGAAGAAAATGGGAAAGTCCCCTACAGATCGTTGTAGATTTTGCAACCTGGAAAGGGAAACATCCGAACATCTACTATTCACGTGTGCTGCTATAATCCATAAAAGACTTAAATTCCTCCATGCATACACAATACAATGGCCTAACCTCGGCCCTTTAAATAAGCATTAACTGGTGGCGTTTATCAAGGACTTGAACCTCCAATTTACGTGAAACTTTCTGGGGATGCACAATAAACCTCAATGGTCGCGGTGCACAGGGCTAGTATAGCTCACCCAGTAAAAAAAAAAAAAAAAAAAAAAAAAGTTTACGTTGGGGGATCATCTCCTTACTGGAAACCCTATTGCCTTATCTGAATAAACTGTACAGAGCCGGATATGGCCAGAAATACGTTCCAAGATGCTGGAGGGGTGTTCGTGTGATTTTTATTTTAAAAATGTGTCCCGCAGACATTCGATCTGATAGGCATCACGCCTCTATACACAAAACCCTTAAAAAGATACTCGGTCTGTATGTTACACCAAACGTTATATTCCAGGCTACATGCGACTGGGAAATCAACAGAAAAATCTTTACATAAGCTGGCCTAAGAAATCAAAAAACCCTCCAGAATATTATACTCCTTCTTTGATATTCAAGAACAAATCTAAGTAAAAGATATTGACTACTCCACCTTATAATTGATTAGCAATATGCTTAGACACGGAAAGATATCTGTGACCTTTAGTGACAAATCTATCAAGATTGCAGCTCATAGAGAATATCACCTCCGATAAAGAGCCCTCTAACCAGTACATCTTCTCTTTCTGGTGGATCAACTACCGACAGATTAAAAAAAAATATTTTCTCGAAGATTACTTTTGCTGATGATGTTGTATTGATGGTCAGAAAAAATTTCGAGAGTTCTATAGCGGAGTGTATGAAGTGCGCTCTTCAATTACCAAACGACTAGTGTATTGAGGTTGTCAACCCAAACCAATATATTTGTACCTTCTTCACAAACCAAAGAAAAATATTTGCTAACCTGTACTTGATTAAAAACTGACATTGAGCCTCCTCTAAAAATACATCATAAACAAGGCAAATAAAGCGTGCTTCACTTGACAACGAACATACAGAGGGTACTTTGAATATACCAATCCATTATTTTAGATCAATGATCTCTTATGCTCCGTTTGATTGGTGCACAAATATAGCTCATACTAGTGCTTGCTCTACTTTGAATAAAATTCAAAGTGTAATCATAATTGAACGGAATGGGACCAATGAGGACTAGCCCCATTTTGCCCAAGAACAATAAACTTAAAGACAACAAACCTAATCAAAAATATCACATCAGCGCACAATGGTATCTTAGGCAAAGTAAATGATTCAGCTGCCAGATATAATGGTTAAAACATGAGATTGCCAGACAAACATCGTTTCCTCCGTCAATCGCAGGTCCTGAGACCTATTTTTATAACCGTATAACCGTCAACCAACACAATCGAAGACAAAGTGTGAATTTTGCGTTTTGCACAAAACACTTTTTAACTGTGCCCCAAGTCAATCCACCATCGTCGAAGCAAAGTTACGAATTTTACATTTTCCCTCAAAATATGTATGTATGAAGTCATGTACAAAATCTGGGCCTGGTTTTTAAAGGCGTCGACCATCGCAGTCGAAGAGAAAATATGGATAAAACGTGTTTGCTTTAAATACCTGTGAACTAGGCCTCAGGTCAATTACAGGACCTCGGACATATTTTTAGAGGCATTGATTGTCGCAATCGAATCGAAGTATTGATTTTATGTTTTTGGTCAAAACACAAATAAATTACGCTCCAAGTCAATTACCAGAACTATATGATCTATTATTAGCGGCCTAGGTCATTGCAGTCGAAGCCAGAGTACGTATTTGAAGATTTTTACGCTCCACGTTAACTGCAGATCCCGAGACCTATGTTTAGTAGTTTTGGTCATAGCACTGGAACGCGAACTACGGGTTTTACGTTTGTGCTCAAAATATTTATGGACAAGATACCCCTCAAATGGTACTGATGGAACTCTGACATACAGGCGAACGATTCAGACAAACGTTGGCCCTGAACTTTAGTTTACCTGCTCCAAGAGTCATCTATGATCGGCGATTGTCCCCCAGCTTCATTGAACTAATCGGTCGTGCATACGGTGACCACTTCTATATGAATCATCTTTGTCACAAGGCAAATGAAAATGGCAATATACTCCTTGTACATTTTAGGGCCGCGACTTCTTCTACTTGCCAATGCAACCGCTCCAGTGAAATCAACGACTTTGTTTTAAAAAGGTCTTGCCGGACTCGCTCGCACCTATCGTGCTTGACTACTTGGTTGGCCATACTTCTGTGAATGATAATCCAGAACATTTGCCTTAAAATATGAAAAGTTAGGGCAGGACCAGGATGGAGGAACTTTAAATGAATGAATGTAACAATCATTTTTCTGTATGGAATTTTTATGCAAAATAATTGGATGTTTGAAAGGTCGTATTTATTTTTTGAATATCTCGCAATGAAATTCTTAGCAAATTGATTAAAACTTAGTGATTAATTTCAGTATCAATGTTAGCTTCAACTCTGTATGCAGTGAAGTTGTGCATTTTTTTCGCATTTCTAAGCGGATTGCGTCATTGGTCTCGTTGAATGCTTTTTCCTCTCGCCACGTTGTTCTTGGCTGTTATACCCATTACGGCTCTTGCCACCACAAATTGTATCCGCCTAACTGGGACGGAAATAATCCTCGCGTTTTATCGCTTTACGTGGGACCATTTTACGTGGGGTCATTTTTCTCTCGGACATGACGTTAAAATTTTAATGTCCTATTGCCAACAAAGCACTATGGCAAGATAACACGATAAAAGAATCCATCTAAGCAAATACACTATGTTTTATATGTTGCATTGAATTTGATACAGCCATTAAGCGAGTCGTTCCTAAGACTGCAGCGCATAATTCCAACCTTGGTAAGGATTTTTGTTTTATAGGTGCCACCTTGGTTTTCGCCGTCATGAGGCTAACTCGTATAATACTTTGCTGACAAGTGCTTCTACAACAGACAGCAGCGGCGTACGCTTTTTCGCTTGCATTCACAAAAACATGGAATTCCACCATTCATGAACATTGAAATTCATTTCTAATTTTGATATAATGGTTTTTAGTTGTTTCCGGAAGTTCATATCATCCCAAGCCAATTTTTGTATCCATAACTATTGGAAAAGTATCTTTAAAAGAATGGTCAAAGGGGACAACCACCATAATGGATCAAAAATTGTAGATGCATCCGACAACATGCTTCGTTTGGTCGCTGAATCGATTTCAATAATTTTTACCTTAAAAGAGAAATAGTCACATTGAGGAAACCACTGTAAACCAAGGATTTTTATTGTATTCCTATCATCGCATATGTTTACGAATGGATCATTTTCTCAATTCGAATCCAGCTGACTTTAAAATTTCACATACACATTTTTTTTAAATTTTAGCATTAAATCGCTGGAATCACAGCCGGTCAGCAGGTCATCGACATAAAAACCTTTTTAACTATTTGAGCTTCTTCAGGATAATTTATAATGTTGTATAAAGCCAATTGGAATAAGCATCTAGTTGCCAAAAAAAGGCGCAGAAGCAGTACCATAGATAACAGTGATTAATTTAAAATGTTTAAGTTTGTCATCTGTCGTTCTCTGTTCAGTTGGCATCATCTTCATCAACACGCACCTAACGATTCATTTTCTCAATTTCTGCAGTTACTACATATTTGTCTGTTCTAAATCGCAAAAATATATCCCAAAGAGATGATTGTATTGATGGTCCCATCATTGCATCGTTTAGAGCCGTTTCTGTGGAACTTCGTGACGATCCATCAAATACCACGCGAACTTTGGTTATACTGCTGCTTGTTTTTAAGGCAGGTAAAAGTATTTATTACCAGTCATTAGGATGTCCCTTTCAGCTATTTTTTCCACATGCTTTAAATCAAGGTATTTAGCTATAAACCTTTTGTATTCAATGCTAAGTTCTTTGTTAAGTTCAGCTCAAGATTATGAAAATTTTTTCCGCCATGTGTAATGAATTTCCAAGCTTTGATAAATTTTCCTTGAATGGAATTTTAACAATAAAACGGCCTGTGGAATCTCTCTGCACATTTAATGAGAAGTGATTTTCTGCTTCCATTTCTTTTGGACTCATTTTTTGTCGTTTGTGGTTCTTCAATTCTCCAAAAACCTTTTAAGAACTTGGTCTAATTTTATTTCTAAATTTAATTAAATATATTGTACTAATGTTGTATTTAACAGACTCGATTTTTCAGACACGATATACCCGAATATGGTGTTTTGCGCAATAACAGAAGAGACTGGATTAGTTTGCTTCCCGGCTCGTGATTTATTAAAAAATACATCAACACCTAACAACATATCAATTTTTCCAGTTTTATAAAAGTCAGGGTCTGGCAAGTTTAATTCGCTAATTAACTGAAGCTATGCGGTGTCAAATTTTGATGAAGGTAGCACTACGGGTAATTTCTCCAAAATAAATGTCTCAGCATTAATGGATGAATTTGAAAATCGCGACATGATCTCTAAATTAGCAACTTCTTTGGTTATAATGCCTGATGAAGCCAATCACATTGGTATTTGTGCTCCTTTCTTCGGTAAAAGTAGCTGATAAAAAAGCTTTCATAAATGAAGGACGCTTGAGATCCACTGTCTAAAAGAACCCTAACCAGTCGCATTTGTCCTAGTCCGTGTCTAACTTTTACAATTGCTGTGGGTAGGATAGCTTGTATATTCAAATTTGCTAGGTAATTATTTAAACTATTTTCGCTGTTTGATGACGTTTGCGAGTTGACTGGTACAAATCTACATACGCGATTTCGTGTACAAAAGAATTGGGATAAATTTAAAAAGAAACCGTTCGATCGCACAATGAACGTTATAATCGCGTACCCAATCTTTTTAGTACTATGTAGCGTACTATGTAGGTAATAAAATAACTCACGGATTTTTACTTTATTTGCAGATCGTCAATGAGGCTGGATTTGGCTAGCAATGCCCTTTGAATATATCCAAATTGTTGAAAATGTCAAATATGTTTCCAAGTGGTTGAATATGTTCAATATGGTTTCACAATTTGTCGCAATATGGTTTCTCGAACTTATTTCACCATAGATCCGGCTCAAAGACCATGAGCAAATTTGTTGTAATTTGCACCAATTTTTAAACCGCTGGATCAGAAGTTGAAATAAAAAACACCGTAGGAAAATAAACCTCTTTTCGTTTTGGTTTTAAGCCAATGAACACCAGTTTAACTATTTCCGATGACATCTCTGATAATGATTGAAACATTTGAAACATTTGATAGGGGGTAGTGTTCCAATGGTCCTGATTCGTTCACAAATTTGTTTGTGCTTTATCAGATCTTCCCTGCTAAAAATATAGCTGACCTATGATTGTCTATATGTATAATTTCCTTAAAATGCAGCCTAAATAAATTTAGTGTTTTAACAGCATACTCTATAAATAATCCAACCGCACTACTTTTAATGTCATGACACATAATAAACAACACAATATACAAAATCTAGACGGAGAGTATAGCAAAACGAAAAAGAATCTCAATGTGAAAAATCTCATCATTCAAATTAAACTTTTAATGAAATTTATTTTATTCATGTGCCATTCTACATATTTATAATAGCATACATACATACATACATATATTTATACGGTATCATTCTTGTTCTGCGAGTTCATATGCATTCCATACATAATCAAATTATAACTTCTATAAAAATAAATATAAAAAATGCAAAAACACAAGACAACGAATAAAACGAGCTTCTTAAAAATTATCAAAAACTTTTGAAATGGGAATGAGCTTTCATTTTTATTTTGCTACAATGTTAGCGATATGCAATTTTCAAGTACCAGCGATGAACGCGAACGAAAACTTTAAACACTTGTTACTAAAGAATTTTTGTGCACTAGAATTTTTCGCTTTGCAGAAGGTTTGGAAAATATATTTAGGTATGTCTGTGTAATATATCTGTACATAAATAAGCGCAACAACAAAAACTAAAACATCCATCAATTGAAGATAAAAAATGAAAATTTATATACCAAAAAAAAAAAGGAAAAAACTTTTCCTTAATGCTTTTCCACTCTCCAGTTCTCCTTGTGCTTTTTTGTTGGCATACTGCTATGTTGCTGTATTATTTCAATTTAAAAAAAAAACACGAGCTTATTTTATATCCTTTGGGCAATATTTTTGTTTTCATAATGTTCATCTTTATTGCGCTCAAGAAATAAAAACAAAAATTATAATTTATAATTTTTATAAATATTTTTTTATTATTGTTTCAATGATTTGATATACTCAAGTGTAGTTTACAGCTACATTTTCATCAAATTATAATTTTAAATATTAAGCGCACATCATTTATTTGCAATACTTGAGTACACAAAAAAAAAGATTTGTTTTATTCAATTACAGCAAAATCTGAAGATGTATCTCAAAGAGAATAAATTTTATTTGGGAAACAGTAGTTTCTGGAAAATGTTTCCTATAACCTCGAATTACTAATATACAATTAATAATTGGTCCCAAGGAGCCAGCATCATTGACTCCCGCAGTCTTTATTACATTATACAATTTATCCAGTTTTTAAATTAAGACTTTTTCGATTTCTATACTGGGTATTTATTTTAACTTGAAACTTGCAAATATCTCGAAAAATGAGCACTCTATCAAAATTAATCATTTCACAGGTGAAATATGTTAGTGCTAAAATTAGTGTACCATCCCCTCCTTGTAGGTGGGATGGGGTAACTTTATTACTTTAGATAGGAACCCATATTATTGACTCCGGATTCAATAAGAATGTGTAATTTTATGTCCGAATATGTATTTTCCATGTCTTTCCTGGGGCACCTGAAAAAAAATATTATATGGTTTGCTATAAAAATTTAAAAATAATTTTTTTTTAAATAGTTTGCATTGCAAATCATAAGCATTATTACTAAAATATTATTCCTTTAGGTAACTTTGGGAGGACAATAAATATATATTCGGACATTGGTGTAAGGGTAAAGGTACGGATGAAGGTGAAGGTAAAGGAGAATAGGTAAAAGTAAAGGTAAAGGTAAAGGTAAAGGTAAAGGTAAAGGTAAAGGTAAAGGTAAAGGTAAAGGTAAAGGTAAAGGTAAAGGTAAAGGTAAAGGTAAAGGTAAAGGTAAAGGTAAAGGTAAAGGTAAAGGTAAAGGTAAAGGTAAAGGTAAAGGTAAAGGTAAAGGTAAAGGTAAAGGTAAAGGTAAAGGTAAAGGTAAAGGTAAAGGTAAAGGTAAAGGTAAAGGTAAAGGTAAAGGTAAAGGTAAAGGTAAAGGTAAAGGTAAAGGTAAAGGTAAAGGTAAAGGTAAAGGTAAAGGTAAAGGTAAAGGTAAAGGTAAAGGTAAAGGTAAAGGTAAAGGTAAAGGTAAAGGTAAAGGTAAAGGTAAAGGTAAAGGTAAAGGTAAAGGTAAAGGTAAAGGTAAAGGTAAAGGTAAAGGTAAAGGTAAAGGTAAAGGTAAAGGTAAAGGTAAAGGTAAAGGTAAAGGTAAAGGTAAAGGTAAAGGTAAAGGTAAAGGTAAAGGTAAAGGTAAAGGTAAAGGTAAAGGTAAAGGTAAAGGTAAAGGTAAAGGTAAAGGTAAAGGTAAAGGTAAAGGTAAAGGTAAAGGTAAAGGTAAAGGTAAAGGTAAAGGTAAAGGTAAAGGTAAAGGTAAAGGTAAAGGTAAAGGTAAAGGTAAAGGTAAAGGTAAAGGTAAAGGTAAAGGTAAAGGTAAAGGTAAAGGTAAAGGTAAAGGTAAAGGTAAAGGTAAAGGTAAAGGTAAAGGTAAAGGTAAAGGTAAAGGTAAAGGTAAAGGTAAAGGTAAAGGTAAAGGTAAAGGTAAAGGTAAAGGTAAAGGTAAAGGTAAAGGTAAAGGTAAAGGTAAAGGTAAAGGTAAAGGTAAAGGTAAAGGTAAAGGTAAAGGTAAAGGTAAAGGTAAAGGTAAAGGTAAAGGTAAAGGTAAAGGTAAAGGTAAAGGTAAAGGTAAAGGTAAAGGTAAAGGTAAAGGTAAAGGTAAAGGTAAAGGTAAAGGTAAAGGTAAAGGTAAAGGTAAAGGTAAAGGTAAAGGTAAAGGTAAAGGTAAAGGTAAAGGTAAAGGTAAAGGTAAAGGTAAAGGTAAAGGTAAAGGTAAAGGTAAAGGTAAAGGTAAAGGTAAAGGTAAAGGTAAAGGTAAAGGTAAAGGTAAAGGTAAAGGTAAAGGTAAAGGTAAAGGTAAAGGTAAAGGTAAAGGTAAAGGTAAAGGTAAAGGTAAAGGTAAAGGTAAAGTTGAAGGTGTGTTAAGGTGTGTTAAGGTGTTTAAAGGTGTGTTAAGGTGTGTTAAGCAGGGCTGTGGAGTCGGAGCCGGAGCCGGAGTCGGAGTCGCGGAGTTTATGTTTATTATCGTATTTTTATAGGAGTCGAAGTCGGAGCCGGAGCCTTGTGGAATAGACAAACTCCGGCTCCGGATTTTTTTTGCTTACGTAGCCCAAATATTTATATATGCATTAGCGCAGTTCAAATTGGAATTCAAAATGGGACTAGCCAAAGTTAGGGTTTCTTCTCGAAAAATGTTCGTCTTTTTTTAAGCCTAGTACGCTGTTCAAGTGAAATGAAATTTTCACTGGTCTCCAAAAATATAGAAAGATAAATCTGACGTGAAAATTTAGTTTGACGAGCTTCGTAAATATTTTAGTGCGTACAATTTCATGTTGTGTCTGACAACGTATTTTATACAATAAAATTCACTTCGATCCACAAAAAGCAAAACTCAAATGAAATTGTCAAAATTTTTCTTCTCATTTATTCGCCAGGAAAATAAAAATGAAGTGAAAAATATGTAGAGAAAAAATAGATACATCAGTATTCTGATGTGAAAACTCCCATTTCGCTAGCTAAACTGCGCACCACAAAATGAAATTCAGCGATGAAATTTTCATTTTCGTTTTCGCTTGTGTCATTTTTATATGAGAAATTTCATTTCACTTCAGCAGCGTAACGGTCTTAACTCTCGAAATCTTGCAGAGCAGGAATAGCCTATTCGGCTCTTTCTCTATGTGTTGAAGCCATTTCTTAGCCGCTCAAAACGATGCAGCTCACTCATAATAATCACAGCTAAATGCTGAACCGCATCTTATAGCAATTCGGAGGTAAGCATAACATCAACAATATTTTCAGCTGTCTGAAACGTGCCAAGGATACTTATGAGCTCCTGTCTTTCCTCGCTGAAGCGCGGACAGTAAAAGAATACATGCTCTGCGTCTTCTGGTAGTAATGTGTAGACCGGACGGAACGGGGATTCCTTTATTTTGAATCTGTAATAGTATAATCTGAAGCATCCATCGCAAGATAAAAACTGGGTTTAGTAGTAGTCTATCTAACCATGTCGCCGGCTTATCCACTTCGCCGGCGTCCATTGTCCCTTCTCCGTAACATCCGATTGGTGTTGCCACTGGACTACTTTTTCAGCTCGTTCTAATTTTCTCAGCTCCAATGTTATGTTACCACTTCCATACATTCTGTGCCGCTCATTTGCCAATAGTACAATTGGGAGCAGACCAGCAATAACACACACAGCCTCGTTAGAAACTAGACGATGTATTTTTTGAACGACAATTTCGAATCGATTATTACACCAAGGTATTTGATGGAAGCTTGAGAGACGATATTACTAGCGCCGACCCTGATTGTTATTACTTCTCTCTGTTTACGGCTTGAAATAAGTACCGCTTCAGTCTTGTGTTCCGCTAACTGCAAGCCTACTAACGACAGCCATTGATGGATAGTTAATATAACTTCATTACAGATCCGCACTATCTCATCGGCAAACCCAACAACCTTAGCTTCGATGGGCAGTCTAATTCTCAAAACATCATCGTACATAATATTCCAAAGAGTTGGACCTAATACAGACCCCTGTGGGACACCACCAATTACAGCATATTCTTTAATTCCGTCATCTGTATTGAATTTCAGAAATCTGTTACGGAAATAATCTACTACCAACTTACCGAGGTATGCTGGAATCCCCAATTTGTGGAGTGCATTTTGAATACAACTCCATCTTGCCGTGTTAAATGTATTTTTTACATCCAGGGTCACAATAGCACAGTATTTTTTTGAGCCCCTTTTCCATCTTTTGCCATCAATTGCCTCTCTAGCTATATTTACCACAAAATAGATGGCGTCGATCATTGATCGTGCCTTTCGGAAGCCGTATTGATGTTCAGCGAGATCTCCTGCTCTTCTTACTGCCATTTTCAACCTGTCGCAGATAATTTTTTCTAGCACTTTTCCGGCTGTGTCAAGTCGACAGATTGGGCGATAAGCAGACGGGTCATCGTGTGGTTTTATCGCTTTCGGGATTAGCACTAATTGTTGAATTTTCCAGATATTTGAGAAAACTGCTTCTTGCAGGCATGAGTTATAAACATCAACAAAGACCTATGGTTTCGCACGGATGGCCGTTTTAAGGGCTATGTTTAGCACAGCATCTGGGCCTGGTGCTTAGCCATTGTTAACCCTGCAACTAGCCAACAGGAGTTCCGCCATAGTTACTGGTGGAGTGACTTCCAGAGAGGATTCTAATTCAACATTCTGTATCCCATCCCCTTATTGTGGAAACAAAGTGGTGACAATTCTCCGCATCATATCCGGGTACGAAAGCGGCGGTGCACGATAGCCTTTTAGTTTTGCCATGACTATCTTATAAGATCTACCCCAAGGGTTATTATCCACTTCGCTACAAAGCTCCCTTGATCACTTTGTTTTACTTGCTTGAACAGAGCGTTTAAATTCTCTCCTAACTTCACGATACTGCTGTTGCAGTGCAGAATATGAGCTTGTGCCCCATGCCCATTTGTATCTAAGCTACCCCATTCAGTGGCTCAAGCGTTTAAATCGCCAGCAGTAATGAGAGGACTGTGTCCTTGGGCATCATTTACAAAGTGGAGCAAAAGCCTTTCAAAATCTTCTAACGCAGGACTCGGTGGTACATAGCAGCTATAGATATATATGCCATTCACTTTAGCTCTTACGAAGTGAGCCACCATTCTGTCCGACTTCTCCTGAAAAGCAAGAGTCCTGCAAGCCCTGATTGCAGCTTTGTTTGTGGTATCCTTCGTTCACACGATATCATCCAGGTTCCGATATTGTTCGCATATAATGGCAACGTCTATATTTTTTTCGCGCATAGTTTGAAGTAGAAGATCCTGCGCTGCTTCGCAGTGGCTGAGATTTATTTGGAGAAACTTCATTTTATCATGGGTTGTAGAGAGCCTTTCTGATAAGGTGGGCACCTCCTACTGCCGGCTATATCATTCCTGTCTAATACTTCCTGGCTCTGACATATAACACAATGTGGTTAGTTAGTGCAGTTTTTTGCAAAGTGATCGAATTGCCCACATCTAAAGCATACTTTAAGGCAGTCCCAGTCACTTTGACACAAACAGCTCCAGTGCCTGTACTCTAGACATTTAAAGCATCTGAGACAGCGCGGTTTTTCCCTTATTCGACAGTTTACCCAACCTATCTTCACTCTACCAGCCTTTATCAATTTCATAGCCGCGTCTGTTGGAAGGTTCACTACAGCCGTTTGAGTCTTGCCAAAAGTCGGTCTTATCGATTTAACTACTGTAACTGATAGTCCAAACTGGCTATTCAAGGCACTGCAAACTTCTTCTCTAGAAGTTATTTCATCCAGGTCTCTAATGTTTGTAGTGTTTAGCGTTTCATCTTTTTGCATTAGTGTTCTTACATCAGCAGCTGGACCTAACACCTCTGCAACCGCTGTTTGGAACTGTGCAGACTAAGGGTCACAAGTTGTCTTAAGTTTCAGAAGGAGCTCTCTATTTTTCGTTCTTCGGATCCGAGCTACGGTATCACCTAGGTCCTTTAAGAATGGTTCGCCTTTTACCTTCTTTAACATATCTGCGTACGAAAGATCACCTGTCTGTTTGATAACCAATGCATCTGTTCTAGGGCGCCTTTTGCGAACCCTTATGCGCTTTCCCTTCTTCTTCTTGACTTCTACTCATTAGGAATTCATCGACTTGTCCGTTTTTTTAACTGTATCTGCAGACCGACTAGACCGAGGCTGTTTAATATCAAGCCACTGGTGCCTCTTGGCTGTCCCTGCTTTACTTTTGTCATCCGACTGAGGCGAAGACCTTTTCCTTTTCCCTCTAGTAGCCGTAGGAGTCTCGCAGAGATTTACAGTACAACCATTATTGTTGGACGTAGTATTACAGCTGCTGCTGAAATTGGCGCCGTTTGAAATGTGGTCTCACTCGTATTTGTAGTTGTAGCCGCTGCCGATATATACCAGGACTGTATCACATTTGCTAGTTTCTTAATTTCATGATGCACATTATTTTTCACTTTAAGGAAATTAAGTAGTTCGGTTATCTTGTTCCCCAATCTAATTACATCACTTTCTAGATCTCTTTTCCTACCTCAGTAGGCTTCAATACTGACCGCACACATATGTCTGGCGAACGCGCTAGCTTATTGCTCTTTTTAAACGCATCGAATAATGGACCTGAAACAGACTTCCTGTCATGACTTGTTCCACCCCCTTGTAATGTAGCTACTACACCAGCCAAGTTCGCCACTGGTGTAGTATTGCGGTCGTTGGATTTCTACGGCTGGAAGCCTGCTTGCCAACTCCCTATAACCGCCGGTACTGGGGTTCCGAATCCTTGCACCGTAACGTTGTTTCGGTTGATTGACTCCATTGTATATTTGAATTCTGGGTTCCATCCCATAGCATTTTATACTTACTGATAGGTATGAACGCAGCCGCCCCTGACAAGGAGAACAGACGCTGACCAGAGAGCCGTCCAATATGAGACAGACGCTTCCGGGTTTTTGTGTACTTATAGCGGTATACGCTTGCGTTGTTAGTCGTAGAAACTCTTAAGGATTAAATGTCACCTTTTCAGCACATCCTCCGCTTCTACCGCTCGGTCGGGGACTGCTTATTGGCTGTTCGCAGCTAACCTATATATCTATAGGCCGTTCAGCTATCCGCCATCGTGCTGACCGACCCTGTGTTATGTTAAGGTGTTAAGGTAAAAGTGTGTTAAGCTGTTAAGGAGTTCAGGTAAAAGTGTGTTAAGGTGTTAAGGTGTATTAAGGTGTTAAGGTGTGTTCAGGTGTTAAGGTGTGTTAAGATGTTAAGGTGCGTTAAGGTGATAGGCGTGTTAAGGTGTTAAGGTGTTGAGGTGTGTTTAGGTATTAAGGTGTTAAGGTGTGTTAAGGTGTTAAGGCGTTAAGATGTTAAGGTATTAAGGTGTGTTTTAAGGTGTTAAGGTGGTGAGATGTAAAGGTGTAGAGGTATTGACGTGTTAAGGTGTTCAGCTGTTTAGTTGTTGAGTTGTTGAGGTGTTGAGGTATTGTGGTGATGAGATGTTGGGGTGTTGAGGTGTTGAGGTGTTGAGGTGTTGAGATGCTGAGGTGTTGAGTTGTTGAGGTGTTAAGGTGTTAAGGTGTTAAGGTGTTTAGGTGTCGATGTCCTAAAGTGTTGAGGTGATGAGGTGTTGAGGTGTAAGGGTGTAAAGGTTTTGAAGTGTGAGGTGTTAAGGTGTTGAGGTGTTGATGTGTTGAGGTGTTGAGGTGTTGAGGTGTTGAGTTGTTGAGGTGTTGAGGTGTTGAGATGTTAATGTGTTGAGGTGTTGAGGTGTTGAGGTGTTGAGGTGTTGAGGTGTTGAGGTGTTGAGGTGTTGAGGTGTAAAGGTGATAAGGTGTTGAGTTGTTTAGGAATTATGTTGTTAAAGTGTTGAGATGTTAAGGTCTTAAGGTGTTAAGGTGTTAAGGTGTTAAGGAGTTGAGGCGTAAAGGTGATGATGTGTTAAGGTGTTGAGGTGTTGAGGTGTTGAGGTGTTGAGGTGTTGATGTGTTAAGGTGTTGAGGTGTTAAGGTGTTACTGTGTTGAGGTGTTGAGGTTATGAGGTGTTGAGTTGTTGAGGTGTTCAAGTGTTCAGGTGTTGTGGTGTTGAGGTGTAAAGGTGTTGAGGTGGTAAGTGGTGTTAAGGTGTTAAGGTGTTGAGGTGTTAAGGTGTTGAGGTGATGAGGTGTTGAAGTGTTGAGGTGTTAAGTTGTTGAGGTGTTGAGGAGTTAAGGTGTTGAGGTGTTAAGGTGTTGAGGTGTTGAGATGTTGGATGTTGAGGTGTTGAGGTGTTGAGGTGTTAAAGTGTTGAGGTGTAGAGGTGTTAAAGTGTTGAGGTGTTGAGGTGTTGAGGTGTTTAGGTGTTTAGGTGTTGAGGTGTTGAGGTGTTGAGGTATTGTGGTGTGAGGTGTTAAGTTGTTGAGGTGTTGAGGTGCTAAGGTGTTGAGGTGTTGAGGTGTTGAGGTGTTGAGGTGTTGAGGTGTTGAGGTGTTGAGGTGTTGAGCTGTTGAGGTGTTGAGGTGTTGAGGTGGTGAGGTGTTGAGGTGTTGAAGTGTTGGGGTGTTACGGTGTTGAGGTGTTAACGTGGTGAGGTGATGAGGTGTTAAGGTGTAGAGGTGTTAAGTTGTTGAGATGTTAAAGTTTTTTTTTTTTTGTTTGGCAAGTGGGAAAATGCTTTTACGCATTGCCAGTGCCAGACTACCTCATGTCCTGGACTGGCGTATATGGGACTCGGCTACACTAAAAACCCTAATTCCAAATCCGATACCATTCTGTGGAACCGCAAACAAGCATTACTTTACAGAATGGGATAGGGTTATATTAGCCATTCACCCATCTTAGTTACCTCTAGCCGCCAACTTCAACATGTCCTCGCCTTTCGCGCTCGTAGGACCTCAGTTTTATCAGAATTTTTGCTGCGAAGGTGCTAACCGCATCCCAATTCTCTGGCGTGGCCACCATAGGAGAAACCGTGTTCTCGAGTGTCCGGGTCTCTGATCTGTAACGTAAACAAACGTGGGCCGCATGCTTCACATCCTCGGTCACTCCCAGTCACGCTGGACACTTAGGGTCGTCCTCCAGCTTAAACCAGTGTTAATAGGCCCTGAAGCAGCCATGTCCAGTCAACAGTTAGGTCAGGTAGTAGTCCACCTCACCATGCCTCCTCTTGGTTCATGTCGCTAGGTTTGAAATGAG
Source organism: Tipula vernalis (assembly GCA_958295665.1). Lineage (NCBI taxonomy): Eukaryota > Metazoa > Arthropoda > Insecta > Diptera > Tipulidae > Tipula > Tipula vernalis. The sequence continues at coordinate 39,278,893 of OY282559.1, forward strand.
GCGATAAAAGTAAAGGTTTAGGTAAAGGTAAAGCCGTATTAATTCGATGGAAATTTAGATAATTAGGTTCTCCGAACTTATTAGTTTATAAATGAACAAAACCGTCCTAAATATAAAATCATGTGTCAAAAAGCGGGTAGAACTAATTACTGACTTAGTAAAACTTGAGACGTGATCGGAGCAATTGAGATTATAAACATATCACATTATTAGATGAAACATGCAGGATATGCTTGTTTCCGGCATCACAGTTCGAGTAAATTATTACGCAATAATTCATTTAATTGTTTTGAATTTATTTTCCCGCATAATTTAGACACATGGTCATTCCACGACAAGCTCCAATTAATCGTTAATCCTAAATTATACTTGCTATCTGATTAAGTTATTAGGTTATGGTCAATGCAAACATTAGGTGGATTCGTTCTTATAGGCTTGGATAAAATTAAAGCTTTACATTTAGATATTTTTAAGCAAATACTATTTTTTTAGATCAATTATGAATACTGTTTAAATCGTTATTTTGGTTTTGAAAGACTGAGCTTATTTGATGAATATCGCCACTAATGTATATTTGGCAGTCGTCAGCATAAAAATAAAATTTACTGAATTTACAATTGTTCTTGTTGAAGTCTACCCGCATAAAAGTAGATTTGGCAGAGACTTAGTTAGCCTTTAGATAAGCAATACTCCGGCTGCGTTAGTGATTGAAGAAATGCGGTTATTTATTCTCGTACACACTAGTAGTTGCGAGTTTGGAATGAGTCCTATCCCTTCTTTTGCAAATAACTCGGTTATTTTGCGAAGCAAATTATAGCCGAAGCTTATTTTCCTAAATCGGTGTATTTGTTCACGAAGATTCGGTGAGTTTAACGTTGACGTAATGGAGAACCAGTTGCAAAAGGGAGTTATTACCCCCCCCCCCCTTAAGGAATTGCAATTTTGTTTTCACAAATAACTGAGAAAAAGTTGTTCTACGGGAAATTTCCTATCGATATACTACCATACTGTCATCAAAAAGTAGTAATACTTCCCCGTTTCAATCGCGCTTGCTTATCCGAACGTATAGTTTTTTTCAATTCTTAGGTTGGTATTACCCCAACATCTTTTCAGGAGCTAAAGAGATATGCTTGTTTATCTCCATCTAAAAAAGCGAATTTTTAGTTTTTTAGAATGAGTTCATCAATCAAGTTGTACCAAATTTTGCATGAAAACATGAATTTCGTCTTCCAAAATTAATAGAATTTTGGGCGGACAACTTTTGGTTTTTGTAGCGCGATAATATGCCGTCTCACACAGCGGTTGTACGTGACTATTTAGCCAAAAATGACCCGTATTTTTCCACAACCGCCTTTTTCGCCTGATTTAGCTTTATCTGACTTCTGGGTATTCCCGATTGTCAAAAAACTACTTAGAGAACAACATTTGCAATCGATTAAACATTTACAAGTTAAATTTAGTATTCCTCTTTTGAATGCAACCAGCCTTATCCTTATTCCAACTTGCTTCGAAAAGGTCTTTTCCAATAGTCACTAAGTTTTATTTAGGTGATAACCAGTTAAGGGTTTCACAATCTCTCGAGCTTAGGTTTTATATATTTAGGACACTCTCTATTATTGTAGATCAATTGTCTTCCCTGCCTTGGTAACATAAAAATGATTGTCCGATCTCAATATCTCTGAACCGAAGTAACAAATTATTGCTATCATATAGATAAGGTAACTCCTCTTTGAATTTTGTGTAGCCCATGTTAGGTTTACAATTTCTTATCATCTTTTATTTAAATGAAATCTGCAATTAATCGTGTAATTTTTTTTATCAAAACTAGTCATTTGCTTTCTAAAATACATAAAACTCGTCGCCATATCAGTCCAACATTAGACATTAGATTATTCACAATAACAAAACATCTAATAATAAAAAATACATTTTGAATAATAAGGTGAAATATCCTGTCTAGACAAAATACTAGCCGGTAATTACCGGCCACAAAACTCAATTACTGTCTTCCAACTCAACATAAATTTTGGTTTTTGTTACAATATTGAAGTAAAATTTCTTTAGTTGATTTTTTTAAATCGATAAGTGAGGATAGCCAATGTGCGTAAAAAAAAATGTTTCACATTTTTAAAATAATTGTGCTACTATTATTCACCGATACGACTCTGTCAAATCAGTCTGTGCCATCTTCACCGCCAACAGATTGTGGTCAAACAATTATTAAACAAACAAAAGAATTTAATTGGTTCACATCAGATACGTACCACGGTGAATTCCCATGGCATGTGGCTATATATCGTCGCCAAAAATATGGTAGTCGTACATTTATTTGTAGTGGTGTTCTATTAAATCAGAATACTGTTGTGACCACGGCACATTGTTTGTACGGTGATTACGGTATTATACCATCTGCCCTGTTAATTATTTCGCTGGGTAAATATGATATTGATATATCAACACTATACACGGAAGAATTACATGTTGCGGAAACGATTATTTACAAAAAATTTGATCGTTTTAATTTGGAACATGATATCGCTTTAATTAAAATGTCTTTCAACACGGCTAACACAAATTATATACGGCCAACTTGTTTGACCAATCAGACGACATCTGATGGAATAATAAATAGTGGAATTGTTGTTGGATGGGGACATAATAAATTAAGTGACAAATTAAATTTATTGGCGAAAGGAAAAATTGTGTTACAAGTGGCGGACGATTGTCATCACAATCATATGGATTTATTTGAAAATTTATTGGACGCAACAAAAATGTGCGGCAAATATGAAAACGGTACAGATTTGTGTGCGGGTGATTCAGGAAGTGGTTTATTTTATGAACAAAATGGACGATGGTTTTTAAGCGGAATATTTTCATTTGGTGTTACGTTATCACACCGCAAACATTGTGATTCAGCTCAGCTAATACTTTTCACAAACGTTTTAAACTATTATGATTGGATTGTGGACAATCTATAAATATAACAAATAAAAAAGCGAATTTTATAACAGCTGGTTTTATTTCCCTAATGATCTTGGCACATTATACAAACAGATTTATTATTCCGCCTATATACCTTTTTGGTGTCCCAAATAAAAGTAATTTGAAAAAACTTGAAATAAATCGTAATCAATTTATCAACATCCTTTAGTTTTCGAATGAATCGTTTTTTGTTGGTGTTCATCTGTATTTGAGGGGTGAGTAAATATTTTTTAGGGTCAACAAAATTTTTCTAGCTTGACGACATCTGAATATATGTTTTTTTTGTAAATTGGATTCTGACATTTTATTTTTATTTACTAATATGCAGATGAAAAAGTTTTATCCGTTAAATTGTTTCAGATTATGAAATTGAATCAACATTTGGTCGTAATTTTGAAAAAATCGATTTTACTGTTTTGAATTTTTCGTTTCTGAAATTGTGGAAGTTAAAGTTCTGATTCATAATTTCTTGATCTGCTGGCTAGTATAATAAATTACAGTCCACACAAATAATAAGTCTGAAACCAGCATTTTTATTGAGTTCTTTGAGAAAAATTAGGTCCTTCGAGCAGGATCATAGTTTTAATCGCCATCTTCGAAATTATAATTCACGCATATTGGTATAAAAAATAAGTTATGGCCATCTTCGAAATTTAATTACAGACGTCATTCTGAGATTATTGAGTGATTAAGTATACTATCGTCGAGTTAATAAATAATACTTACTTGTTACGAGCAATGCAGTGAAAAATTGCGTTTTCGAAAGTACCGTTCTCACGCCATCCCTAATAAATACGCATCACGTTATCATCGCTAAGCGTGGTAAATAGTAGTGAGAAAGGAACAACAAAACCGTCGAAAATTGCACCATCGGATTTTATATAAAAAATAGAAACAATTTGGATACTAGCTGATCAAAAACATCGATTAATTGGAATTGTTACATTGCATCGGAATATTGTCATCGGCATATAAAATTCTTCAAATACAAACATATAGTGGTTTTTGAAAAATATACATAACTATACGGTAATCAACAAGCTGCTTTTGAAGAAAAATACATACGATGAGGAAACATAACCTAACATTGGGAAAACTTAACCACACAATTCAACTTTAATGGTAATACGTTTACTCTTTAGTTTAGCCTTTAGTGTAACTGTATATAAACTAATTACTAAATTTTAGATTTTTAGTGATCGATCACGTGATAAAGCTAACTTAGAAATAAAAACAAATCCGTTATATGTCGACAAAGCTAATGAAAGCTCTAGTGTTAATACTCCTGTAGCGATTAAGCTACCAGAGATAGTACTTCCAAAATTTGATGGGTCTCCACTGAGTTGGTTAAATTTTCGTGACGTGCTTAGTGATTTGATTCATAACAATCAAAAATTTGATCAAACTATTAAATTTCACTATTTAAGTTCGTGCTTTGAGACGGAAAAGCTTTTCATTTCATTGAGGCACTACCGGTAACTAACAGAAATTGTACTGCTGCATGGACAACCATTCATAACCATTTTCAAAATGAAGTCGTTATTCAGAAGTTGCATATGAAGCGCAGTCATTAAGAGCGTTTATCAATACTGTGCTTAAGCAAGTAAACGCTTTGAAAAATATAAAAACTCTTATCGATGAATGGAATTTAATCATTATTCATCATTTGAGTGAAAAATTAGATTCAATTTTAAAATTCACTGACTTTATTGATATTTTAAAAAAACGTGTTCAAATTCTCGAATCTTTTAAACCAGCGTCCATTGCGTCTAATTCAGGTACATCAACTTCAGATCATAAATCCAAAAACCAATATTCTTCAAAATATACTCGATCCTTCGTTTCAAATGAAATTAACTGTCTCTTTTGTAATGGTAAGCACACGCTTACAAATTGTTTTGAATTCACCGATCCTAATTTCAAACCAGAAAAACGTTTCGAGTTCGTGAAAAGGCATCAACTATGTACAAATTGCTTATCTGACAAGCATCGGGTATTAGGTAATGGTTTGGCGTCTATTGAGGGGGGGGGATCAAAGTTGAGTAGATTAATCTACCAGCTCCGTAACCTTCCAGTAGGGTGCGCATCACGTGAGCTGTTCTGGTCTTCTCATTAGGCAGCTGCGTGATAAGTACCATTGTGTAAGGGGTAACTTGTGCACAATTCGCAAGTGTACGTACTGCCTCCTCGTGGCAACCACTGGTAACTAAGGCCACTTGGCATATTTTAGGCCATTTGGCACAGGCCAAAGTACGGCGCTAAAGGAGAAAACCCTAATCTAAGGTGGAACAGCATATGCCGAAAGATGAATGGCTGATAGGTTAATCAGCCCAAAATATGCGGACTCTGTTTACCAGGCACCCTCCAGTTTTATTTTTAGCCTTCCTGTTGTAAAGCTGGGTGACCTACAGGTGATTTCCAATTCCCAGCAACTCGTAAGAGTAAAATCAAACGGAATACGGGGCAGGAGTAGGAATATACGGGAGTGGCACAATCCTTTCGAGGTCCTTGAGCTCCAATACTACCGTCTTTCTAGCGGAACTACATGCTGTAGTAAACATCTAGGAGGGAGAGCAATATGCCCAGATAGTATGTATCACGTACCGGGAGGCAGTATTGTCTGGTTCATTAAGAACCTGAATATTGACTGGACGGATAATTAAGCAGAGGCCAGCGCAATAGATCTTTTAGGTCGCAGTGCGAAGTGGCTGATCGCCCGCATGTCCCCCCCAACAATAATAATAATAATAGATGTAAAGGTGGTACATGTCCTTTATGTGCATTAAAACATAACATTCTTTTTCATTTTGGTAGGAGCGAATTACATTCGAACAGTAAAATTAATCAAACTAGTTCTCAGCCACACTACAATAATGTACAGGATGTAGTAGTAGCCCACGTGTCGGTAAAAAATGACGCAAATCAAACTTATATTAGCACAGACAAACAATAACTTGGCGAAAACACTTTGACGTACACAAGTAACTTCGATAAAAATTCATATTTGTAAAAGATAAGTGTTATTGTCTACGGTCATCATTTGGGTTAGAACTCCAGAGGGTTATCAAATGAAATGCAGAGCTTTACTTGATAGTGGGTCTCAGTCTAACTTCATTACTGAGCATATCTATCAAATGTACCTGTAGCGAGCATAAGCCAAAATAAAATTCACATACGACATACTGTTGAACTGAACATAAACACCCCTATCCCCTTAGTCGTGTCACTTGTCACTTGTACCGACTATCAAATTTTCATATTCTTCTGACAGATACAGTTTTACGTCGCATTCTCTTATATTATCACTTCGATCGACTAAGAGAATACCAATTTAAAGTTGAAGTGACACGACAATTGTCACGTCGAATGAAGTGACACGACCAAGGGAATTGGGGTAAAAATCTCGGGTGTCAGAATTTTCGAGAGACCTTTAATTTCTTGTGTTACCAAACATTACAGGGTATTTGCCTTCTGAACCAATAAAATTCAATGTTAATTCTATCCCAACGTCCATTGAATTAGCGGATCCGTATTTTTTTAATCCTGATAAAATTGATCTTTTGATCGGTGCGGAAGAGACCTGTACTCATGTACGGGGTGGGTGTTTGGTGGCCAGCACTAGACAAGGTAACTTATAAAAGTAGGATTAAGAGGGTGCAAAGAACGGCCTGTATGCTGGTTAGCGGGGCCTTGAGGTCGACACCGACAAGTGCCTTAAAGGTTATGTTGCACCTTCTTTCGATCGAAATTTTTGTTAAACAGATGGCGGCAAATACGACTGTACGACTTGCAGCCGTCTCTCAGTGGAGGTGTCTTAGTAGAGGACACTCTACTATCGTTAGCCTTGACTACATTAAACCTACTCTACGCTTCGAGAAGCAATTTCGGACCTCCTTCCCTTCAAGGGAATCCTGGAGGGATAGACCGTTATCGGAAATCGAAGCGTTACAATTCTTCACAGATGGCTCCAAGCTAGACGGCAAAGTGGGAGCTGGAGTATTCTATGACAAATTAAATGTAAACATTTCTATTCGTCTCCCTGATTACTGCAGCGTGTACCAAGCTGAAGTCGTAGCGATTGGGGAGGTCAGGACATAGTTGAAACATAATGTGGTATTCTCAGATGATATTGCAATCTATGTGGACAGTCAAGCGGCGATCCGGTCGTTAGAATCGGTGTCTTTGGCGTCACGGGTGGCGTTGAGTTGTCACTTATCTCTAAATGAGATGGGTGAGCATTTCAATACCCAGGTAATCTGGGTCCCAGGTCACTCGGGCGCCATGGGGAACTGCAGGGCAGATGAACTTGCTAGGCACGGTACGACTCTCTAGCTACAACCAGAAAGGGCAAGTCTCAAGAGGCCTATCACAGCGCTGAGCCAAGCACTTGGGAAGCAGGCGCTATCCTCAGCGGGAAAAAGGTGGTCGAACACCCTCACCTGTAGAGTTGCAAGACAAGTTTGGCCAAAGCTGGACTTGGGGCGCACTAAGGCATTAATATCCCTACGTAGGCGTGAATTAAGAACGGTCGTAGGAATTTTCACGGGACACTGCCTTTTTGGAGCACATACAAGAAGGCTGGGTCTGGAGGCAAATGACTTCGGCAGAAGTTGCTTGGACGAAGAGGAGGAAGAGACGTTGGTCCAGGATGTTCAGGATGGACTGCCTCTCGGATCTCGAAAACAATAAAGTGCGGGATGTCTTACGCTACATAAGTAGCTCGAAATGGTTCCAATAGGGGTAAAAGGGGAGATATTTTGTGGTATCACAATGGACCGTCATCGCTCTAAGTGTGCCTCAGCAGCCACTCCAACCTAACCTAACCTATCGGTGCGGAAATATATCATAAAATTATATTAAATCAAAAAGTGGAAATAATTAAAGATTTTCCACTCTTTATATCAACCGTTTTCCGGTATATAGTATCCGGCAAAATTAATCAAACAAAACTCAAACTTAGTGATATAAATCAAACCACGAACCATTTATGTTTTCACGCAAGTTCCTTAGATGTTTTAAACTCTAATATCGAATAATTCTGGAAACTCGAAGAGTTTGCGATACAGCGTAGCGTTGCCATGTAAACCAAATATAGATCAGTTAGGACAATCAAGTCACAATGCTCTAAATAAATTTAAGTATCTTGAGCCCAATCTCATTAAAAATCCTAATACACATAATGAATACATACAATTTATGAATGACTATATCAAACTCGGCCACATGAAAGAGATGATGAATGGTGACCAATTCGATAATCGGCCTAAAAAGGAATATTATTAACCACACCAATCGGTCTTAAAAGACAACAGTACTACGACCAAACTTCGGGTTGTGTTCAACGCTTCGTCAAAGACTTCGACAAACCTATCGTTAAATGACCGCCTAATACAGGGCCAAAAATCCAACAAGATTAATTTTGCATTGTTATTCGGTTTCGAAAACATCCCATAGCGTTCGATTGCATAAAGATCATCAAGATCTTCAAGAATTTGGTGGCGTGATGATCCGACAAAAGTAATAAAATGTTACCGCTTGTGCACGGTTACATGTGGGACCGCAAGCGCTCCATTCCTCGCAGCTCGCACTCTCAGCCAATTAGCGGCTGATGAAGGTTTGACATACTCTCAAGCATCCCTAGTATTAAATCGGGATTTTTATGAAGACGACGTGTTGTCCGGTGCTAACACGCTTGAAGAAGCTTTAATATTAAAATCTGATATGATTAAATTTCTCAAATTAGGAGGTTTTGAATTTGATTGTACGAAACGTAAGGTGTTATCGGAGATCGCACAACTGTATGATCCTCTAGGATTATGTGCGCCAATGATATTATTGGCGAAGTTTTTCATGCAATCGCTCTGGGCAAAACTAAATTTGTCCTGGGATGACGAACTTCCTCGAAATATGGTCGAATTCTGGAATGAATTTAAGGAACAACTTTCGGAATTGAAAATTCTTCATGTTCCCAGGGGTGTGATTCTTTGGAGAGTTTGGAGACGCATCTGAAAAGGGTTTCGGATGTGTAGTGTATAGTATATTCGAACAGTTGATGAACTCAATAAGATATGTGTTCGATTATTGCGTGTCAAATCTAGAGTGGCGCCGTTGAAAAGCCAGACGATTCCACGGCTAGAATTTTGCGCACCAATATTAGTCTCTCAATTAACAACTAAAGTGTTGGATATCCTTAATATTCAATTTAATTCTATTTTCCTGTGGTCTAATTTGGTGATTACACTTCTTAGCCGATTTCAATAAATTAATTTCTAGTTTGAATTCAGACATTTGTGCCCACCTCCAAAGGTATTGTTCAGCTACATTCAGTTCATCGCAAGTAAGTGGTGGGGTGTTTTTTGCATCAGCAACACCCGAAGCTCGTGATCTGGTTCTTATGCGGCGTGTTCTTGTTGAACGAATGAATCGAATACAGAATCCAAGAATATGCTTGATTGTTCTGTATTCAGATATTTTATCGAAAACCGTTGTAATGTATCGATTTCCAGTTCTGCTTGATGATAGTGGATTGTTAAATTATCCGTTGATTCTGGATTCTTTAATATTGGTTTTATGCTTTGCTTTGGCCACACCGTTTGCTCGTGATATAGCCAATCTGGTCCTTTCCACCAAATTGATTGATGCACAGACCCCGTGAGACGCAATCGCATGGATTCGATTTTGTGCTGACATGATGCCATCTTGTTTGTGGTAGCCATTCGTGTATTTGCGATGTCCTATTGGCAATAAAAGTGGACCATGATGATGGATGTTTAGACAGCCAGTGGGGGACAATTTCAGAATCCGTCCATGAATATGATGGAGCATCGCGTCCTTCTCGCAATTCCATTGTACACCTAATACCTTTCGGCTACTATTCTTCATCATCTCTATGGCAACAATGGGAATTTAGTTTCGATTTTGTTGAGTAGCTTTTTAAATCCAGCAGATTTTAACACTTGTATTAACACTTTTATTGAGTCGGCGCCACTTAGGACATCGTCAACATAGAAATCATTCGCGATGATGGATGATATATTCGGCTAAGTAGTTTCAACAACTTTAGCTAACTGTAACAATGATCGAGTGGCGAGGAAAGCGGCTGGTGCGGTTTCGTAGGTAACTGTATTTAGCTTTTAATGCTTCAACGGTTTGTTATGGGACTTTCTCCATATTCGCTGGTAGTGGATGTGCTCTGGATGAACTCTTACCTGACGGTACATTTTCTCTATGTCCGATGTTAAGGCAATTTTATGCGATTGGAAACTCATTATTGTTGATGTTAAATCTAGCTGCACAGTACGACCAACCATCAATGTATTATTTAGAGACATCGTAGATCTTGATGATGCAGAACCGTCCAGTACAACGCGTACTTTGGTTGAGATGCTCGATTCTTTCACTACGGGATGATGGGGCAGATAGAAATGATGGGTTGATTGAATAGTTAAGTCTATTCCAATAACTTCCTCCATATGGCCTAAATAAATGTATTCATCCATTAATTTTATGTATTCCTCTTTGAGGTTATAATTAGCATCAAGTCTTCTTTATAAGCAGGAAAATCTTGAGATTGCTTGTGCTAACGAATCTCCAAGTGCTAGTGGATTCGAACGGAGCGGCAGCTTTACTACGAATCTGCCTTGGTCATCAAGGTATGTAGAACTTTGAAACAATTCTTAACACTGTTATTCTTGTTGATTTATTTGATTGTCCTCTGGCATTTCTTCTAGGTGCCAAAATTTTTGAAGAGTATTGTCAATATTGAAATCAAGGTTAATATTAAATGACTGTTGTTTTGGCATATGAGTGTTACCTTTACCGATTATCCAGCCGAACCGACACCCATAACTATGTCGATTTCATTGTTGTCGTTATCAGCTGGATCCGCTATTTTGTGTGGCTCTAAGTTTTCCCATTTATTCAATAATTCTAGACTGACACGAAGAAGATTAGGCGGTAAATCGTTCATGATGTAAACATCCATTTCCAGCTTTAATTCTCGGTTGAAATTAGGAGATATTTCAACCTTGGTTAATCCTCGTGTCGTTCTTTTGGAGGCTATTCCCATAACTGGGTATCGTGCATTTATTCGTGGCAGATTAAGTCGATGAACACATGACTCGCTTATCATTGAGCTGTTGAAACCAGAATCAAACAGCATGCAACCGATGCAGCTTTGTCCAAACCTGTTATGAATGATAACACGAGCAATAGGTAACAATGGAGCAGAAAGTAATGACACATATAACATTGATTTGGATTGCGAAGAGCCTGGTTGATTTATTAACACATTGGATATTATGCTCTTTTCCAGCATCCTGATGAAGCGACAAATTCTTTACGATGGTTTAAATCAAGAGACTTAAATTCTTCGCAATTTTGTAACCGATGACCCGCGGAACACTTTCTGCACTTTGCGGTACGCAAGGTGGTGGATGATTGATAACATGGCTGTGCAACAACGCTCGGCCTAACTGTCATTACATGATTTGCCGTGATGCGAGGACACGGCTTACTTGTTGATGATCGTGTTATTTATGTCACAATTTTCGAGCGCTGTGCACCTTTTTTCTAAGAAATCGAGCAGTGACTGAAATGTGGGATATTTAACTTCAATTGTTTTGGATGCCCAGCCCTTTCGTGACTCATCATCCAATTTGTTTATTTTATTTTTCCAAGAAGAGATATTAAACGGGAAGCTATTGAAAATATGAAACAATTACTGTTACCACTAGCTGCCTCCTTATATGAGTAACAGATTTCAGGTACCGGTTTATGTGAAAACAGTTGTCAAGGGCTTGACGTGTTTTACCTAAAAACTGAAAAACTAGGTGACACCCATTATTATCTGAGGGTTTTTTGGTCGGTGAAACTAATGAGGTTAGTTCTAAATATGCATAAGTAAACAAAATCAGCCACGTAAACCACCATCTTAAAGCAGACATTGGAGTCGTCTATTGAAAATATATTTCTGAGCTAGAGTCAGCTTGTAATAATCTACTGGCAAGATGGTATCCCTGAACATACAGCATGAAGTAGCCGAGCGGTTTCTGTTAAAATAATGTAAATTTGTTGGAATCGCCGGTCCAGAACTCCCACCTTAACGCAATTAAAAATGTATGGGATATTCTGAAGAAAAAGCAAAAGAAGATCTGCATAAAAAAATGTACATCCACTGCCTATTCGAAGGCAGTAGTACTGGAAGAATGAAAACCTTTAAGTCCATTGATCTCTGAGCGAATTGTGGAAAATTTCATAAGATGAATTGCAGAGCTAATCAAAAATCAAGGCGGGCCAACAAATTTTTAAGGTGATCAGTTGTACCGTTATTAATTATGAATTGTCCCAAATTTTGTTTTTGTAATTTTTGGGACAAATTTAGGACAAACTTCACGCGAATATATTTAAAATAAAAAAAAAGTCAAAATGATCTTGGTTGTATGTGTGTGTGTGTGTGTGTGCATTGCATTTGCATTGGGCTTTGATGAAGTTTTTTGACGTTCCAATAGAAAACCAAAATGTATAACACTCTAATCGCACCCTATGGAATAAATTATGAGTTGTTTATTTTTCTCGTTTAAAAAGCTTTTGAAGTTTTGTGTATACAGTTGTGAATAAAATGATGGAAATTTAAATTATATATAACGGATTATTTAATAGATTCCATATTTAATTTTCACATATGTTTAAATAGAATTATTAATCTACAAATAAGTGAAAAAAAATTACCGAAAAAAACGAGTTTTCATTAAGAAAATGTAAATTTATAAAAGTCTTTTTTACACTGGTTTACAAGCCCATAAGAAAAATGGCGGAAGCATTAGGGCTCTTATATATACAGAGGGCTCTGGTATAATTTATTTCGTTTGGAAGTTAGCAGTAGAAAACAGGTATAATTTAGCATGCATCAGTCATTTGAATTTTTTTGTCATATAAAATTAAGTAACACAAAAAAAATAGTAGATATTCTGATAAAAGTGTTTGCAGAACACAGTGTCTAACGTATGCGTATGTCGATAAATGTAAATAATGGGTTTTTTTTCACACTGGATTCTGAAATTTTTTATTTTTTTATTTGCTAATACGCAGATAAATAAGTTTTATCTGAACAATTTTCAGATTATAAAATTTCATCAATATTTGATTGTAATTTTGAAAAAAAAACGATTTTACAATTTTGAAATTTCCGTTCCTGAACAATATGGTCGATTCGGTCTCATACGATGGTCGAGTCAAATTTAATTTTGTGGATTTAATAAGCCAATGAATGACATTAAGAACATTAATTTGAATATTTTTCCCAGTTCCTCGCTTTCACTTTTGTAAAATTTTAGATAATGAATTAAAAGAAAATTGGATAAAATTTTGGTTCCCAATGCGAACGCATTTACAAAGATTAATTCAGAAATTGCCGATTTCTTAACTGATTTCAGTGAAATTTGACACGTTCGATAGAAATTGGATTCTAAAATGATTTTTGGATTAAGTTCTGGAATGTGGCCAAGTTGGGTGGAACTCTGCTATTACTTAACCGATTATTATGATGAGAGACGTTTACATTTTTCAACGAACAGAGGGAATTGTGATTCAAAAATTATTTCCCAATGATGGCTTCTATATTGTTGTCTGTTTAGGTCTCTATGAATCATGCAGCTGTTGAGGTTTCATTGATTTAGGTTAGACGTATATACAATTTCAATTGCTAAACGTTCGAGATTTTTTACAAAGTCTCCTTAAACTTTGAATTATGTTTTGCGAATATTTGCTATCGGAGTGGTATGTTTAGCCAACCACTAATGGTAGTGTAGAGTTTCGGAATTATACATAAATATTATTTTAGAATCTCATTTCCATCGTAAATCTCGATTTTTTTATAATCGGTTAAGGAATTATTATTATTACTTACTGGAGGGCCATGTGGGCGATAAGCCACCTTGCACCGCTTCCTAAAAGATCTATTGTGCTGAACCCTACTTAATTATCCGTCCAGTCAATATTCAGGCTCTTAATGAATCTGACAATACTACTGGCCGGTACAAGATACATACTATCAGGGCTCATTGTTCTCCCTCCTAGATGTTGCAGTATTTGCTGGAAAATGGCTGGGCAATGGCACAGAACATTTTCCGCTGATTCCGCTTCCAGACCGCAGAAGCGGCATCCATCTGTCGTACTTAGGCCCAACTTCTTTAGGTGATACCTTAAGGGGACATGACCAGTGAGGAAGCCAGTAAGCAGCCTCAATTCAGGTTTCCTAAGTTCAAGACACTCCTTAACCCTGACAGACCAAGGTGATATAAATTTTTTCGCCTGCCGTAAACCTGGAATTCTGCGCCAGTAGGAGGACTTTTGAATATCCTCCCAGCATTTTACCGCTGCTCTAAGGTGTCCATTAGTGACACCGCAGAAGGGTTCTAGTCCAATTAATGGAAAGGCAGAACCCTCACGGGCGAGGCCATGAGCTGCCTCGTTTCCTTCGATTCCAGCATGACCTGGCACCCACATAAGTGTTACCTTATTTGAGCCTGCCAGATGTTTAATAACCTTCAGACAATCCCATACCAGCCTTGACTCAACGGTACAAGACCAAAGAGCTTTTAAGGCCGATTGGCTGTCTGATACAATATAAATCTTTGCATCGTTTAGGCCTTTTGCTAGGCCTATCCTAGCTCAAAGTTCTATAGCTTGTACTTCTGCTTGAAAAACAGTAGCATTGGTACCCAAGGACTTCGAGAGGGTAGTGCCACTCACGTGTATTCCTATCCCCGCCCCATCTTCCGTTTTTGATCCATCTGCACACCATACCATGGACCCTAATCGGTTAAGGAATAGGCAAGTTTCATCCTATTTGGACATAGCATACATCATTTCATAAAGGATCAATTTGAAATGTGAAAGGTTCAATTTGATGTGTAAATCCTGTATATTACATCTTAGAATACGACCTAGTAGAGGAAAAAAACATTATTTAATGTCATTAGGACTTTCGGAAACCCCTTTGTGATGTACATATTCCAATTTTTTTTTTTTTTTGTTGTTCATGTTATACGAAGTTTAGTTGATTTGTCGTGATTTTAAATTCAATTTCCCAAAAGGCTTATTAAAGCTGAGCTGTTGCTTTACTTTCAGTTATGTTTTTTTTTTTTTTTTTTTTTGACAATATGTGTTTGTTAATATATTATATCTTATCATGTCTCATTTTATCGTCGTGTTGGGTCATTAAAATATAAATAAAAAACAACTTTGGTCATATCAAATTTTATTTCAAAAAAATTAAAAATACTTCGATAACCACAACCAAATACAAAACTATAATTTATTAGTTATCCAATCAAAATATTTAACAACGTCCGTAAATAAAACTAATTTTGTTGCATCACATTGGTCAAGACCCGGAAGAAAAATTAACCATGAAACAACACCCCGCAAATACCATTGATCATCCTGTTGAAATATTAAACCACTGCCAGAGTCCACTGAACATACGCTTGTCCCATTTTGATATCCAGCACAAAAATTGTTTTCATGCAACAATTCTGATAATATATCTGGATTATTTTTACGGCATTCGTCATTCGTTCTTATGAGTAGCGATGCTTTTTTTAGTATAGTTTCGGCGGTATTAAATTCGATAGCACCCCAACCAGCTGCAACACCGACCTTTGATTCAAAAATCCCCGGATCATTTGTGATACAAATTGGTTGGATAAAACTTGAAAATTCAATAGTAGTTTGTAGTTTTAATATCGCAATATTATTTTCATAATCATTTTGATTAAACTGTTCATGCGGTATAACACGATTAATCCGGCTTTCACGGTTTTCTATCGCCGCTGTGTCCAAATCAAATTTACCGAGCGCAACAATTAATAATGTCGGCTCAATGATACCCGTTTTGTGTGATACACATTTTGCTGTCGTCAAAACGGTATTGTCGTTCAGTAATGAGCCTCCACATATATATTTACGATTACCAGGTCCATCCGATTTAAATATGGCCGCATGCCATGGAAATTCACCGTGAAACGTTGGCAGCGGAATTGTGATCAATGGTTTAAATTTAATTTTAAGGCGTCCACAATTGCTATTGTCACTTGGAATTTCGAAAGACTCATTACGTTCTGCACAAATTAAACATTAAATATTTGTATTAGTAAAGAAAACCACAAAAAATTGTATTTTTTATAAAATTTACGCACCTATATTCCCGTTAATGTGTTCTGAAACTGTTAATTGTAGTGCTACAACAGTAAAAATCACAAATGACACTAATACGTGATTCTGCATTTTACTTCTGCTGCGATTGAAATAAGACTAAAATCTTCAGAAAAATAATTCTTCAAACAGAAAAATTGGATATTGTCCAAACCGGTCTGCCTCACTTTGCATAATAGCCTATGCTAATGTATGCTAATTAATTTTATATTACTTATATGTTTTTCTATAAATAACCAAAATGACGACTTAGTTTTTTTTAAATATCAGTTTTCGCGTTACTTGTACTGTTACCACTATTTGCCTGCTTATATAAGTAACAGATTTCAGGAACCGGTTTATGCGAAAACAGTTGGCAAGGGCTTGACGTGTTGTGCCTAAAAACCGAAAAACTAGGTGACACCCATTATTATCTGAGAGTTTTTTGGTCGGCGAAAGTTATGAGGTTAGTTCTAAATATGCTAAGAAATTATAGAAAACACAGTATTTAAAATCACATAATAAGTAAACGAACTTAGCCACATAAACCACCATGTTGAAGCAGATATTGGAGCCGACTATTGAAAAAATCTGAGGTAGCATGAGCTGCCTTTTCTTGCTGCTATGTTTATTGAACCAGCAAAATCTATGCCGTAGTTTTCAAAGGGCCTAGCTGGGTGACCCTCGTACTTGGTAGATTCCCTATCATTTGATTATCCAATAGTTGTGGCGAATAATATGCGATGTGAGAGTAGGGCCGGAATGAAATTTGGCGAAATGGATGCCTCATATCAATCTAGTGGTGAATATATGTTTTTGTGGTAACATGATAGGGTGTTTAGCATCATATTCACAATCGGCGTTCTGGAGTCGATCGTCCATTCGCAATATCCCTTCTTTATCCACAAATGGCGCCAGTGCTAGACGCTGGATGCCCTCTCTGAATGTCTCACTCTATACCCACTTGATACAAAACAATTTCGCTGCCTTTAACTCTGACACCTTCAATTGCATAGTTCTAACTTCTGTTGGTGTTTTCACCTTCTACTTAAACTTCCGCTGTATGTACTAGAATACATGCGCCACAATCCGAAATAATTTTTGTATCTCTATCACCTCTCGCATGAAATGTATCGGTTGCTTTATTCACTTTTGTACGTTCCAAATCATTGTATGCTTTATCAGTTGCTTTAGTCTCATCACTTGCAGACCAATATTTTTGCTCTTGAACGAGCCATTCTGGACCGTTTCACCTTTGTTTTAAATTGACCAACTCTCTTGGATTATCGCCTCTTGAACCATAGTGTGCGGGATTCTCCTTGACCTAACTGACCTAGATGACTTACGCAAAGTTCGAGTCGTGCCATGGAGATCTTCTTGAGTGGTGCTACTTTCGTTTTGGAAGTTATCAAACTACTGAAAATTTGTCCAGTCTCACTAACAGCTCTGTAGTAAATCACCGTGCAATAAGCGGCCTCACTTATGCGTCCGCAAAACCGTCAATCTGCACCTCGCCTTTTAAATTGGTGAACTTTGGTACACTGAATTTTTCGAAATGTTTGAACTGACTTCTCAGTTTATGGTATTCGTCTTAGCATTCACGAGGTAACTTGTCATTTCATCCTAACTTCAAAATCAATAGTTTCTAAAATAATACTTTGAGAATAAAGCGTCTGGGTTCTCTCGCCACAAAATTCGTTGATAGTTTCTGTGTTCTTCTGCTACTACAACCTGACGATACATTTTCTCGATGTCAGCCACTATCGCAATTTTATTTGTTCGGCATCGCAACAATATGGTCCATACACTCGGTTGTATAATTGGATCCACCATTAGCTTTTCGTTTAATGAGACTCTAACTTTTAGCATCATTGTAGTTTTGTGATATGGAATTTGATGTTTCAATCCTATGATCCAAATCAATGTACTCTCTCATTTGATTGCGTGGTATTCGACTCATAACTGCGGATTTGACAATAGTTTGCGTTCCAATGACAGAAAACGCCTCGTATTGATAACCAATGAATTGCCCCGTTCGCCGGTTTGGTCTCTGAATGGTAATTTAACTATGTATCGGCCATCGGCTCTTAGAGTTAGAGCGTTGGTGTTTGGGAGATCTTTAATTTTCCAACATTTTCTTAATTCCTCTTTCAAATTAGAACCATTTCTCGTCTGTACCGTGATACTCTTTGTGTTCTCAATGTTCGTGATTAAGAATTGACCTAAGACCACCCACCCAAATATAGTTTTTTGTAAAATCGATGTATTTGATCGACTTCGATGGCTGAAGGAATATACAATAAGAATATAGTTGTCCTAGATCTAGATCCTTTAAAGCTTCTTCTTCCCCGATTCAGATGCTTGAATTGGCTACTCGTTTTGATAACTGCTGGATTATCAACGCTTTAACTTTAGTGGTCATGCTTCGATTATACTTTGATCGCATGACTATCACTGTTTTTGCATTTAAAATCAAATTCCCCGTCATCAATCCTGTCATATTTATGTTGGTTTTATCACGTAATAAACCTAATCTCTGTGCAACTCTTTGTAATGAAAGACGATTGAGAACTGAAATCTTTTAACGTTTGACTTAGCTTTTTCCTTGATATGTAGCGTTGGGACATGATGCTTTCGCTTGCCAATACGACATATACATTTGGAACGACATGCAAATGCCTGATGAGTTAAAAACAAGCATGTGAATCCTTTTGACAGCTGCTAACTCCTTGCGTTCAGTAATCGACAAGTAAAGGTATTTTTCACATTTGCTAATATAATGATTCCCTGAACATAATATGCAATTACTTCTAATTGAAGTTAAATATTCTAAGGTGTCACTTCTGTTATTTAAAAAATCAAAAAATTGTTCGAGCGTGGGTTAATTGAATGCAGCTGAATTGTGTGGCCATGCTTCTCTGGAATCAGCATCCAACTTGTTGACCAATATATATTTGAGCCATGGATCCTCTAACTCCGCGTCCCTACTCAGAACGCGTAAACATAGCACGAAGCAATGTTGTAAAGTTGGCTGGTCCATAAATTGATTCAGAAAATTATAAACCACATGTTTAGGTTTGTCGTACCTTTGTTTTATATTCTCCCACACCTCGGAATAATTGACGTCTGTTACCGCAATATGTTTATCAGAGTGTTTGCTTCGCGCTTCAGCAAACCCTTCAGATATTGTAGCTTGTGCACATTTGATATATTTCCACTTGTGTGTATTGATGCCTCGAACAGATCTATAAACGAAGGAAATTCTAAATATTTTCCTATGAAAGGCGGAATATTCACTCGAGGCTGACGTACTTCATTTTCGAGTTTGTTAATTGCTGATATTTCATGCAAGAAATTGGTTTGATTTAACACTAATTCATCCATCGGATGATTTTCGTGATTCTCGTTAGTTAGTTCGTAGGAATTTTCCAACCTAATTAGTTTTGATTCAATTCTCTCCACCAATTCCCTAATTGCCTCATCAAAATTGCCCTTTAACTTTTCTTCTAGGACTTGGAAATCTTTCCATTCCCCACACAAGGCAGTCTGATATCTTTCAATCCTACTAATGCATGTACCCTCTGTTATCACCGTTACATCCTTCTTTATATTTTCCATGGCCTTGACAATGCGTTTAAGCCCTCTTTTTTCCGCCGTTTTATTGTTCACTGTTAATCTTGCTGTTAATTTTCACTTTTTTTTCACAAATTGTTCGCAAATGTTCGGAATTCGCGAATTTATTAATTTCGGATTATAAAAATATATATACATTATAATAAAATCGTATCGTTTAATATTTTGAATTCGATCACCAAATTTAAAGAATAATCAACAGAAAACCAATTTGGCAAAAAATGGAAAAACCACGAGGTAACAATAATAATTTTTATTAATCAATCCGGCTCAAAGGACCATGTACAATTCTGCCTCCAGTACGTAGGAGTTGCAGATTGTGATTAACGCGCTCGGTTGGAAACTTCTTTTTCTAAGTATACTTTTAAGGAACAAATCACGGTCTGTGAAGATCCAATGCCAAGGCGCAATAATGAGATATATACATATATACCTATATATATATATATATATATATATATATATATATATATATATATATATATATATATATATATATATATATATATATATATATATATATATATATATATATATATATATATATATATATATATATATATATATATATATATATATATATATCGTAATCGTATCCAGATCTCATTTTTCAATTCCGGTAATGTTACACATCGAATATTATATTCATCAATTTTGCTAACTATTATTATGTTTTCAACTGATGTTTGCCTAGGTAACGATTGAAAGGTCCTTCCAAGTGAGCCGCAAATAAAATAGCTTTTTGCTTGTCGCTTTGGCCTAGATTCTTTCCCGATTTTTAATAGGCGGCACATGTATTTTGGTTCTTTTTAATCCCTTTGTTGCTTTCCAAAGAGAGTAATCAGTATCTTTATGTTCGGTGAGACCATTTAAGTACTTGTTAATAGTCTCTCCGATTCCCTTTATCTAACTCCCTGACCTCAATAGGATAATTTTGATTCCAACGGGATTCGGTGTGACTAGCAGGAGAACTTTCCCATGCTGCTTGTTGAGTATTACTGTTAAATACCTCTAGTTCGTCTTCCAACTTTACCTGTGTTTTAACTGGCACTCGTAGATTTATTTGCATTTCAATTTGTTCTTGGAGTAGGTCCCAGTTAGTTCTATTATTTGTTAATTTATGCAGGTTATCCTTATTAATTATCATTGTGCTGAGAGTCATGATAACAGTTGTATGATCGTAATATAGTATATCCCTTCGCTATTTTCGATGCACGTGTAATCCTCGAAGATCCCTTTTGTTACATAGTGTTTACAACCATCTACCTCCAGCACGTCAAAAGCTTAAAATAAAACAACCATGTTCCAGCAAGTTTATTCTCAAAATGAAGTACATCAGCATGCCAGGATTTATCTTGCCTAAAAGAGAAATATAGCTAGTTATTATTACTGTAGTTTATTATATATTTACCATTTTATTATTCTTCAATTTTAAAGATCCATTTAATTATTTTGAATTTATTTTTGTTTATTTTTATTTTGTAAATAACAAACACTGCACTAATTGTTCTGTCAAATTAATAACAATAGACATGATTGTAATAGATTATACCAATTAATTAAGTACCACAGAGAGTGTGATCATTACTGATCTGTTATAATTAAGACATTTTTTGTTATAATTAATTTAAATGAACCGCTCTTTCCATAACATTGTATAACACTATGAAAATCAAAGATTACAATTGATAGTTTCAATAAGGAATATACAGCATTGTGAAGTTATAAGCCGAAGTGTCTACATAAAAATTAAACATATTATACTATACGATTAAAAGAATTTAAAAGAAATCTTGTGTTGTTTTTTTTTTGGTTGAATAAAATTCATAATAGTGAAGAGAAATATACAGTCCATTACATTTCCATTCGCGGGAAACATTGCACAAGCATACGACATTTTACAACAAAAGTCGTCATTATCAATACTTATTGGCTTGTGTCCCGCCATTTTGGTCCTTCGAGCCGGATATCGGATATTGGAACCGATTTATTCAATTTACGGAAACTATTTAACTTACGAAACATATTTTTTGGTTTTTGGTGGATATTTTCTTGATCGCAATAGTTGCTGAAATTCAACAATTCAACATACAGAGAACTACTAGCCAAGCCGTTCCAGATCGATAAGTAGACATTTTTTATTTGCTATTAAATGTATATCCACGTGCACGAGGAATTTATACAACCTCAAGTGATTCAATTATAAGTGAATTTGTAATTTATTGAATACGAATTATCGTCCATTTGAAATTTAATCACAACGATACAATTCGACATGGCCAAACTACTTGGTTTAAAGAAGCAGCGTTCTGTGAATAAAGGAAAGCTAACCTTCATCCTAAATAGTGTTAAAAAATCCAGTGATATGTCCATCGAAGAGTGCAAAGCGAAGTTATATCGAATCGAAAAACTGATGGATGAATTCACGGTGATTGAGAATAACATATTTTCTCTAGATCCAGCACAAGATCCTGACATGGAATATGAGGAAAATTACTATAAAGCTATTACAGAGCTCAACAAGTTGATTCGCAAAATCAAAGTTGATACTGGTAACACGAGTTTTGATAACCAGTTAAATACAACGCATTCAGGCGCAGACGTCAGATTACCGAAACTGAATATACCGGCATTCTCAGGCGACTATACGGAGTGGCAGTCATTTTATGACTTGTATGTCTCATCCATACACGACTCGACGTCCCTCTCACCTGTTCAAAAATTTCAATATTTGAAGGGACTACTTCGAGGCGAAGCAGCGAGCCTCTTGCGGCATTTCAGCATAACTGAAGCAAACTATACATCGAAGCGCTTTAGAAGCTTAGGCAGCGCTACGACAGAAAGCGATACACCATGAATGTTTTCATTCGAACATTCATCGAACAACCATCGATTAATACAGCTAACAACAGCAATATTAAGCGACTGCTTGATACATCTGATGAAGTTCTACGAGGATTAAAGGCGATGGGGCCACATGGTGAAGACCGAGATCCATGGCTCCTGTATATACTTGTGAATAAATTAGACGATGAATCCAAGAGTTTATGGGCTCAAGAGACGGCAACCAATGATTTTCCAGCAATCAAGGATTTATTTGAATTTTTACTTCGCCGTAGTGATGCATTAGAATCAGTGCGGTGCTCAAATAAACGTAGCGTAAATTCTACAAATAAGCCGCAACCCATCAAGGCTCATATAACTACACAGGATGTCAAATGCCCTATTTGTAAGTTAGATGGACATTTTATTTATAATTGTCCAGAATTCAATGGAATGAATGTTCAAAAACGACGTGAACTGATTCAGAGCACCAAACGATGCTTCAACTGTTTGAGTGATAAGCATACCATTTTTAAATGCCTGTCCAGACGACGCTGTCCATTATGCAAAGGCAAACACCACACCCTTCTCTATTTAGCAGAGGAAGAAGCGGCTTCATCAGAGAGCAAAGAAGGACTTGTCAGTAGCACCTCAAATTCTTCTCTTACGCATCATTGCCGATTGAATACAATACAATCAATTTTGCCAACTGCTCTTGTACAAGTTATTTGTTCCACAGGTCAAACTATGCCGTGCCGCGCTCTATTAGATTCGGGCTCGCAATCTAGCTTCATGACAGAGTCATGCTTGCAACGTCTTGGAATTCCACGGAAAAATGGGCGAATTACCGTCAAAGGGATTGGACAAGTTGAAGCAGGTGTTACGAAAGGGGCTGCCACCATTCATGTCAAAACTCGGTCCGGTTCAGTCTTAACAATAAACGTCCTTATCTTGAAAAGCATCACAAAACTGCCCCAAATGAGTATCAGCGCTTCAAGTCTTAAGAATTGGGAAACATTACCTCTGGCAGATCCTGATTTCTACAAAGCCAATGAAATAGACGTACTCATAGGCATTGATCACTTTTTTAATGTATTAATCGAAGGTCAGATTAAGAGTGATAAAAACGAACCGGTTCTGCAAAATACAGTATTTGGTTGGATTGTGGCAGGTACCCATGTTCAACAAAATCCAAACAAATATGATTCCATATTTGGGTTCACTACCAATATTGATGAAAACAACATAGACTCCATGTTAAAACGATTTTGGGAGTTAGAGTCAATTCCAAATGATGTCTCACTTCTGTCACCAGATGAAGAATTGTGTGAGGCAAGTTTCGCTGAAAACCTACAACGAACCTCAGACGGGAGGTTCCAAGTTCGATTGCCCTTCAAAAAATCCACTACCGAATTAGGCCAGTCGCTTACCATGGCAATCCAGAGATTAAAGGGAATGGAACGACGATTTGCTCGAGACGACGAATTTTACATCCTCTATAAAGAATTTATGACTGAATATAGAACATATGAATGAAATCCCTCTACCATCAGTAAAAGAAGCAAGCTTCTTTTTACCACACCATGGAGTTATCAAGAAAGATCGCTCAAGCACTAAAATACGAGTGGTGTTTGACGGGTCCGCAAAAACGATATCTGGCGTGTCACTTAATGATTGTTTAGCAGTGGGACCTACAGTACAATCCACCCTGTATGCAATATTTTGCGTTTCCGAGAACATCGTTACATTTTTTCTGCCGACATTGAAAAAATGTATCGGCAAGTTCGTGTGCATGAGGATGATACGAAATTTCAGCAAATCGTATGGAGAGAAGACCCAACACACAACATTAACCACCGTCACTTATGGTTTAGCCTCAGCTCCATATTTAGCAACGCGATGTGTCAAACAAATTGCTCAAACAATACTTAGCTCTTATCCAGCAGCAGCCAAAACCATCGACAGAGATATCTACGTAGACGACCTCATGACAGGTGCAGACACCCTAGATGAAACAAAGAACCTGAAGAAATTCATCACAACAAGTTTGTCCACTTATGGTTTCAATTTGCGAAAGTGGGTATCAAACTCCAGTGAAGTGTTGAACGATATTCTGCCTGCGGATAGAGGACACCAAATTAAGCCAATTGATGATGTATCCGATAAAACAGTGAAGATTTTGGGTCTGCAGTATGACCCGTTAGACGATTTGTTCAAATTTCGTGTTGAGATGCCAAACAATTTACAATTCACGAAAAGAACAATACTTTCTGAGGCAGGAAAAATTTTTGATCCACTAGGCTGGATTGCTCCGATCAATATAAAAATAAAAATCTTTATCCAACAGCTTTGGCTACTGAATCTGAATTGGGATGATCCACTTCCAGAGAAAGAGATAGATGAATGGCGGCGAATCCGATCTACATTACCAAACATACAGGAAATCAAAATCCCTTGGTTCGTGCACACAAATAAAAATTCATCGACCGAATTGCATGGTTTTTGTGATGCTAGTCAAATGGCATATGCTGCAGTAATCTATTACAGGGTAACCACCGAGGATGGAGATTCTTACATTCATCTCATTACCGCTAAAACGAAAGTGGCACCCATAAAGCAGCAAAGTCTACCACGCTTGGAACTGTGTGGTGCAATTCTATTAACAAATCTGATGAATCTTGTCAGAAAGGAAACTAACACAAATGTTGAAACAATATTCCTGTGGACGGATTTGACCATTGTGTTGGATTGGCTTACTTCAAATCCGCGTCGCTGGCCTACTTTCATTACCAATCGTACGTCACAAATTATATCGTCATTCAATCAAACACATTGGCAACATGTACCATCAGCAGACAATCCAGCAGATATCGCGTCAAGAGGTTGTTTCCCACACGAACTTAAAGACAGTATACTATGGTGGAACGGACCTGATTGGTTACTCGGTAATCCCAGCGTTTGGCCACCACAGCAACGATATTACGAAAACCTTGAAGACGGCTGCCTCAACAGCATTTCGCATGCAGCCGTGATGGAAAATGATATCCTCGACAAATTAATTACAAGCTGCTCTAAATTTCACAAGATACAAAGAGTAGTGGCGTACATTTTACGGTTCATTAATAATTGCAAGAAAGAATCGTTCAGAAATGTTGATTTTTTCCTGTCCGGAAAAGAAATGTACGACGCGCTGTTCAAGCTTTGTGGCTACGATCAGAGCAAATACTTCCAGAACGAACTAGCAGATTTACGCCATGCAAAACCAATCAGGAAAACCAGCCCGTTAAAATCCCTCAATCCATTTGTTGACGAATTTGGATTGCTCAGAGTTGGTGGCAGATTGGAAAAATGTGACGTACCATTTTCCACGCGACACCCAATCATATTATCTGCAAAATCGTTACTTACAACATTACTGCTAAACGACATGCATCGGGAACACAAACACGCTGGTCCGTCCTTGCTGCTAGCAATTTTAACACAAAACTATTGGGTAACTGGCGCTAGAAATTTGATACGAAGAGTAGTTCATCAATGTGTCACGTGTACTCGACACAAGGCGACGTGTGAGAAGCAACTTATGGGCAATTTACCAAATTTTCGATTAGAATTGATTCGCCCGTTTCATAAAGTTGGCATTGATTACGCCGGGCCATTAAACATACATTTGACTCGAAGGCGCGGCCAAAGAATACACAAGGCGTATATTTGCTTATTTATTTGCCTCAGCACCAAGGCGGTACACATTGAGCTGGCAAGTGACCTTAGCAGTGAAGTGGTCCTATCCGGATATCGGATATTGGAACAAAATGGCGGGACACAAGCCAATAAGTATTGATAATGACGACTTTTGTTGTAAAATGTCGTATGCTTGTGCAATGTTTCCCGCGAATGGAAATGTAATGGACTGTATATTTCTCTTCACTATTATGAATTTTATTCAACCAAAAAAAACAACACAAGATTTCTTTTAAATTCTTTTAATCGTATAGTATAATATGTTTAATTTTTATGTAGACACTTCGGCTTATAACTTCACAATGCCGTATATTCCTCTGAAACTATCAATTGTAATCTTTGATTTTCATAGTGTTATACAATGTTATGGAAAGAGCGGTTCATTTAAATTAATTATAACAAAAAATGTCTTAATTATAACAGATCAGTAATGATCACACTCTCTGTGGTACTTAATTAATTGGTATAATCTATTACAATCATTTGTATTGTTATTAATTTGACAGAACAATTAGTGCAGTGTTTATTATTTACAAAATAAAAATAAACAAAAATAAATTCAAAATAATTAAATGGATCTTCAAAATTGAAGGATAATAAAATGGTAAATATATAATAAACTACAGTAATAATAACTAGCTATATTTCTCTTTTAGGCAAGATAAATCCTGGCATGCTGATGTACTTCATTTTGAGAATAAACTTGCTGGAACATGGTTGTTTTATTTTAAGCTTTTGACGTGCTGGAGGTAGATGGTTGTAAACACATAGAAATCAATGAGATCTGGTATTTTATTTATATCAGCAGGTCAGTATGTTGGTTTACCTCCAGAGTGGAACTCGCAGTTATTTATTCGTCCGGCTTAGCATAGCTCTTTTCCTTTACGGGTTGTAAGTCTTGATCCCCAATAGGTGTTTTTTTGCATTAAAGTCACCACCAATAATAAAATTGGATCCTAGTGATCTAAAGAGTCTATTATAATCTTCTTTGTTTAGATTATAGCGTGGAGGGCAGTAAATAGAGGCAATACTGTATTCATTATTATTGTTAGTTTCAACTTTTATGGTTTTAACTTGCATACTTTCTTCTTCTATACTAGGTTTTTCATAGTGTTTGAGATTCTTTTTCACTATAACTGTTGATTCTCCTCTGGGTTTTCCTCCTGGGTAAACAGCATAATCACGTATTTTAATAAATGATGTTTTTGTCAAATGGCTCTCCGATATAAGGCATATATCTATCTTTTCTAAATTTACAAAAATTTCTAGCTCTGGAACATGCTGTGCTAGTCCGTTCGCGTTCCAGGTGACAAGTCTTAATGTTCTGCTCATTTTAGTATATGAGGGCTGTTGCCTCGTTCAAGGTTTGATGCATATCTAGATGCTTATATAAAGCTTCTAGACCACGTTTTTGCTTTGCTAGCCGTATATTTATGGCTTCTATGCTTCGATAAAACCTTTCAAGGAAGTTATCATTCATAGCATTAAATAATTGCTGTACAATTTGTGAATAACTTTTCCGCTCTTTACCTATACCTGGTGGTTTTCGCTTCGCTGGAATTTTAGTTGGTTTCTCTCTGGTAACTTAGGATTTTGAGGAAACTGATGCTTTTTGTATCTTAACTTTTGAAGTTCTTTGGCTACTTCACAGCCTCTATAATTTGCAGGATGATGCCCTTTACAGTTTATACATTTTGCAGGGGTGTTTCTACTTTCTGTACACTCTTTCGCGTTGTGTTTTCCAGCACATTTTACGCATCTTGGCCCCCGTCTGCAATGTTTTTGCATGTGGTTGAAACCTATGCATTTTTTCCATTTAGAATTGCTTTGATGCTGAAGATGTTTTCAACTTTCTCCTTTTTGTTAAACGTAAGCATGAATAGTGGAAGCCCCTTTTTTCGACTTGATTGTTCTCACGTCTCTCTCGTTTTAGGATGCTTACTGCATCTTCTATTTACAGATCTTTTGCCTTTAGGTCCTCAATTATGTCCTCCTTGTTACACGTCGGATGAAGTCCGCTGGCCATAACCTTAATTGCACGTTCGTTTTTATCTTCGTACGTGAACCATTCTTTACCTTCCGCATTGAGCTTTGTTGCTAGAACTATATATGTATCGGAATCTGGTGTATTGATTTTCAACACGTTATTGTTTAGTGACACTACTTTATATTCCTTAGCTGTCACTGATTACGTTATAGATTGTATACTAGCAAATTCTGTTATGCCGATTACATTAATTTGCGGAGGAGCCTTTTCTTTCGGTACAATCTTTTGTTGCCGATTTTGTTGCTGTTGCTGAGTTTGTTACAAATACATTAGTTTGCGAATGATCTCCAACTTAAGACGAGAATTCTGCTTTTCATTTTTTGGTAGGTCTTTTCTTCCTATTCAGTAGCCAGCCTGTTTCTCTCATGAGATCCTCTTCATCAGTATGAAACTCATTGTTATAACTGGTGTGAGTACTTGCTTCATTATAACAAGTAAGCGGGTTTTCAGAAATTTCCATTGGTTTATGCTTCTTCAATTCTTCATTTTCTTCTTTTTTGTTTTTCAATTTCGCTTCTTAGTTGGGTTAAAAGTACATCAACTTCACTGAGTTTTCGAAGAGTTCAGCGTTTTCGCCTTTCTGCTGATTTGCAGAGTTAGTATGATTGTTTGGTGATCTTGAAAACATTGAACTTCTTTCGAATGGGTTTAGAAATGATTGGTTGACCCCAGAATCCATTGAGCCAGACTCGTAAGAGGGTGCATTAGCCACCTGGGTAGTTGGTATACCACCTGGGGTATTATTTCCTTTTTGTGTTGTATTCATTGCTTTAAAACTGGTTATGTATCAACTACCAACCTAACCAGTACAAGTTGGTAGTGGGTCATTGAAGAGAACATCATTTGCTATGTTCTCGGTGGTCTGTTATTCCGCCGTATCTCGGTCGCCAGAGCCTCGTTAGTTAATTAGCAGGAAGTACCACGTGCAAGTGAGGTTGACATTTGGGCTAGTATATTAAGATCATATAAACCGGCGACCCTTACCCCCCATTATGTAAGTGATCGTAATTTCAAAGAACATGAAAAACGTGCAGGTCTCTTGTTGGAACTGAGGAAGTCTGGCATTGAGGATGTCTTTATTAAGACTTGTTTTAGCAATAGGTTGAATATTTAGTTAAATTTGATGAATATGAACGATTTTGTGATTTATTGACATATTTAGTTGTTTCAGCTCCTCCTAACTTCAATTTTTAATATTGGGTTGTTTTAATTGATCATATATTGAGTGGTTCGTCAAAATAAATTATTGGACTTAGTTTTAAGTAATAAAGATACGAAATCACTTGTGCTTTCTAAAATCGTTCCTTTCCATCCTACACTTAAAATTGCCATTACCTAAAATTGATTGTGGCATTTCATTTATTTTTAAGGGTATCAACGATGCGGTTGACTGTTCATATGATGTATTACATACATATATTCGATAGTCAATAAAAACAGTAAATACAGAAAAATTACAGCTAAACTTAGGTATGCAAAATTATGGAAATATACAAGCTCTTTAAGAAATGAAACAAATCATCCATCTTCAATGTTTCTTGACCAATGTAGTTCATCTGAAAGCCAATTTCTATTTTAGCATGCGAACTACAGAACAATTTCTATTTTAAATTCTTTTGCCAAAATATTAGAGACAATTTTACATAATAAGATATTTTACCTGCGATTAGTCCTGCGAAGTTCTCATAAACAGCATGGTTTTTATAAACAAAGATCTATACTCTTACGAATTTATTACCGTAGGTAAAGAGCACTTGGTAATAGTTTGGTCTACTCAAAGATTTTCATCCGTACCTATTTGGTACGAAGTTTTGTAATAAAGACTGACCATCGCCGTTTAATCCGGCTGAAAAAACCCAAAACTTTCTTCTTATTTAATCCGTTGGCGCCTCGATTTAAACTATAGGAAAGTTTAATCAAAAAGTAGATGCCATTAGTCGTTTTAAAAATCTGTGAAAGCCTCAACACATCTGAATCCGCTAAAGTAATTGCTTGAGTAATTGCAGCACTATCCATAGAGCACAATCGAAATGAAATGCTCAAAATAAAGCTGGTAATATATCTGACGATAATATAAAACAAACTCCCGATATTTCTATTTTTAACAATTCTTTATACCTTTACTTTAGTTAATTCTGTTACATCGAAAAAAAAAACACAAACAAAATTATAAAGGAATTCCGTATTACTCCCCTTGGTGGACTTCAGGATTATTCAAGAAACAATAAGCGACTCAAACAAGCGTACCAAGTCATTCACTAAAAAAATGTTCTTTATGCCAAAAAAAATAAAGTATTGCGTCTAAATAAATGTCCCATGCAGATTACTACAACTTCAGGAATATTTTTATGGATACAGTAAGTCCAATGATGGTTTCGCATTAAAAACTTGGTGAAAGGAAACAGAAAAATGTTTGCTGGTAAACAGAACTAATTATAAATACTTATCTTCTCGCTACACGGCTCCAATTCGAAAAAAGAAACTTAATGGAATAACGCGAAATTCAAGGCAGAAGAGTTCCTAATCCTTCATAAATTAGTATTGGTATTTTACTTGGATTAGTCCCAAAGCACATTTTAATTTATTAAAATTTTTTAGGAACATATTCTCCAGGAATTACCAAAATTAGAAGTAACGTTTAAGCGTACAACAAAAAAAAACGCTTAAACCTTGTTTTTGTAGGTAAAAATTTAGCAAAGATTAATCTAGGCCTACCGAAATTGTATTTAAGTGTAAAGGGCTACTCATGTTGTTGTTTGTTGGTTTAAGAACTGCACAGTTTTAAATACAAAACTTGCAGTACTGTCAGAACATATCTGGCTTTTAATCCGTTTCTAACAAAAACTTAAACACAGTAAATTCGCTGTTGTTAAATTTACAGTGAATTGTTTTTTATGCAATAAATCGGTCCTAACTGATTAATCTCAAATTTATTATTTGAAGGGTAGATATGCCCAAAAATAAGAGCTTTTAAAATCATATGACATTTTCCATATTCTGATCATTTCAGAAATTTTAAACTTTACCCTGTTTAAATAAAACTTCTTTGATAAAAATTATAATATTCAATACATAATTGATAGTGATATTGATAGTGATTCGTCACATTTTTAATGGTGCTTCAGTGGACATTCTTTGTTTCTCTGAGACATTTTTAAATCCGAATATCCCTAATTCAGCTTTGGCTATCAAAGGTTATAATATATTTAGGAAAGATAGAGCGGTACCTTCCCTTAATTATGGTGGTTTATGTATATTTATAGGAGATCACATTAAGGCTAGATTAGTTACCATACCTTCTTACATTTCAGAATTGTTAGTATCGGATTTAGAGTTTTTATTTGTCAATGTTTTCATTAATGGTCGTAAAATCTTAGTTGGTACCATCTATAACCCACCAAAAACTAGTAAGAGATCGTATGCCAAATTTAAAAAATCACTTGTAGACTTAGAAAGTTTATTTAGTTATTTCTCTTGTAGATTCGATGAAATGTATATATCAGGTGACTTTAATTTCGATATACTACAAAATTTCGGCTTCCCTCTTGATTATTTTAATCTTTTAAATAGTCTTAAATTATCCGTACACAAGACTGTGGCACCAACGTTTTCTTGTCCAACCGCTAGCGGGGCATCTTATTCCCTTATTGGTCAAATCATACTTACTAATAACTCTATTTGTTTTTTCAATCAGTTGTCTCTCGGTATGGGACCCCATCATGATCTTTTAGTTTTTTCTGTAAACTCTTACTCTCCACCAAACCTAAGAGTTTTAGCTTTAGAGATTTTTCTAGTTTAGACAATTCCCGACTTTACTTAGTTTGTAACTCAGTTCCTTGTGAGGATATTTTTTGCCTTAGTTCTGCAACCAGCGAAATAGAATTTTTCAACTCGTTTATTAGTTTGGTGTTTAATAGTTGCGTTCCGCTTAAAAAGGTTACTTGCAAAGAAAAATCTCAGCCTTGGTTGTCTCAGGAAATTTCGAATGCCATAAATATTAGAGTTAGTAAATATCGTGTATGGAAAGGTGTCATAATAGTCAGTCTCATGTAGATTACAAGCAGGCTCGTACCAGAGTTGTAGGGTTAATTCGAATTGCTAAACGTAATTTTTTCAAGGACAAGTTAGACTCCTCTCTTCCTCTAAATCTCAGTCGATTATAATTTATAAAAAACCGTTAGATACCTCGTCCTTTCCTGGTATTTTTCTGCAGGGCTCGCTAATTGAATATTCAAATACTGTTAGGGATTTAGGCTTAGTTATTAATAAAACTCTTACTTGGGGTGACCAATTAGTTACTATTAGTAAGAGGGTCTTTGGCATGCTTAGTTGTTTGTATAAAGTGGTTGGATTTTCTGATAGTCAGTTTAGGAAAAAATTATTTTTGTCTTATCTTTTTCCTAATTTTATTAACGGTGACATAGTTTTATTCGGTATGCTTCAGGAAAATATGAATATTTGTAACGATTGTATCGTTATCGTGATCCGGACGAAACAAAAAAAAAAAAAAAAAAAAAAATTAAATTTAAAAAAATAAGTTAAGAAACAAACACAAAAATACAATTTGGTAACGCACCTTAATAGGTTTTTTTTTTATATAGTAGTAGTAATCATGAATCATAGATGGTTAGACGTTATTTCACAGATTGACGACAAAAAAAATTGTGATAGATGGACGCGGTAATTGTGACAGATAGAAAAAGAGAAAAAAATAACAAGAATGAGAGTTAGGAACCTGGATTTTGGGAGAAAATCGGGTCTTTTTGGTGTGAAATTTCAAGGCGAGCGGTTCGACAACAAGAATAAAAGTTGTAAAGCGATTTGGATAACGAGACCAAACAACGAAAAAGAAATAAAATTGGAATTGGAAAAAACCACCACGTCGACCGAAAATTGTTGCCCCTTTTGAGTGGATTTGGATTTTGTTGGCAAGAGGAAATAACCGAACAAAAAAAAAATCCAGTCTATCATCGGGATACTCACAGCGATTAAAAACATCAAATACGAAAGTGTCGGATAACAGGACCGAACGTGAGGCAACTTTTCCATACGCAGTGGTATAGATTGTCGGGCGCTGGCGAGTATCAGGGGACCTTCCAGAGAGCGTGGATTGCAACGAGTTAAGCAGAACGAATAACGGAATAGCGGCAACATTTATATTTTTTTTGTAATATTATCATTTTTTTTGAGGTTGTATGACCATTTGTTTATTTGTGTATCGAATTTCGGTACATTAGATTTGTTAATCTGTAGAGTGGGTGTATTTCTTTTTGCAGTTTCATTTCGGGAATTACATTTATTTTTAGGTTACGTCGGTCAGGTGGATGTACGGAGAGCTCTGCGGACTACCACTCGGGACCAGTCAACAAACCGCAAGCAAGGATTATCTGTAGTGAAAAGGAATTTACCTGTTTTAAATTGTTAAATTCAATAATGTATTTTATATAAAAATGGTTATACAAACGAAATGAAAATGTGGTAATTTTTTTTTTAGAGGTGATGATGTGAGATGTGTGTGTGTGTGGTAAGTGTGTAGAGCAGCTATCTCGACCGTGACAGGACACCACCAAAACCCCACGCCAGACTGCGCAATAGCCGGAGCAAAAGCTGCGGGTGGTGACATCATGGTAATTCTGTTAACGAGGGTTGACCGTTCGGTCGACTGTCGTTACAGTGGCGCCCAAACAAATAACGGCAAATGCAGCAAAATTTCGGTATCGTATAATTTAAAGTCAGTTGAGTAGATTGTTTTTTTTTGGTGTTTTAATAATTTTTTTTTCCATGTGCTTCTGCGCGTTTATATCAAGGTCGTTGGCCTTTGTGATTTAAATGTTAGGTTTAGAAGCACGTTCAAATTTTTTCATTTCAGTTTTTTTTGCGGTTTTTTTTAATTTTTCTTTACAGTTGAGCTAACTTATTATCCTCCTGGGATACTACAACATTGAACGCAGGTTCTTGATTTTGAAAGTTATCAAACCGGAGGGATGATGGGTTGACCCAACTACCGTGATTTCGCAAGTGTAAGCGGCGCGTTGATTTTCTGCCGTAAGGTATAGATATCTAATGTTTGAATTCCGTTTTCATTTATACGAATAATCTTGTTTTTTTAGGTTGTGATCGCAAGTATATTCACCCTTGTGGTTGGATTTACTTGTTAGGCCTTCGCTTCCTAGACTTCATTTTCTAATTGATTTTTTATTTATTATTTTAGTTGGCACACCATACATATACACACATCAAGCATGATCGTTTACCTCCTGTAATTGTTCGAATATACTTTATATACACAAATAGTTGAAGATTATCATATTGGATAATTAAGCTAATGATTTCCTAATATTAAACCGTTGGTGAGTTTTGTTCGGGATAAATTATCTCGCTAATTTATTTCTCATTCTTAAATTATATACTATATTTACATTTATAAAAAGATTTGTTTAATATATACACCGTAATACACTTAGGTTTGGAAGTGTACTTGATTTAGCTTTTTCGTATTATTTACATTTGTACTTGTTATTTATTTGCACTTATTTATTCCGTAATTAATCTATTTTTGTTCCTTAATTGGGTGTTGGATAATTTACGTTAGTGATTAAGTAATTACGTTCCTCTACTACGTTTTATCTGGGGTTTAACAATTTCAATTTCTTAGATTTTTCCAATTTTCAATATGAATGTTTCATTATTAGAACC
Organism: Tipula vernalis; assembly: GCA_958295665.1. Classification (NCBI taxonomy): domain Eukaryota; kingdom Metazoa; phylum Arthropoda; class Insecta; order Diptera; family Tipulidae; genus Tipula; species Tipula vernalis. The sequence continues at coordinate 39,314,009 of OY282559.1, forward strand.
AAATGAGTTGCAAGTGGAGCTTGAAATTCGCAACATAGTACATTCACCCCATGCCCTTAATATTTTATGTGCTAAATTAGAGTTTGAAAAAAATTTCCCAGTGTTGGTCCCTACACAACCACACGAATTGGCACGAAAAAATCCTGGCCATGAATTAAAGTTATGTAGTATTAAATTGAATAGAGTGGTATCGTATATTCATTCTATTTATTCAAACGAGGCAGGCAACTTCGGATGCTTACAGTCGCGATTAATTCATGTTACCGGTCGCCTTAGGCGGATTTCAAATATGAATTTAATGCCGGATCAAGTGAACCCGTTATTAGAAAGATGCCAACAGATACAACACGACTTACGTAATTGGCATGGTGATCAGGTTTTTTCAGTTACAAGACCATCAGGTGCCCACGCGAATAGTGAACCTAAAGGCGCAATGACTCGTTCAAATATGATGTATAACTTACCACCACTCCCCCAAGGCCACAAAATCCGGGTGTGGAAGTTCAAGGAACTGACGATCGTAGGCAAGCCATCAATCATTACCCACCTGAGAACACTAACCCGTCCATCGGCGGAATCCCAGATGATTGTGATACAAGTATTCCTGCTTATAATCAAGATAGAGAATCCCGACACATTCCTAAAGAAAATAGGGCTTCCAATCAAAAACCAGAAGTAGATGTTAATACCATGATGAGTAGTATCGAGTCTTTATTATTGGATATTCGAGGATGGATGTCAAGGCCCAGTCTTGGCGTTGCTTTAGAACCCACACAGCTGGTTCGGGAATGTCAACCAACCAATCTTGTTCCGAGAAATGATCGAAATCAGATAGTCGACGTTCCGACAGCTAGAATCATTAGTCAATGGAACTTGAAATTTTCCGGCTCTCGTAGTGAACTTCCAATAGAGCGATTCCTGTTCCGAGTAGAGCATATGTCTGAAAGACACAGGGTTCCGCTTGAAAATTTGATTGAAGACGTTACTTGCTTATTAAGCGGCGAAGCTTTAGACTGGTATTGGGCTTTCCTTGAAAGGCATCCACGGGATGAAGTGTCTTGGGCTAGGATCCAAACCGAAATGATAGATCGATTCTGTAATTGTCGATCCGATCGTGACATCAAACGTGCCTTGGAATCACGTAAACAAAACTTTCCGAGGGAAACTTTTAACGATTTCCATGACGCCATACTAAAGATTGCTTTGCAAGCTAAGATTCCGATCCCCGATAGCGAAATCTTGGACGTCTTAAAGGATAAAATGCGCCCCGGACTACAAGTTGCTATAGCCACTAAAAGTATATATTCTATTAGACAATTAGCGCAAGAATGTAACCTTTTAGAGGATCTGTGGGTAAGAATGAACTATAACCCGGAAGGGCTTATTCCCCCAAAGCAACGGCCACAAATTCACGAAGTTTACCAAACTGGTACGTCATCATCAGTAAACGATGAAAAGGCGTTTAGACCCCAGAGTTTGAGTGGAAAGTCGGTTAATTCGGTCACAACCCAGTATGAACCCGATGCGGAGATATGCAGTTTAAAAGTATCTCGAGACCGAACTTCGCTGAATGCGGGTGTCTCCAAACTTCAATGTTTCAATTGCAAATTGTATGGACATGCCTTTAAATTTTGTAAAACACCCATAACGCGAGTGTTTTGTTTTGGTTGTGGGCAGGACAATGTATATCACCCGGATTGTCAACAATGTCTTCATAAATATTCGGAAAACCTAAAGTGGAAGGAACGAACCAATCGGGAGTCATTTCTTCAAGCCCCTTTAGTCCCGATAAGACCAGGAATGGAAGACTGTGCGTCCAACACGTGTCCCGAATTAAAAACCCGGAAACCATAGTAAACCATGTTCCGCAACCAGACCCTATATTATCCAATAATGTCAAAATACACTCAAAATTTCATCGATCTTGGAAATATTTTCAACGCAACCGCAGTTTACGCCATCAAATTTGTTCTAGTTTGATTATTCCCGAAGTGGATGGAAGACCGTATACCGAAGTTTACCTCAATGACGTGCCAATCCGGGGACTACTAGATACGGGAGCAAACATTAGTGTTCTCGGTAAGGGATGTGAACAATTTTTAGCTAGAGCTCAAATACCATTTCGGCACTGTTCTTCTTTTTTAGCTACTGCCAACGGATCGAAAGAACGAATTTTGGGCAATATTATTGTTCGTATTAAGTTTAATGGCTCTGAACACAAAATGCGTCTTCATCTTGCACCTAACTTGTCGCAACCCTTATATTTAGGCATTGATTTTTTTAAGTTATTCGACCTTCGCTTACAAGTAAATGAATTGAACGATCCTAAATTAAATTCGTCTGGCTGTAACAAAATCTCTTCATCTGATCCTCTTACACATAACCTATCTCCGGTGCAACAACTCGCTCTTGACCACATAATCTCTATGTTTCCATCCTCAGCTGTCTGTGGCTTAGGACATTAACAATATTATTTGTAATTTAATTGTCACCCTGCGTTTTAATCAATTAAAACACTTCCATTTATTCGGAAATTTGAGTGTCGACTTACTTTGTGATATACTTAGTGTTTTGCGGTTTTTAAGTTGCTTTCTCCTTATTATTTGGAGTGTAAATCTCAATAAAACAAAATTGCTCAAATAAATCTCATTCCCAATTCCAACATACAACATTTACATGTTGATGTTGCGCAAATTCCTATATGCTGACGTAATAAAAACTTTTAAACTTTTGATTAAGAAATGCAGTAGCTGTTTTTAAATTCTAATGAAATTTAAGTTTAAATAAGAACAAGGCAGTTAGTGTAACATATTTTACTTTTTAATAAACCACAAATCCCTCTATTCACATAGGTTTAAATTGTATTTTTATAACTCACTATCCAGGTTTAGTTAGAACATTTGTCCCATTAAAGCAATTTTGGGTAATTAGGCATTAGGCCAAATACAAAGAATTTAAGAAAATTGGCGAACGGGTCCAGTTAGGTGTATGCAACAGCTATATACAGTGTAGGCTTGCTGCTAAGTAATGGGATTTTTATCAAGCTAATCCTTCTAGCCTCATAAATATTGAAATTTCAAAAAAATTCTTGTCAGACATTTTCTCTCTATAATGTCTAAAGCAAAATTATCAATATCCTATAGAAAAAATGCCACTTGAGCATCACTTAAATAATTGTCAAATTACGTTAATTTGCGTTGAGTATCGTCATTCTTCATTTAAAAATTTCGTGAAAAACGTTGAAAAAAAAATATCACCATTATTGTTGAACCACATTATTTACCACCCTTCGCCTCCGTTAAACCAAAATAAATTTAATGCGGAGTACCCAGTTAAAATTTAGGAAATAAATTGATATCAATAAACATTAATAATGATGGTAATCATGCTTTTTTATTTATTTTTTACGTGATATATGATTGATAGGAACATAAATTCTCATATACACAAAATGGTTATTCATTTTGTATGTTGTGTAGATGGTATATATACAACGTTGCTATACGGCTCTTTTAACAGCATCGGATTGATAAATTTATGAATATGGAGTAACAACACCAATAATTTATTTAGGAATATGTTCAGATGGTTATTTTTAACGTGTGTATGTAACAGTACGAATGGTGGAACACATGTGCAATTTTTTTTTCATAAATGTTCGATTATTAGTGTCCATTATGTGTTCATTTACTATGGGTAAACCGTTTTCATTTGCCGTATAAATTATAATTTTTTATTTTTTTTGCTTTTATTACATTACAATTATTACAATATTAAATTTTATTAGATTTTATATTTCAAAATGATTTGAATACGTAATTTTATTTTATCGTCATCCCATCCATACATAATATATGCGCAGAGTATCAATCTCGTAACAAATAATAAATAATTATGGTTGAAATAAAATATTTGTCCAATTCGTCAATATTACAATTTTAATTTGGCAATTGTGGAATTGTTTTCGTATATGCTTGGCATTCAACAAAGGTTTTTTTGATACTGTGAAATATTCTTGAGTTTTCTACCCCTATTCCCTCCCCATCTTGTTTATCTGTATGTACCACAAGAATAACAAAAATGGACTCAACTAAATGACAAACAATTTTAAATGCCAGTGTTATATAGAAACAATAGATTTTCCATCCTAATAA